>JANAVB010019600.1:10327911-10772911 GCA_029216955.1 Iris pallida
TCATGAACAAGCCTAGTGTCTCAATCACAAGCAAGTAAGTAAAAGTCACAAGATGTATGATCATTAAATATACAATAGTAAGGCGTCCCAAACATTACATATTCAACTGATCATGAAGCTAGTCGTTACAAAATGTTAGGACTAGCAAGAGTTTAGTCATACATGATCAACCCTAGGATCTGTTAATCATGTTACAGCCCGTAGGCAGACAGTAAGTAAGTGCAATCGAGCTAAACAGGTGCTCGTCGGCTAAACGTCTCAAAAGAATATTTTTATAATATAGTAGGAGAGCCAAAAATAACCCACTCGTTGTCAGGGTTCCGTCTAGTGGCCACCATCTGGCTGGAAGGTCGGTAGATCCTCTGGAGCTGCTCCAAAATCTGGCCACACAAAACCAGCTGGGTCAGACCCCAGAAGGAGCAAGTGCCACAAAGGAGGCTTCACTTAAGAACCAAAACCAGCAATCAGCACAAGATATAAATAAAGTAAGAACTGGAAATAAAGAAAATACACCAGGATGATATACGACGAGATAACCATGGAACTATTCAGATAACCAGGTTACAACCCGTAAACCAAACAAGGACCGGGGTTGTAACCCTTCGTCTGAACAGAACTTGAAATTCTCACCATTTATCAGTAAAATAAATACAAGCATTCTGGTCATTCAATAATCTGGAACAGGATCAGGGTAAGACTAGACTGGTTAGACTCCATCCAATCACTTCACGGCCAAGCAAGAATTACGGCTTGATACTTTAACTAACTAGGGTTGTCACAAGCCTAATTACTAATAAGATGCAGTGAGATTATTCTACATCCACAAGCCCTGTAGACCATCCAGGTTACCCGGGTTAAAAGATTAGTGTTGAATTCAGGTGGGTACATCGTCCAGGAAACGAATGTACCCTTAGGTAGCTTGAAGGGTGCAACACATGACAGTGTGCTGGAAATGTACCCTACTCGACGGCAGGCTACAGATCCCAAGGCGTGCCCAGGTAACGGGATTGTCTGTAGCTGGAAAATCTCGTCATGACTAATGTATTAATCTAGTTATTAGCCTTAGTCCATTTTAGTAGGTACTCCTGACCGTGGTACTTAGGAGTCCCTGTCCTAGACATGATACAAGTCAGGACTGGTTTATTTATACAAACACAATCGCCCACGGTGTCCAGATTAATTATACAGGTCATGTCATGTCAGGTAGCCGTCGCAACAGCTATTCGAGATAATCATGTCAGGTTATCATGCCAAGTGTACTTGTCAGAAGTGCGCCACGACGAGCCACTAACAGGTCATGTCAGGTTATTATGTCAGGAGTGTACCACTACGGGTCACTATCACGTCATGCTCAATTATCAATTCCAAACATATCAAGTAAATTCGTGATTATCAAGTTCAGGACAAAAGGCGTAAGGATATAAAATGGACGTTAAATATCTAATAAAATATCAATATACAGGGCTATAGAAGATCAAAGGTAATCAGGCTACGCTCAAGTCAAGCTACGCTCAGGTCAGGCTACGCTCAAGTCAGGCTACGCTCAAGTCAGCGTACGCAAGTCATACGCTTCCAAAAGGCAGCGTATGTACTCAATACGACTCCTCGTCAAGCAAGCGAGCGTATGCGAGTCATACGCCTCCAAAAGGCAGCGTATGGGGCCCATACGACTCCTTGTCAAGCAAGCGAACGTATGCGAGTCATACGCCTCCAAAAGGCAGCGTATGGGGTCCATACGACTCCTTGTCAAGCAAGCAAGCGTATGCGAGTCATACGCTCCCAAAAGGCAGCGTATGGGGTCCATACGACTCCTTGTCAAGCAAGCGAGCGTATCCGAGTCATACGCTCCCAAAAGGCAGCGTATGGGGACTGCGCTGTGCTAAAGAGCGCGCACAACTCAGTGGCACATGCTAAAAAGCTCGTGTACTGCTCACTGTATTCTCCAAAATAGCAAGAACTCCATGGTTTGAACCCAAAGCTTCAAAAGTCCGTAACTTGGTCAAAATAAGTCCAAATCCAACTTTTCAAAGGTCAAAATTGGGTAGAATAAAATTCTCTACAACATGGAACCATCAAAACTTGAAAACAAAGAAGTTTAATAGATCAAAATCACCAAAATCCGAAAGTAACTAATTTTTAGATCTACAAAAATTAAATCCTCAAAATGGAAAATGACAAGTTCTAATGTGTCTTAGAAACATGAGGGGAAGCTAATAAAATAATAAAAATAAGCTCTCTTGTGGAAGCAAGTTGTACTTGCCTAGACCTCTCTCTTCTCTCTTTGGTAGGTGAAGGGAGTAAATGAGGAAGAAGAAGATGAATAATGAAGAGAGAGAAGAAGAAAAGGAAATAAATATGAGTGGTGGTGGTAGGTAGGGGGTTCACCTTGGGTTCATCATGAACCCAATCAAAACCAAGCCAAGCCGAACCAACCAACCCGAACCAGGAATAGACCAAGCCAAGAAGGAAATCATGCAATACAAGAATAAAATACGTACACGTATTTCAAGAATACGTAATACGAACCACATGCATTACAACTCTACCCACCTTAAAAGAATTCCGTCCTCGAAATTTAATCAAGAGGCTAGAGGAGCAATGACAAGCTACATTAATCACATACAAGCTATAACTAGGCAGACAATCACTCATTCAAGCAAGGAATCGAAGGCATGAGGCATAAGAAAGACATTATACCTCACGAGTCAAATAAGTCGGGATATCGTGATCGGATATCATCCTCACGCTCCCACGTTGACTCCCCCAAAGAGTGATGACCCCAAGCAACTCGGACTAACTTGATAGTCTTGTTCTTGAGGATCTTCTCTCTCCGGTCCAATATAGACACGGGCCTCTCCTCATACGAAAGCTTGGTACCAACAACCAATTCCGAATGATCCAGAATGTGGCTCGGGTCCGGGATATACCGTCGTAATTGGGATACATGGAACACGTCATGCACTTCGCTTAGCGACGGCGAAAGAACGAGACGATAGGACACATCTCCTACTCGCTCCAGAATATCGAACGGCCCTATATACCTAGGACTAAGCTTTTCCTGTACACCGAAACGAATGACGCCACGGTTAGGCAAAATCCTCAGGAATACATGATCGCCGACCGAAAACTCGAGATGGCGCCGATGAGAATCGACCCAATGGCGCTGGCGATCTTGGGCAACTCGAAGATGATCTCTGACTCGCCTGACCACTTCAACTGTGTGGGCAATCATCTCTGGACCGAGCATCTGTCTCTCTCCAACATCATTCCAGGCTAGCGGGGATCTGCACTTCCTACCATACAGTGCCTCGAATGGTGCCATCTGGATACTGGCCTGGAAACTGTTATTGTACGAGAATTCCACCAGGTGCAAGTGATCTTCCCATGAACCACCGAAGTCAAGTGTGCAAGACCGCAACATGTCTTCAAGAGTCTGGATCGTGCGCTCCGACTGGCCATCTGTCTGCGGGTGATATGCTGAACTGAACTGGAGATGAGTTCCCAAACTCTCTTGCAAGCTACGTCAAAAGTGCGACATAAATCTTGAATCTCGGTCCGAGGTGATACTGACTGGCACACCGTGTAATCTGACAATCTGCCTGAGGTACATCTCTGCTGACTAAGCCGTCGACTGACCAACTATGAATGGAAGAAAGTGAGCCACTTTCGTGAGCCTGTCAACTATAACCCAGATAGCATCTCTACTAGCTGGGGATCTAGGTAGTCCAGTCACAAAATCCATGGTCACATGCTCCCACTTCCATTCTGGAATCGTAAGGGCTGAAGAAGTCCAGCCGGTCTCTGATGTTCATCTTTAACTTGTTGGCAAACCAAACACCGAGAGACAAATCGAGCTATCTCCCGCTTCATGCCATTCCACCAGAAATGCTGCCGGATATCACGGTACATCTTCGTACTGCCGGGATGAATGGAATACTGCGAACTGTGCGCTTCTGACATGATCTCCTGTCTGATATCTCCACTGGGTACACAAAGACGATTACCATGTCGAAGTGTACCATCCTCATGAATGCATAACTCTGGTCTTCTTCCTGCCTCACACTCTGCTCTGAGTCGCTGAAGCTTGGAATCTGCCGACTGCGCCATCCGGATCCTCTCGACTATAGTGGACTGAACTTGCATACTGGCCATCAAGGTCACACTGGAAGGGAGAACAACTTCAATATCCATCTTCTGAAGATCTGCTAACAGCTCTGGTTGCGCTGTTAGAAAATAAACTCCCGCTCTCCTGCTCAATGCATCCGTAACAACATTAGCCTTCCCAGGATGATACTGCAGGTTGACATCATAATCCACAAGAAGCTCCAGCCACCTTCTCTGACGCATGTTAAGATCCTTATGGGTGAAAACATATTTCAGGCTCTTATGGTCGATGAAAATCTCCACCCTGTCTCCATACAAGTAGTGCCTCCACAACTTAAGTGAAAATACCACTGCTGCCAGCTCCAAGTCATGGGTTGGGTAATTCCTCTCATGATCACAAAGTTGTCGTGACGCATAAGCTATTACCTTCCCATGCTGCATCAGAACACATCCTAAATCTCTGCCTGAAGCATCACAGTACACTGAGAATCCTCCGGTCCCATCTGGAAGCGTGAGAATAGGAGCTGTTATCAGGCCTCGCTTTAACTGCTTAAAAGAACTCTGACACTCTGCTGTCCAAGCAAACTGCGCATCCTTGCGGGTCAACTGCATCAATGGCGCTAAAATTCGAACAAAATTCGAAACAAACCGCCGGTAGTAGCCGGCCAATCCAAGAAAACTACGAACCTCTGCAACTGTGCTGGGCACTGGACATGACTCAATAGCCACAATCTTCTGGGGATCCACTTCTACTCCTCCTCGAGTGATGATATGACCCAAGTACGAAATACGATCGAGCCAGAACTCGCATTTACTGAACTTGGCATATAACTGGTACTCTCTGAGGATCTGAAGAACTATACGGAGATGCTGCTCATGCTCCGCCTCACTCTTGCTGTAGACCAGAATGTCATCCAAGAACACAATCACAAACTGATCCAAGTAAGACATAAAGATGCGATTCATGAGGTCCATGAATACTGCCGGCGCATTAGTTACTCCAAAAGGCATAACAAGGAATTCCTAATGCCCATATCTCGATCTAAAAGCTATCTTCGGGATGTCCTGCTCTCTGACTCTGATCTGATGATAACCTGAGCGCAAATCAATCTTTGAGAATACTGAAGCCCCCTTGAGTTGATCAAACAAGTCATCTATCCTCGGAAGAGGGTATCTGTTCTTGATTGTCACTGAGTTCAAGGTACGATAATCAACACTTAACCTAGACGTACCATCCTTCTTTTTCACAAGAAGCATCGGGGCTCCCCAAGGCGATCCACTAGCACGAATAAATCCTTTGGTTCTGAGTTCTTCAATCATCTTGTACAATATTTCCAACTCTGACGGCGCCATCCTGTAAACTCTCTCTGACATTGGGGCTGTCCCGAGAATCAAGTCTATAGTGAACTCGATCTCCCGCTCCGGAGGCATACCTGGAAGTTCTTCTGGGAAAACATCTGAAAACTCCTCGACTATCCTGGGCAACTGAACTGCTGCTACTGCCATCCGCAATACTGGAGGAGATGACTCAACTTCGCCTCGGGAGAAAGAAAACTCTGGCTCGCCTGGAATGCTAAAAATAACCCTGCCAATGTGGCAGTTTATCCTAGCATACTGGTTCCTCAACCAATCCATCCCTAGGACTACATCATAATCGGCCATCGGAAACTCTATCAATCTAGCGGGGAATTCTCTACCGCTAACTACGATCCGACACGAGGAAAACACTCTATCTACACCCACAAGTCCGTTACTAGTAAGTATATTAAGCCTTACTGATAATGACTCGGGCTCCAATCCTACCCGTATCGCGAATCGTGCAGACATAAATGAATGTGATACACCAGAATCAAATAAAGCTGAAGCTGGAAAGGAGTTGACGAGAATAGTACCTGCCACTACCTCTCCTGGTGCCAATCCTTCCTCCATGGTCATCACCATAGCCTGACCGTGCCCTCGGGGTGCTGGTCCCCTCTGTTGAAATCCTCGCTGCCTGCTCTGACTCTGGGCTTGGACTTGTACATACTGCTGGGGGTTCTGCTGGAAAACTTAGGTCTGAGGCGGCAAGGGCCTCGACAATGGATACTGCTGCTGCTGGACCGGAGCTGGTCCTCTCACCGAAGAGCTAGAAAGGTTGGACGATGATGAACCACCCCTATTCGGGCAGGATCCAACCCTATGGTCTGGTGCTCCACAAGCCAGACACAATCCCTGTGCCCTGCGACATTCTGCCACCACATGGCCTGGCTTCCCACAATGAGAACAACCTACTGCGGAAGGTTGCTTCTGCTTCTGCTGCTGAGGGTGCGTCGGAGTTGAATACTGAACCGACGTTACTGAGGCCGCTCGCCTCGGAGCTCCAATAGTCAAAGCCCTGGCTGCCGGGGCTGGTGCTGAAGACTGATTCATCCGGCCGTGAGATCTCTTCCGACTTCCGGCCCTATCCACAATCCTCTGGGAGGTATACTCATGCCTCCGGGCTGCTCTCAAGACTGTATCAAAAGTCTGATGCTCAAACTGCTCAATTGCCAACAAGATCTCTAGGTGAAGTCCCTGCTGAAACCGCTGGGCTCTATCATACTCGGTTGCCACCAAAGTGGGAGCAAACCGACTGAGTCTGGAAAACTCGGCCGCATATCCGTCGACCGTCCTGTCTCCTTGCTTCAGATTGGTAAACCTCGTCTGCAGATCATACCGAGCCACGGCATCGAAATACTTGGTCTGGAATCTCTCTCTGAATACTGCCCAAGCAGTGGGTGCCACTAATCCAACGGTCTGAGCCGCCCACCAGCTGCGGGCAAGATCTAACAACTGTAGGCGCACAACGGCCACCTTCTCGTTCTCTGGGGTCCTGGCTGCTTCTAGAATCACCTCTGTGTCCTGAAGCCATGCATCTGCTGTGATAGCATCTTCACTACCGTCGAAGAATGGAGGGTTCAAGCGCTTGAAGCTGTTGGCCACGCTGTTACCCTGATGACCACCCCGGGTTAAAGCATCCGTCACTGCCTGGTGCAAGGCATCTCCATGCCGGTCTTGGGAAGCTATCAAGGTCCTAACGAGTCCTACCAAAGTGCCGTCATCATGTTCTACAGGTTGAACTGGCTGGACTGGTGGCTCTCCGCCAGAAGGCACGACTCTAGAGGCTACTCTGGAATGCTGGGCTTGATCTCCAGGTTGCTGCTGGTCCGCGGGAGGTGCTCCGCCTTGCTGGTCGGTAGGATCACGAACAATGCCACTGAAAAAGACGACATAGGGAACAATAAGAAAGGACCAGGACAGATCAACGATACAAGCTTATGATCAGGACAAGAATCCAGGGATTCAGAAGATACGAGCAGAGATCAAGGACGAATACTGATTGAGACATCTATTCGGTAAACCCTCACATATCTTGATTTACAAGGCCTGCATGGGCCACCACTTAAACCATGTCACGCCCCAGAACCAGAATACTGGAGAGCGGGGGCAGAAATAGCCAGCTACGTATATGAAATGGATTCCATCTCGCTATACGGTCACGGCTGTCAAGATACATGAGGGTTTATCTACAAGCCAACAGTCTCTTAAGGTCATGAACAAGCCTAGTGTCTCAATCACAAGCAAGTAAGCAAAAGTCATAAGATGTATGATCATTAAATATACAATAGTAAGGCGTCCCAAACATTACATATTCAGCTGATCATGAAGCTAGTCGTTACAAAATGTTAGGACTAGCAAGAGTTTAGTCATACATGATCAACCCTAGGATCTGTTAATCATGTTACAGCCCGTAGGCAGACAGTAAGTAAGTGCAATCGAGCTAAACAGGTGCTCGTCGGCTAAACGCCTCAAAAGAATATTTTTACAATATAGTGGAAGAGCCAAAAATAACCTACTCGTTGCCAGGGTTCCGTCTAGTGGCCACCATCTGGCTGGAAGGTCGGTAGATCCTCTGAAGCTGCTCCAAAATCTGGCCACACAAAACCAGCTGGGTCAGACCCCAGAAGGAGCAAGTGCCACAAAGGAGGCTTCACTTAAGAACCAAAACCAGCAATCAGCACAAGATATAAATAAAGTAAGAACTGGAAATAAAGAAAATACACCAGGATGATATACGACGAGATAACCATGGAACTATTCAGATAACCAGGTTACAACCCATAAACCAAACAAGGACCGGGGTTGTAACCCTTCGTCTGAACAGAACTTAGAATTCTCACCATTTATCAGTAAAATAAATACAAGCATTCTGGTCATTCAATAATCTGGAACAGGATCAGGGTAAGACTAGACTGGTTAGACTCCATCCAATCACTTCACGGCCAAACAAGAATTACGGCTTGATACTTTAACTAACTAGGGTTGTCACAAGCCTAATTACTAATAAGATGCAGTGAGATTATTCCACATCCACAAGCCCTACAGACCATCCAGGTTACCCGGGTTAAAAGATTAGAGTTGAATTCAGGTGGGTACATCGTCCAGGAAACGAATGTACCCTTAGGTAGCTTGAAGGGTGCAACACATGATAGTGTGCTGGAAATGTGCCCTACTCGACGGCAGGCTACAGATCCCAAGGCGTGCCCAGGTAACGGGATTGCCTGTAGCTGGGAAATCTCGTCATGACTAATGTATTAATCTAGTTATTAGCCTTAGTCCACTTTAGTAGGTACTCCTGACCGTGGTACTCAGGAGTCCCTGTCCTAGACATGATACAAGTCAGGACTGGTTTATTTATACAAACACAATCGCCCACGGTATCCAGATTAATTATACAGGTCATGTCATGTCAGGTAGCCGTCGTAACAACTATTCGAGATAATCATGTCAGTTTATCATGCCAAGTGTACTTGTCAGAAGTGTGCCACGACGGGCCACTAACAGGTCATGTCAGGTTATTATGTCAGGAGTGCACCATTACGGGTCACTATCACGTCATGTTCAATTATCAATTCCAAACATATCAAGTAAATTCGTGATTATCAAGTTCAAGACAAAAGGCGTAAGGACATAAAATGGACGTTAAATATCTAATAAAATATCAATATACAGGGCTATAGAAGATCAAGGGTAATCAGGCTACGCTCAAGTCAAGCTACGCTCAGGTCAGGCTACGCTCAAGTCAGCGTACGCAAGTCATACGCTTCCAAAAGGCAGCGTATATACTCAATACGACTCCTCGTCAAGCAAGCGAGCGTATGCGAGTCATACGCCTCCAAAAGGCAGCGTATGGGGTCCATACGACTCCTTGTCAAGCAAGCGAGCGTATGCGAGTCATACGCCTCCAAAAGGCAGCGTATGGGGTCCATACGACTCCTTGTCAAGCAAGCGAGCGTATGCGAGTCATACGCTCCCAAAAGGCAGCATATGGGGTCCATACGACTCATTGTCAAGCAAGCGAGCGTATGCGAGTCATACGCTCCCAAAAGGCAGCGTATGGGGACTGCGCTGCGCTAAAGAGCGTGTGCAACTCAGTGGCACAAGCTAAAAAGCTCGTGCACTGCTCACTGTCTTCTCCAAAACAGCAAGAACTCCATGGTTTGAACCCAAAGCTTCAAAAGTCCATAACTTGGTCAAAATAAGTCCAAATCCAACTTTTCAAAGGTCAAAATTGGGTAGAATAAAATTTTCTACAACATGGAACCATCAAAACTTAAAAACAAAGAAGTTTAATAGATCAAAACTACCAAAATCCGAAAGTAACTAATTTTTAGATCTACAAAAATTAAAGCCTCAAAATAGAAAATGACAAGTTCTAATGTGTCTTAGAAACATGAGGGGAAGCTAATGAAACAATAAAAATGAGCTCTCTTGTGGAAGCAAGTTGCACTTGCCTAGACCTCTCTCTTCTCTCTTTGGTAGGTGAAGGGAGTAAATGAGGAAGAAGAAGATGAATAATGAAGAGAGAGAAGAAGAAAAGGTAATAAATATGAGTGGTGGTGGTAGGTAGGGGGTTCACCTTGGGTTCATCATGAACCCAATCAAAACCAAGCCAAGCCGAACCAACCAACCCGAACCAGGAATAGACCAAGCCAAGAAGGAAATCATACAATACAAGAATAAAATACGTACACGTATTCCAAGAATACGTAATACGAACCACAGGCATTACAATATATGTATATGTATATATATATTAATAAGATATTATTTGGTTGCTAGAAATATTTATTGTTTTAGAGATGTGTATATATAGAATGCACACATGTATATATAATATATATATATATATATATATATATATATATATATATATATATGTATATAATATAATATATATAATATATATATATATATATTAATCAAACCCCCTCTATTTATTAATCAAGGCTCAAAATGCCGAAGCCTGAAACGTATACAAGGCTCAAAAAGAAGACGTCTATACAAGTATACCACCAAAAAAATGGAGGAACAACACAAACGACCAGAGTTGGGGGTAGAGCGAGGACCAGAATGAGCTCGGGCTATGGGAGCACAGGGTCCTCCGTTTACAGCATTGGCGGAAGACTTTCCGAATGAGCTGGTCGGCAGAGAAAAGGTGACCTTCGTATCTCGCTTTGTTGCGCTTCTTCCAAATGACCCACGTAGCGGCCGCTCCGACGATCTGGTGTCCGTGGGAGGTATTACCACAAGAGGCCACTAGATCGTGGAAGCGTTCGCCACTCGGTTCGATACTGACGTGCTGGTTAAGGGTCCTCCAGATACCTCTAGGCAGGTTCCCCTGACAGAAGATGTGATCAATAGTCTCCATCTGGTGGTCTGAACAGCAATTGTAGACTGATGCTAAGCTGATCCCGATGGTGTTGAGGATATCGTCAGTGGACAATTTCTTTCTAATGGCTCTCCATATGAGGAAGGACCACTTCTTAGGGATGCAGGTGTGCCAATAGTGAGCAGTAATATGATGTGGTTGGTCTATCCCATGGAAAGCGGATCTAGCCGACCTTACTGAAAATGCTCCGGATGCCTCGAGCGTCCATCTCAACGAATCGGCCTCTCGTCCGATTCTTAGACCGCTGAGACGGACGCTATTCTCCATTTCGGTGCCGCCCCACTCACGCATCTTATCCCAGTCCCAGTCGTCAGTAATGTGGTTCCACATGTCCATGATCCTACAGTCTCTCGGGATTTTCGTGAGACTAGGGATCAAACAATCCCCTGACCATCTCTTCCGAAATGGGTTTGATTCGTCTGTGCCCAGTTGTAGTCTTATAGCATGCTCGGCAAGGTCACGCCCGATTAGGATACGACGCCAAGCCGCTGAAGATCTGCTGTTGGATGTAGCCTCTGAAGGGTGGATATGCTTGAAGTACCTGGCTTTCATAAACCTAGTCCATAAATTCTTGCTCGTGCAAAGAAGCCACCACAATTTCTTCGAAAAAGCCTTAACGATGTGAGTGAGTTTGGTAAATCCCAGACCCCTTCCTCAGTCGAAAGAGCCATGGAGTCCCAACTCGTCCAATGATGCTTATCATGGCCATTGCTATGCCCCCAGAAGAAGGTACAAAAGATCTACTCTATCGAAGTAAGAACCTTCAAAGGCGGGGAGCATGCGGCTAGAGTATGGATTGGTATGGAGGTGAGCACATATTTGATAAGGATCATCTTGCCTCCTGGGGATAAAGTGGCATTGTTCCACCCTTCAAGTTTGTTCCTGATTCTAATAATTAACTGTTCAAAGGTCCTAGCGTTGGATTTCCCTTACGCTAGGGGGCATCCGAGATAGTTGAATGGGGGATGATCAACAGAGAAAGATGTTAAGTTAGAAATCCTGCTAACATGCTCCATTTTGATGTTGTAGTGGGCAATGTATATATATATGTATATATATATATAATATATATATTTAATATATATATATATATATATATATATATATATATATATATATATATATATATGTGTATATATATATATATATATATATATATATATATTATATAATATATATATATATATATATTATATAATATATATATATATATATATTATATATATATATATATATAATGAGTTATATATATATAAGTAACAAATATAAAAACAAATATTAATAATAATTTAAAGCCCAACCCGATCCTAAGCCCATCCTGGGCTGTAGCTAACCCCCCAACCCGAGCTCTTCATAGCCGACCCCCAAGTTGTAGCTATACACAGTATATATAGAAACAGAGAGAGAGAGAGATGAGTAGGCCAAAACCCTAACCCCGATCCTAGCCAACACCAGCACCGACCCCAGCCACCCTGGGCAGCCACCGGCGACCACGCGTCGTCGCACGAGCCACCGGATGGCGACTGAACCCATGCGGATGCAACAGCAATACTGACAGCGACCGCATCAGTGACAGCCATGAAGGTAAATTGAACCCTCATTTTCTTTATGAATTCTCGACCAAAATTGGATCCATAAAATCATATGGAGAGCCTATATAACCATCTAGGAACCCACCTAACTATTTCGTATTGAACCAATCCAGATTCGAATAGAAATCGATCCCAAAATCGACAAAAACCTATTTTACGAATATCAAACAAGACAGCCCGACCCTGTATTGGAAGACCAAAACTGGTCGAACCATTGAGAAATCTAGGAAACTAATTAAAGGAAGTCCTAGACAACCTATAGGGCTCAGCAAACCAATTTACAGAAGTTGATTTCGTCGACTGTGTGCCAAGAAATCGAATTCCAAAGATTGGCAAAAAACTGTTTTAAAATATTAAAAATATAGAAAATTCCTCCGATACGACGTGCGTCCCGCCAAATCGGACAACATGGTCGCGAACCGAAAGCATCGAAAGGTGCATATCGACTTCACGGACATGTGGGCTTTGACGGAATTTAAATTGGTTGCGTGTGCACGACGAATTTGATGCGTATCCGTCGAAATTCAGCGTATCGGCCCCTTTGCAAAAACCCCAATTACTTTGTGAACGTTCGTCAGATCGAGATACAACTTATGCCAACAGGACCGTATCAATTTTCCAGTTTTGTATGCCAAGTTTGGTTCGATTCTGAGACAGTTGATCGGATCACCGTTTTGCGGGCCCCATGATCCGACTCAACGGACGATTTCGTGTACGGCCTGCCAGAATCCAACTTTGGACATACGGTTGGATTTATATCATCAAAACGAATCTACAGACAAGTAGTTTGATGATTTTAGAGACTACTGACTCTGGCATATTTTTCGGTGCAAAACGGGTCCAACGACGGACATCATTTTGGTCCAAAATTATTATTTTGCCCCTGTGTCAAGAATTGAATTTATGGACAGGCAATCCTAGCTAATTTGACTATTCTGAAAACATTGATAATGTCTATTTCAGCATTTGGAGACTGTTGTACGAGTTTGACTGTTGTGGCTCACTGAGTAGTATAGTATTATCGGTTTCACCAGCAAAGGACCTCAGGCAAGTGCACTTTTTGATTGCTTTCGATTCATAGTAGTTTTCCATTTCTTGTTTATACATATGCTCTCTTTCTTGATGATATGATGGACACACGAGATAGTATCATGGACCCCCATTTATTATGTTCTTGTCTTATTTTACCGTTGTGTTTCGTAACTTGTCTGGGCCCATGTATACTGGTCGGGAAGGGAAAATATCTTAGTAGATGTGTAAACTGCCTATTCCATCCCAAAATGTCTGATCTTGACTGATAGCAGCTGCACACGACACGTACAGGGTGCCGTATTTACCCCTTAGCAGTTCACTTGTCGATCAAGATATGTTAAAACATATAGATAGTTGTCTTTTATTTGTTTCCTGGTTTTCTTCACCAGTTGCCATGACATCAGTTACTTTCTAGTTTTCATCTCACATATGTTATTTTCATGACTTGTGAATTTTATTATGTTTTCGTATTACCGTCGGATTGTGTGCTTGTTCCATTCCTGACTAGAAACCAATATTTTTCAGGTTAGTTGTGGCTTCTATTAGCATTGGGAGATACGGGTGTGCTTGTAGGCCAAAACTTAGACTTTAGATAGATGTTGTAGCCATTTCAAATATGTGTAAGAATTTTGTATTTTCTTTCAAATATAAATCTTGTAACTGTTGTAATAAATTTTAGAAATGTGAATGAGCAATAAAGTTATTCTTTATATGATTTTGAGCATCATGGCCGTGACAACGTTCTACCGCCGACTCTGCGGCGTAGGATGGCTTGGACACGTCTCGTATCCGAAAAAGTGGGTGCGGGTGCGGCTATCCGCGTGTAAGCCTTTGGATTACGTCAAGTACTAGCAAGTTATGAGTTGGGTTATCAAGTTACGCTTATAGCAAGCGCTAACCTTGAATCGGCACGGGTTAGGGTGTGCACGGTTGCATCACCAATCTAAAGCCTAAGAGTTGGATATAGCAAGGATATGTGCTTCGACATGAATGTGGCCTCATCTCGAGTTAAGTCAGGGAGGGCCGTAAGGCAAGTTGATTAAGTCTAGTTGGTACTTGAGAGGCACGACCTCAGTCTTAAGGCACGATCAAGTCTGTTGGCACGACCAGCATGAGTTGTCCCCTTGACGTCATTGGCACGAGAATGGTCTAGAGGCACATGGAAGAAGTGAAAGTCTTTGCACGGCCGAGTTGTATAAGTTTCTGCTCTGCGAGGCACTGCCTCGAATATGTATTAAAGTCACGAATAGAGTATGGCCTGACCCTGTCGTTGCGTCGCCAAGTATAGGCCAAGGCGTCGTTGTCTTAAAATTGATCCTAAGGCAAGACTAGAAAGACAATCAAAAGGGATTAAGCTTCTCAAAGTAAATGAACATGTCGATTTTGTATGGGTGGGCAAGGAGCTCACTCCACCAGTACAGTTGAGTACTGACATCCACATAGTTTCCATGTGCAGGCACAGGCAGAAGCTCGTGGCGCGGAGCTCGCTTGGATGCGTCGAGGCACGAAGTTCCTTGGCAATTCGAAGCGTACGGCCGCGTGGAGTCAAGACTTATACGGGACATAATGTATGGACATCGCCATCCTGCAGAATCTACACTCTTCGTCTTGAAGCATTGTATCGAGAGATGAGAGAGAGCAGATTGACTTGTAAAATGAGAGAAAAGTGAGCTTGAGAGACTTGTTATCGAGGCCTTGCGCCCATCGTAATCTTATTGTTCAATATCAATAAAGAGAACTTTTGAATAACTTGTGTTTTGCTTCTAAATTTTTGCTGCATGTTTCAATGTTTATGTTTGGGACTTCTGTGCGACGACCCCGTCGCAACTGCTGTAATCGGCCGTTATGAAACTGCCTTGTACGAGCGCAATCTAGGCTCACGCGAAATCACGCCTTAGCGAGGACGATCGCTCCTACGGGAGCGAGGCATGACATAATGGTATCAGAGCACGACTTTACGTCCTTGGACTTCAAGTCGAATCTCTCAGTTTTAGAAAGCTCGTCGTTCATAAAGAAGTGCACGCTCTCTCTCTCAAATGTCCTACGGTATGTCCATACAATAAATCTAAATATTTTCAAAAGCTCGTACAAGTGTTCGCTCGAACGCATCGGTAGGCGATGGCCTTCGTGCCGAACAGTGTCAAACTTGAGTTGATAGAAAATACATGCTAAAGTAGCAAGTCGCGTGCGTACCCAACTAGTCCTACATTGACATTAGCAAATAAATATGCAAAATTAGATTATAGTCCGTACGGGATGGCTATGCACACAGCCTTTTGGCTAAGTTGTGCCGCGTGCCGCGTACCTAGACTTTATGGTGCAAACGAATTGCGAGCAATATTAAGTATCGCTCGGTCGAAAACGGAGATACACTTAGAGTGTATATCGATAGAAATGCTATCGAACTAATGCTTAGGCGTATACGGAAGATTGGTTTAGATTTTGAGGAATAGTGTGAACGACTTAGTATATCGAGACGACGTGAGCGATTACGCTAGAGATTCGTCGAACGAATCTGAAAGATATTTTAGCGAATAATACGAACATGATTCTGGACTAGATCAGATGGCTCGAATCCTGAGTGGTGTATGGTCCATCTTGGAAATCATTCGAGCAAAATTAACGATTAGAAGTAACAACGAGTATGTTGGTGAGGCGATGCGGTCGCACATAGCCTTAGAACGCGTCACGCTTAGTTGGTCGTGACTTCGAATGTCCCGAACGAGATGTCGTTCGGACAATTTGTGAATGGGCAATGCGAGTTAGAAAATGATTCAAAACAATGAATAAAAAGTGAATGTCTTGATCGAGGAAGCCTAAAGGATCGCACTTATGATTTCAGATTTGATCGAATGGAATTGTGGTATATCCAGTTCGGACAATAGCATCGGTTGTACGACTCGGAGTTCATTGCAAAGGAAGATCATCAGGTTACGTATATCATCGATGGTATTGAGGCGTATCGAAGATCGATGTGTGATAACTCGGGGGTACTCTGAATCGAGGAATGACGATCGTGTAAGATATCATTGTTCTGATGGATGCTATACTGGAGATATTGAAATGTGTCAAGGAAAAGATAGACTTGACTCGAGGATTTTCTAGTTGAACGCATGACGAACGGACTATCGAACTGAGATCTTGGCTTGGATGAAAATGAAATGTTTGGATTGCTTCGATGATAACCACAACGTTGACGTTCTTGTCTTATGCGAATACAACTCCAGCCTCGTACATGCGTCATGCCGATTAGGACGATCACCCCGCGTGAGCGCGTGATTCATATAGCGGGGGTCATTGAACTTGCATGGTGTGGCAATTTGATTGCTTCGACTTGTGGTTTGATGCGAAGGTGGACTCGAGAATGACTCAGTGTGCTTGACGATTGAACTCGAGGATTGAGTAGGTCCAGTCCGCGTATCGAGAAAGAATTAGTCTGGACTCAAGCCAGAGTTACGCTCCAATAAGGACAATTATCCTACGAGAACGTAGCAGGGTGATTCATGTCCAACGTAGATAATCGAACTTGCATAAGATTGGGGCATGACAAATTGTTGTGCTAGACGACCTCATGGTCGAATACATGAATTTGTTAGAATTAGTTATTTGAACGGGTTCGAATCTGCACAACGATTGTCTTGATGCGAATTAGGTGATCATGCTCGATGTTTAGAAATCTGAGTGATACGAGCTTGGATAGAAAACCCCGTATTATCGACCTTGGTTTGACCCTAGGATTGGGGTCAGTGTTGGCATTATTGTTGGGGAACTATGATTCCAATCCTGACATTGACTTTAGCCTTGAGAAATGGCCTAGCAGTTAGGCGAGACGCCCCTGTTTCAAGAGTTGTAATAAAAGATTGATCTTGAGGATTGGTATGGATGGATAGAGTGAATCAAGAATATAGGAATACCCCTCGTGAGATTTGGCTGACATGCATATATTTTAGGGACGCCTGAATATGTGCACGATACGACTCGAGTGAGAATGGAAAATTCTCCATCATGTGACTTGGCTGAATACATGTAATTTGGGGACACCTGGAATATGTGTACGATCCAACCAAGTGACACGTTTAATTCAAGTGAGACTCGAGGAATGGAAAAGGGTCGTGGATTTTGGAAGAAAGTGGATAATAGTGCGAGTGTTGCTCGGATTAAGAAAAAACATAGGCGAAGCGTATACGAGGGTCCTTGGATCAAAGTAGTCTAAAAGTAAGTACTCAGTTAGTTTCGAGGATGAAACTTTTTTGAGTGATGTATGATGTAGTGTCCCGTCCCGCTCAGTCAATCGGAGGAATCGAAACGCCGACGACGTTCGGGCTTAGCCTTACAACGGCTGCTCGAAGACTCGCTCTGAGGTGACTCCTCGCTCAGGTGGGGTAGTTTCGATGAACTTGCCTCATCTTAGCCTTCACATAATAAATTGCATGTTTTCAACTTGCACAAGTTAGGCTTGATAATAAAAGAGACGCATCCACATAGCTAAGGGAATAATCCCGACGGGTCGGAATGTGTTAGAACATAAAAATTGGTCCCACGATCTGCTTAGAAGTTTGCTCAGCGTGCTTTTAAAAAATGGCACTCGATCCTTCGTCCCGTGGCTTGGGAGACGGAATTTAGCCTAAGTTGCTAAGTTGCCACAACGCTCGAATTAGCCTAAGTCATAGGTGTCGCCCGCGTGAATGCTTGATAAAGCATGCACGGTCCCGTCGTCCAAGGCTTGGCATAGCCTTCGTTCGTCCCGTGGTTTAAGTCATATTGCACGGCTTGTGGCTTAAGTCTAGGCACCTAAAGAACTTGGTTGTTCAAGTCGAACGCGTGCACGGCACGTTTCCTCGATGCGAAGCTTGGCGTAGCCTTTTCTCATCGAGTCGTTGCCCGAATAAGTTAGACAAAAGTTTTGCTGGGCTATCGAAGTCATAGCAAGCACTATCCCCTATTGGTTACAGTTGTCAAGTCACATAGTCCCACGAGAACAAGGCTCATCATATAAATATGTGACTGGAGCGATAGCGTTGCCTAGAGAACAATGTCTGTCTAAGGCACGAGCCATGATTGGTTTAGTAAAAAGCATGCCACGGACAAAGGAAGTCCACGCGGCTGGTTGTCGTCGAGATCGGTCCCGCTACTTGGGAGTCTCGATAAGTCTCGTACACGAGATTGGTCCCGCTACTTGGGAGTCTCGCTACGACTCGATAAGTCTCGTACACGAGATCGGTCCTGCTACTTGAGAGTCTCACTAAGTCTCGATAAGGAAGCACACGAGATCGGTCCCGCTACTTGGGAGTCTCGATAAGTCTCGATAAGGGAGTTCACAAGATCGGTCCCGCTACTTGGGAGTCTCGATAGAGAATCAAGCGAGATTGGTCCCGCTACTTGGGAGTCTCGATAGAAAGATGTAAAGCATGGTCATGATTAAGAAAGGACTTGATAGAGCGAGTTGAGTCTTGCATGGTCATTGGACAACTTGCGTGCAAGGGCAAAATTTCTCTAGCGATCTCGGGGTGCCGGGTTCATATCGTCCTAGGAGGAATTGCAGATATTGTACGGCCTTCATCGACGGTACAACTCGCTGAAGTGAACCGTTACAATATAGGCTGCGGGTCATTCGGTGGGAGCTCGTACCTCGCCATGCGAATGGTCACAATAAGCAAAAGATCCAGAATAGCTTGACATTGCTAGTGACCACTCATATAGATGTGTCGGCAAGAGCGGCTATCCGTGTGTATGCTTTGGATTGCGTCGAGTACTAGCAAGTTATGAGTTGGGTTATCAAGTTACGCTTATAGCAAGCGCTAACCTTGAATCGGCATGGGTCAGGTTGTGCACGGTTGCATCACCAATCTAGAGCCTAAGAGTTAGCTATAGCAGGGATATGTGCTTCGGCATGAATATAGCCTCTTCTCGAGTTAAGTCAGGAAGGACCGTAAGGCAAGTTGATTAAGTCTAGTTGGTACTTGGAAGGCACGACCTCGGTTTTAAGGAACGAACAAGTCTGTTGGCACGACCAGCACGAGTCGTCCTCTTGACGTCATTGACACGAGAATGGTCTAGAGGCACATAGAAGAAGTAAAAGTCTTGGCACGGCCGAGTTGCATAAGTTTCTGCTCGGCGAGGCACTGTCTCGAATATGTATTGAAGTCACGAATAGAGTATGGCACAACCCTGTCGTTGCATTGCCAAGTATAGCTCAAGGCGTCATTTTCTTAAAATTGATCCTAAGGCAAGACTAGAAAGACAATCAAAAGGGATTAAGTTGTATAAAGTGAACAAACGTGTCAGTTTTGTATGGGTAGGCGAGGAGCTCACTCCACCAGTACAGTTGAGTACTGACGCCCACATAGTTTCCATGTGCCGGCACAGGTAGAAGCTCATGGCGCAGAGCTCGCTTGGATGCATCTAGGCACGGAGTTCCTTGACGATTCAAAGCGTGCAGTCGCATGGAGTCAAGACTTATACGGGACATAATATATGGACATCGCCATCCTGCAAAATATGTACTCGTTGCCTTAAAAGCATTGTATCGAGAGATGAGAGAGAGCAGAGTGACTTGTAAAATGAGAGAAAAGTGAGCTTGAGAGACTTGTAATAAAGGCCTTGCGTCCATTGTAATCTTATTGTTCAATATCAATAAAGAGCACTTTTGAATAACTTGTGTTCTTCTTCTAAATTTCTGCTACATGTTTTAATATTTCTGCTTGGGACTTCTATGCGACGACCCCGTTGCAGCCGCTGTAATCGACCGTTATAAAACTGCCTTGCACGAGTGCAATCTAGGCTCGTGCGGCATTACGCCTTAGCGAAGACGATCTCTCCTATGGGAGCGGGGCGTGACAGGTTGTGACAAGTTTTTATGGTGGCCCATACAGGTCAGTTTTCGTAAAATATGCGAACTCGTGATGGTACTTAAGTTAGTCGTACTATTGCGAGCCTGCGACTAGAAAATGCTCATTCACAACTTAGAGTTAAATTGATTCAAGAGAATGACTAGGACTAGGAGTCCCTTGTTCAAATTGACCGTTGGGTAGTTAAGGTTATCAGATAGGCCAAGCAATTTAGATAAGAAATTATTAAATTTAGATATCTTGCCAGATCTCTATAGATACACTATTACTTTTGATATGACGATATGATCCAATGTGGATATACTATTCACTTGGTAAGTTAGGCTTTCCTAGAATTAACGCTCTAATCTTGATAAATTGTTCAATTTTCTTTTGCTCTATTATGTATAAACCTTATATCATAAGTTAGAATTGCCTATTTAAAATCCTATTTTGCCGTAAGAAATTAGTTTATAATTCCTGATTCTGTTATTCATATACGAATCTTGCGGTAGATTGATTCAAAGTTTTTCCCTCAACCATTTGAAATACATATGAAATAAAGATTATGATGTTCTTACTTCTCTTGTCTTCAGTTATTTCCTCCCCGATCAATCTTTTACTTTAAGGATTGAGACTTATAGACAAATATTTACGTTTTCTATTATAGTCAACTAGTTTGAATCTCTAGCAGCTTCTTGAAGTTCTTAGGAATATAGTTGGAGTAATTTTAACGACTGCGATGGCTAGACAGCAGCGCACTATCGCTAATTACTTGAGAATGGAGAGTGTGGGTTCACTACAGCCAGCAGCGTACTGGCGAGGCATGACCCATAGAGTTGAAATTATTTCAAAGAATTGTAGGTTATGGAACATTGCTAAAACTATGTCTTCGTTGACCTCTTTAGACCTTGTGTCAATATAAGGTAGAGTATATGATAACATATCACATTTAAATCACGGAACCAGGGGTTTACCACAGCCAGAGTATACGGGCGAGGCATAATTCTCGATAAAATGACTTCAGACGTGATTACAAGTTTAGGATACTATAGAGGATAGAAAAATGCCCTGTATGTCCCCTAAGATCCAAAGCCAATACTAGTAAAAGTTCTGTAGGTTGGGTAGCATGTCTCCCAACCTAGCATTCCGTGGTCCTTGTGATCTATTAACGAAATAATTGACTGACACTAATAGGTTTACCTAGAATATAGAATTTAAAGGTCCATAACCCATCAGTCGACCAAGGCCTTATGGATAAGAAGATAGTAGAAAGCCTGTATAAGTAAGAACACTAGGTAAGGTTTTGATTCTCACAAAACTCGAACTACTTGTGCCTCCTTTCAAAAATCTCGCATACTTGTATTTTGACTATCTTGACCAACGCTGCTATTACAGCCTAGTTTTACAAGCTTACTCTTTTATCGAGCTTGATTCAAGACATATGTTTATTGGGGACGCCTACTAACAATTATCTAATCAGAATCGATGTATTATGGTCTGATCAATCTTAGTGCACTCGGTTCGCTCTCCCTCTGATTACCTACGTAGATTGAGATGTAGATGTCTCTAGGATCTCATCCTCAACTGCCTTGAAAACACTCTCGAATTATGCGATTCCCTTTGGAATCCCGTATTCGCATTCGATTCCCTCTCCCTGGAACTCTTTAGTATTTTTCCCTTTACTTAATGAAGAAAGGCAAATGCCCGTATTTGAGCAAAGTTATACCTAGAATGTTAACCTTAGCTTGCCATATCATCTATGACCATGAAAGCTGTTACGAATCACTTTTTGTTTATTTAAAATTGGAAAACGATCTTCAAACTTGATCCATATCTATCATATCACGTTATCTATTACCCCGTGATCACGACTTGAATTGCTCCAACTCAATTCATCGTAAACTTTGTCTTGGTTTAAATTCAAAAAATAAATTCCTGAAGCATATAGGATGTCAGCCTCTAAATTTTAGGATTTACTAGTATTACCGATTGAACAGATAAGTTGGTTCCCACTAGGATAGGAAAATTTGTGCCTTATAAACACCCACTTTATTTAGATCCTTGGTGTCCCTGACCGTGACATTAATATTCGGAGCGTGATACTAGCTGTTACCTCCTAAAAAATTTCATATGCAAGATCTAGACGGGTCCACCTTCATCTAGGTATATCATGTCCTACCCAAAAATGTCCCCTTGTACTCTATTTTATGGTACGACTTTCAGGTCAAAAGGACTAGCTATAACCCTTACCATAATACCGGTATACTTCTTGACTTCCATTAGAGCTTTAACTTTGACTCAATTCCTTCGACCCAATATATGGTTGTGATTTACTCGAAGCCTACTATGCACATGCCACTAGTGTGCCACCCAATTGAGGCCTCACGTACTACTTAAACACAAAAGTCACTGAAGGTGCATTTTGGGCTTTAGGAACCTAGCTAACCAACCTGACTGGCAACTAGCTCAACCACTTGGGTTGAAACCTGTTCTAGGTTACCCTAACCTAATAGAAATAGTTTTATAATTGGGATCTTGTCTAGTTAATATAGATTGAAATCTAAGGTTCATCCAACCAACGAGTGACATCCAATCAAGGAACCCATTAAGACCCAGTAAAACCCATCCATACATACCACCATATTTGGACTATAATACCGAACTATTTAAAATAGGTCCCTATACCTATTATGTAGTCTCCACCTCTTAGAATGTGAAGTCATTCGTAACCCTTATTCCATCTACCTGGAAGTCGCAATACGATCTTGTATTGCATTTATATCCCTTGCTAGTGTGTTTAAATAACCACGGAAAAGATCACAATCTTGATTTCTCAAATTTCGTTCTATTATAGAACCTTGTTTAGATTAACTTCGAGAACGGAACTTCTGTATTGCACGGATTGCAAGCCCCTCTAAGAAACGAAGGGTTCTTCGATTTAGCAAGTGACTAGACTAGAGTAGTCAAATCTAGCAGATAAGTCAATGGTTCATAAACTTTCTTTCTATCTGCATTATTGGATACTCTCTACTGCTCTTGAAACTTCATATTTGCTCTCGATTATCCTTCCTTATCTTCTTGTCCTTCCTATTTTAGAGCGACGAATGGTCACGCTTATTAGAATTTATCAATATTTTTTAGCTACTTGTGTAAATTTGTTGCTTATTAAATTTTGGATTGCTTGATAGATAGGAGAGGATTATAGATGCCATATGCCCTAGATATCTGTTGGTAGGATTGTTAGCAACTAGTTAGATGGTTATACTGTTTTAATGACCTGTGTTTCGAAGGAGTAGTGTAACCAAAGGTGGATAGAAGTCCTCGAGGTTATGTAGTTACAAAATGGCTAGGAGGAGGATATAAACTATTTTTAGAAATTAAAATTTAAGGAGATTAAGGTAATAGTAGACTTTCTTTTTTTGAATTTTAAGGAATAGTTATGAATTAGAATTTCGAGGACGAAATTATTTTTAAGGTGGGTAGATTTGTAGCTCCCCTTTCTGAAAATTTTAAAATATTTTTTATTATTATTTATTTTATTTGAATGGTGATTTTTAGATTTTTATAAATAATTAATTAGTTAATTATTACGGTAGATAATAATTAATTAGTTAATTATTACGGTAGATGACCCTAGTCATAGTTGAGATTTAGAGTACAAGGTGACTAGAAATCATGGCACGGATAGTGGAGTTGCGTGCTTTGGCTAGTGTATTAGCTATGCTAGGAAAGGCCGAGCCATAGGTTTGTTCTAACTGGAAAAACCAGGCCAAGTTGTGACTTAACCCCTATAGATGGTTTAATTATTTATTAATCTATTTTATTGACTTGTAAAAGACCCGGTTGTACCAAGCTGGTCTGAACTGGACCCGATCCAAATCCAGGCCCTTGTAGTCATGTAGTGTGTTCAAGAGGTACAGGTAGATGTGTATTATATCCACATATATTTTGTACACAATTTTTCAAGGGATTAACAATATTGGTTATACATATAATATTATTTTATCGATATTTATGTGATATTTTCGTAATAATTGCAAGATTTCCCGTGGACCAATTTATGTGAGGATATGATGTGTTCACTCCAATGTATACCTTTTGTTAGTTATGTTAGTTGGTATTTATAATTAATATTACTATTATTATTTTTTATTAAATAAATAACGATTGTTATTTCTTAAATCCTTGTCAAATATTATATATATATATATATATATATATATATATATATATATAAAATATATATATATATATATTATATATATATATATATATATATATATTTTTTATATATATATATATATTATATATATATATATACATGCATGTATAATATATATATATATATATATATATATATATATATATACATGAAAAATATATATATACATGAAGAAAAAAAATATATACATGCATGTATAATGAGTTATATATATATATATATAAGTAACAAATAGGAAAATTAATAATAATAATAATAATCAAAAGCCCAGCCCAACCCGATCCTAAGCCCATCCCGGGCTGCAGCTAACCCCCCCAGCCTGAGCTCTTCACAGCTGACCCCCAAGTTGTAGCTATACACAGTATATGTTGAAACAGTGAGAGATGAGTAGGCCAAAACCCTAACCCCGATCCTAGCCAACACCAGCGTCGACCCCAGCCATCCTGGAAGGCCACCCGTGACCGCACGCCGCCATACGAGTCGCCGGACGGCAACTGAACCCGCACGGATGCAACAGCAATACCGACAGCGACCGCAGTAGCGACAGCCGCGAAGGTAACATTGAACCCTCATTTTCTTTGTGAATTCTAGACCAAAATTTGATCCATAAAATCATATAGAGAGCCTATATAACCATCTAGGAACCCACCTAACTATTTCGTATTGAATCAATCCAGATTCGAATAGAAATTGATCCCAAAATCGATAAAAACTTGTTTTACGAATATCAAACAAGGCAGCCCCGACCCCGTATTGGAAGACCAAAATTGGTCGAACCATTGCGAAATCTAGGAAACTAATTAAAGGAAGTCCTAGACAACCTATAGGGCTCAACAACCCAATTTACAGAAGTTGATTTCGTCGACTACGTGCCGAGAAATCGAATTCCAAAGATTGGTGAAAAACTGTTTTAAAATATTAAAAATATAGAAAATTCCTTCGATAAGATGTGCGTCCCGCGAAATCGGACGGCGTGGCCGCAAACCGAAAGCGTCAAAAGGTGCGTATCGACTTTGCGGATGTGTGGACTTTGACGGAATTCAAATTGGTTGCATGTGCGCGACGAATTTGATGCGTATCCGTCAAAATTTACCGTATCGGCCACTTTGCAAAAACTCTAATTACTTTATGCACATTCGTCAGATCAAGATAAAACTTGCTCCAACAGGACCGTATCATTTTTTTGGTCCTATATGCCAAGTTTGATCCGATTCTGAGACAGTTGATCGGATCGCCGTTTTGCGGGCCCCACGATCCGATTCAACGGGCGATTTTGTGTACGGCCTGCTAGAATCCAACTTTAGACATACGGTTGGGTTCATATCATCAAAAAAAATTCGTAGACATGTAGTTTAACGACTTTAGATACCATTGACTCTGGTACGCTTTTTGGTACAAAACGGGTCCAACGGCGGACATCGTTTTGGTTCGAAATTAACGTTTTGCCCCCGTGTCCAGAATTGGACTTATGGATAGACAATCCTAGCTAATTTGACTACTCTGAAAATGTTGGTAATGTCTATTTCAGCATCTGGAGACTTTTGTACGAGTTTGACTATTGTGGCTCATTGAGTAGTATAGTATTGTCGATTTCACCAGCAAAGGACCTCAGGCAAGTGCACTTTCTGATTGCTTCCGATTCATAGTAGCTTTTCATTTCATATTTATACATATGCTCTCTTGCTTGATGACATGATGGACACACGATATAGTATCATGGACCACCATTTATTATGTTCTTGTCTTATTTTACCGTTGTGTTTCGTAACTTGTCTGGGCCCATGTATACTGGTCGGAAAGGGAAAATATCTTAGTAGACGTGTGAACTACCCATTCCATCCCAAAATGTCTGATCTTGACTAATAGCAGCTGCACACGACACGTGTAGGGTGCCGTATTTACCCCTTAGTCGTTCACATGTCGAACAAGATATTTTAAAACACATAGATAGTTATCTTTTATTTGCTTCCTGGTTTTCTTCACCGCTTGCCATGACATCAGTTACTTTCTAGTTTTTATCTCATATAAATTATTTTCATGACTTGCGAATTCTATTATGTTTTCGCATTGCCGGCGGTTTGTGTGCTTGTTCCATTCCTGACTGGAAACCAACATTTTTCAGGTTAGTTGTGGCTTCTATTAGCATTGGGAGATACGGGTGTACTTGCAGGCCAAAACTTAGACTTTAGATAGATGTTGTAGCCATTTCAAATATGTGTAAGAATTTTAAATTTTCTTTCAAATATAAATCTTGTAACTGTTGTAATAAATTTTAGAAATGTGAATGAGCAATGAAGTTATTCTTTATGTGATTTTCAGCATCATGGCCATGACAGCGTTCTACCGCCGACTCGGTGGTGTAGGCTAGCTTGGACACATCTCGTATCCAAAAAAGCGGGTGTGGGTCGTGACATGCATCTGCCAAAAGTCGTCATGTTAACGTTTGGACTCCGTATCGGAGCGGGCTGCACACGCGTTTGCGTGCGGCCTCGTGCACGCGTGTCGGCCCACCTAGGACATGACACACACGTCCACGTGTCACGTGCTCGTGTCCAAGGGTAGCCTAGGTATAGGGTGTAGGACACCCTATTTCGAGTCCTCGTTTCCTCGTGTTCGCGTTACAAACGCGTGTCAAAGCCGATTTTCGCACGTATGAGCAGCAGCCCGAAATCCATGCGGGTGCGATATCTCCCAAACCACTTGGTCAAATCACCCTAAATTTTGGGAGCATGTGGGAAGAGGTTGCCCCCACATGTCCACCAATTTTCAGCCCAGACCGAGCCGTGTCCATCGAGTTATGGCACTCGAGATGCAAGACAGTGCACGGGACAGTGCACGGGCCTCGTGCTATGTCCCCGTGTCCGATTTGGATACGAAAATAGTGTCAAAATAAACCCAAAAAATATGTTTTGGAATTCCCTTATATAGGGCTACAATAATATGAAATTAGTTTTGGAAAAAGAACAACTTTTAATTCTTTGAGGTATTTCATCAAACACATATTCCAGTACATCGACACGCATCTGATACACCTATCAAACGGACATAAAATCCTACCAAACTACATCTAAAGGTCCAAGGTACCTAGATGCATGCATCTATGAAGAAAAATCAGGATTTAAAGGAGTTTAAAGGCGTTTACCTATTGAGAGTCGAAATCTCAATACAAAGAGCCTCCAAACGTCCCGACGCCGATTTCCTACGGTCCGAAGGCCCCGATTCTTTGCTAGCTAGCCTCCAACAACTTCTTCTCCTCCCAAGGATCGTAACGAAGCTTGTTTGGTGCAAATCGGATGAGATATGGAGAAAGGGGGCTACTTTGAGGAAGGTGGTAATTTCTAGGGTTTGTAAAGGCTTAGTGGCTACAAAATATGAACATATAGATAGGGAATGTTTGGCCAACCATGGGCTGCTGCTAGGGTTAGGTTAGGTTTAGATATGGGCCACAACTCATCTTAAGTCCAATAGGAAGCCCTTTTAGCAAAAGCCCAAAAATCTATATATTAAAGAGGCTAAAAATGAATTTAAAAGTTTCCTAATTAGGACTAAACCTTAAATTCAAATCTAAAATGCTAATTAGGTTTCTAATCACATGGTTATTCTATAATCATGGTTAGCTAAGGTTAAACCAACTACTAACACCAAAGGCACCAATTAAAATATAATAAAATAATTCAAAAAATTACACAATTACCAAAATACCCTTATACTAGAAAAGTGGTAGTGACACTAGATGCCATGTGTAGGACCTCCTTAATTTATAACTAAAATCTCACCGACATCAATAACTCGATCAAAACTAAAGTCTCTAGCGATTTGCCTCAACGTAAATCTCGGTTGCCTATCCATGATTTTTATTTTCCACCGAAATATGCTCTCGTTCAGACAAGCTTCTTTACCCTTGGCTGGCCCAACCAAGCTGTCACTCCTGTTTTCCATTTTACGTGTTTTCAGTATACGTGTACGGAATTCTGACCCATATTGTGACTTGTCTTAACTAGCTAATCTTGGTTTAATCTTGCATTGGTTTAATATTGGCATGGCTTGGTTGGGTTTGGTTTGGCTTGGTTGGGTTGGTTCAACATGTAACCCCTCCCTTTAAAAGTCACCAACCCCTCTCTTTCTCTCTCTCTCTCTCTCCTCATTTACTTCTCATTCTTCATTTATTTTTTCATCTTCTTCCTCTTAACTTCTCCACCTACCAAGAGAGGCTTAGGCAAGTACAACTTGCTTCATGGAGGAACTCCATTTTTGTTGTTCCATTGTCTTCCTCACGAGATTCTAAGACACTTTAGTACTTAACATTTTTTAATTTCCATTGTTTATTTCTTGTAGATCTAAGTTTGTTGTATTTTCAGATTTCTTGGATTTTGATATATTAAACTTTATTATTTTCAAGTTTTGATTGTTCCATGTTGCAGAGAATTTCTTTCTACCCTATTTAGACCTATGGAAGTCCAAATTTGGACTTACGGTGAAGGTTTTATGGAGCTTGGAAGCTATGGGTTCCATGGCCATCCTTCTCAGATTTTCGGAGAAGATGGGTACCCATCGACCCTGCCGCATGGATGGCACCCTATCGACCTTGTCGCATAGATGGCACCCATCGACCTTGTCGCATAGATGGCACCCCATCGACCCTACCACATGGATGGCACCTCCATCGACCTTGCCGCATAGATGGTACCCTATCGACCTTGCCGCATAGATGCTACCCCATCGACCTTGCCGCATAGATGGCACCCCATCGACCTTGCCGCATGGATGGCACCCCATCGACCTTGCCGCATGGATGGCACCCCATCGACCTTGCCGTATGGATGGGTACCCATCTACTGCCACATGAGACCCCATCCACCCTTGGCCGTATAGTGCCTATTTTGGCTATTTTCTTGTCCTATTTGGTTGATTTGTGTCATAATCTCTCCCAACTTCCAACATATAAGTTGTAGATCTTTTCTTTGGCTTCAAGAATATGTTACTAGCTATTTTTATGCAAGTTTCTCTTATTCATGATAGTGGCCTGTTAAGGCGCACTCCTAACAAGTAACAAGTAACATGACATGATAATGGCCTGTTAAGGCGCACTCTTGACAAGCAACCTTGACATGATGACTCTTAAATAGTAACCCGTCCTGGTGCACTCTTGACAAGCAACCTTGACATGATAATTCTTGATGGTGGTCCATCGTGACGCACTCTTGACATGATAAGTAATCTTGATAGTGGCCCGTCGTAACGCACTCTTGACAAGTAATCTTGATAAGTAGGTCTAACATGTAATCTTGAATGTTGTTGCAACGGCTATCTCAATATGCTAAGTAAATTCTCATCATGACACCATGGGTAATTGTATTGAATGTGCTTGTATAAGCTACAAGTCTTGTCTCGCATCATGTCTAGGACTTGTATCCCTAGTTACCACAGTCAGGGATTCATACTGAATTCGACTAGGTCAATGACTAGATTGATCAAGTAGTTCATATAGAGAGGTATTCCGGCTACAAACAATCCCGTTATCTGGGTGCCTTTTCTGATGGACTTGTAGCCTGCCGACGAGTAGGGCACATTTTCCAGCTCACTGTCATGTGGGGAACTTCATGAAACGATTACTATGCACACTGTCATGTGTTGCACTCAAGTCATCTAACAAGTCATGATAACTCTTAGCATGAACCTTGCGTCTGGATAACCTAGATAGTCTGCAGGGCTTGTGGCTGTAGGGATACCTCATTGCATCTTGCTAGTAACTAGGCTTGTGATAACCCTAGTTAGTTTAAGTATCAAGCCGTACTCTTTGCTTGGCCATGAATATTGGATGGAGTCCCATCTTGTCTAGTCTTGCCTAGATCCAGTACATGGCTATCTCAGGACATGCTTGTGTATGCTTTACTTTATCGATAATTAGTTAGAGACTAAGTTCTGTTCAGGTGAAGGGTTACAACCCCGGTTCTTGTTTGGTTTATGGGTTGTAACTTGGTTACCGAAATAGTCCTTTAGTTATCTTATCGTTTATCACCCTGTTTTCTCTAACTCATGTCTTTTATTATTTCATTTATGTCCTTTTGTTATTTCATTTATGTCCTTATGTGTTAATATGCTAGTTTTAGTTCGTAAGTGAAGCCTCCTTTGTGGCACTTGCTCTTTCTGGGGTCTGACCCAGCTAGTTTTGTATGGCCAGATTTTGGAACAACTTTCGAGGATCTCCCAGCCTTCCTGCCAGATGGTAACCACTAGAAGAAACCCTGACAACGAGTGGGTTTTATTTTGCTCTCCCACTCTATTATAAAATTATTCTTTTGAGGCGTTTAGCCATCGAGTAAGTGTTAGCTTGTGTTGAATTTATACTCATGTCTGCCTAAAGGCTGTAACATGATTGATAAATCCTAGGGTTGATCATGTATGACTTAAACTCTTGCTAGTCTTCGTATTTTGTATGACTAGCTTCATGATCATCTGAATATGTAATGTTTGGGATGCCTTACTTTGTATGTCTGATGATCTACCATCTTGTTACATTTACTTGCTTGCTTGAGATTGAGACACTAGGCTTGTTCTTGACCCTAAGAGACTAATGGCTTGTAGTAAACCCTCATGCATCTAGACAGTTGTGACCGTATTGCGAGGTGAGATTCACTTCAATGTACGTATCTGGCTGTGTCTGTCCTCCGCTCTCCAGTATTCTGGTTCTGGGCATGACACGGTTTAAGTGGTGGCCCATGCAGGTCTTGTAAATCAAGATGTGTGAGGGTTTTACTGATTAGATGTCTCAATCAGCACTCGCCTTTGATCTCTACTTATGTCTTCTAATCTTTCCGAAATCTTGACCTGATCACATGTTTATATCCTCGATCTATTATGGTCCTTCCTTGTTGTTCCCCATGTCATTTCTTCAGCGGTATTGCTCCTGGTCTACCTATCAGCAAGGCGGAGCACCTCCAGTGGACCAGCCGCAACCTGGAGACCAAGTCCAACACTCTAGAGCGGCCTCCCGAGTCATACATTCTGGGGATCCAGAGCCCCCAGTTTAGCCAGTCCAGCCTGCAGAGCCTGACAATAGAACCCTGGTGGATCTCATCAGGGAATTACTTGCATCTCAAGATCGTCGGGGCGATGCCCTGCACCAGACAGTACAAGTGCCATGGGCCGTGTTGGTTATCAAGGTAATAATGCGGATAACAGTTTCAAGCGCCTTAACCTTCCCTTCTTCGACGGTAGTGAAGACGCTATTATAGCTGATGCGTGGCTCCAGGACATTGAGATTATTTTGGATGCAGCCAAGACTCCAGAAGGAGATAAGGTAGCTGTGGTGCGCCTACAGTTATTATACCTAGCCCGCACCTGGTGGGCGATGTTAGCAGTTGGGTTGGCGGCGTCTGTCCCATGGGCGATATTCAGTGACAAGTTTTAGATCAAGTACTTCGATGCTGTAGCTCGACACGACCTACAAACGAGGTTCACCAATCTCAGGCAGATGAGCAGGACGGTCGATGGATATGCGATCGAGTTTTCAAGACTGAGTCGATTTGCTCCCACCTTGGTAACGACCGAATTGGACCGAACGCAACGGTTCCAGCAGGGACTCTACCTAAAGATCATTCTAGCAGTAGAGCAGTTTGAGCATCAGACTTTTGATGCTATTTTACGAGCTGCTAAGAGGCATGAGTATACCTCCCAGAGAATAGTGGACAGAACTGGAGGACGGAAGCGGTCCTATGGTCAGATGACCCAGTCTTCAGTCCCAGCCCCGATAGCTAGGGCCTTGACTCTTGGAGCTTCGAGGAGGGCGGCATCAGTTACGTCAGTTCAGCATTCAACTCTGACGTACCCTCATCAGCAGAAGCGAATGCAGTCTTCTGCGATGGACTGCACTCATTGTGGGAAGCCAGGACATGTAGTATCAGAGTATCGCAGAGCACAGGGATTGTGCTTGGCTTGTGGGGCATCGGACCACATGATAGGGTCCTTCTGACAGAGAGCCGATTCCTCTTCATCGGTCCAGACTAGTCCCTCGGTGAGGGGACCAGCACAACTGCAGCAGTACCAGCCTCCGAGGCAATTGCCGCCTCAGGCTCAAGCATTCCAGCAGCAGAGGCCGCAGCAGTATGCCCAGGTCCAAGCTCAGATTCAGAACCGCCAAAGAAGTTTCCAGCAGAGGGTACCAGTACCCAGAGGGTAAGGTCAAGCGATGGATTTGACCTTAGAGGAGGAGTTGGCATCAGCTGAGGTGGTGGCAGTTACCATTTTCGTCAACTCTTTTCCTGCATCAGTATTATTTGATTCTGGTGCAGCGCATTCATTTATGTCTGCACGATTCGTAACACGGATAGGACTGGAGCTCGAATTATTATCAGTAAGGCTCAATATACTTACTGGTAACGGTCTTGTGGGAGTAGATAGAGTCTATTCTTCGTGTTGAATCATAGTTAGCGGTAGAGAGTTTTCCGCTAGGTTGATAGAATTCCCGATGGCCAATTATGATATGGTCATAGGAATGGATTGGTTGAAGAAGAAATACGCAAGAATAGACTGCCATATTGGCAGGATTATTTTTGGTATTCCCGGCGAACCGGAGTTTTCATTTTCCAGGGGCGAAGTAGAACCTTCTTCCCCAGTATTGCGGATGGCAGTAGCAGTGGCAGTTCAGTTTCCCAAAGTAGTAGAAAAGTTTCCTCATGTATTTCCCGAAGAGCTTTCAGGTATGCCCCCAGAGAGAGATAGGGTTCACCATCAACTTGATTCCAGGGACGGCTGTATTTTTAAAGATTGACTTGCGGTCAGGGTACCATCAGATCAGAGTCAGAGACCAAGACATCCCGAAGACAGCATTCAGATCGAGGTATGGATATTGGGAGTTCCTTGTTATGCCATTTGGAGCGACCAATGCGCTAGCCGTATTCGTAGACCTCATGAATCGTATCTTCATGCCCTATTTGGATCAGTTCGTGATAGTGTTCATAGATGACATCTTAGTCTATAGCAAGAGTGAGGCAGAGCATGAGCAGCATCTTCGTGTAGTTCTTCAAATACTCAGGGAACACAGTTGTATGCGAAGTTTAGTAAGTACGAGTTTTGGCTGGATCGTATCTCGTACTTAGGTTACATCATCACCAGAGGTAGAGTGGAAGTGGACCCCCAGAAGATAGTGGCCATAGAAACATGGCCAGTACCTAGTACCGTCATAGAAGTTCAGAGTTTCATAGGATTGGCCGGCTATTACCGGCGGTTTGTGTCAGACTTTGCTCGGATTTCAGCACCATTGACACAGTTGACCCGCAAGGATGTTCAGTTTTCTTGGACAACAGAGTGTCAGAGTTCATTCGAGAAGTTGAAGCAAAGATTGATGACGGCTCCCATTCTCACGCTTTCAGATGGGACTGGAGGATTTTTAGTTGATTGTGATGCTTCTGGCAGAGGACTGGGATGTGTCTTGATGCAGTATGGTAAGGTAGTAGCTTATGCGTCACGTCAGCTTCGTGATCATGAGAGAAATTATTCAACCCATAACTTGGAATTAGCAGCGGTGGTTTTTACACTCAAGTTGTGGAGGCATTATTTGTATGGAGATCGGGTGGAGATTTTTACCGACCACATGAGACTTAAGTATGTGTTTACCCAGAAGAATCTCAACATGCATCAGAGGAGATGGCTAGAGCTACTTGTGGATTATGACATCAACTTACAGTACCATCCTGGAAAGGCCAACGTAGTTGCAGATGTATTAAGAGAAAGAGCAGGAGCTTATTTTCTAACAGCACAGCCAGAATTGTTAGCTGATCTTCAGAAGATGGGTATTGAAGTTGTTCTTCCTACCAATATGGCATTGATGGCCAGCATATTGTAAGTTCAGTCCAGCATAGTTGAGAGGATCAAGATGGCGCAATCAATAGATGCTAAGCTTCAACGACTCAGAGCTGAGTGTGAAGCAGGACGAAGACCAGAGTTATGTATTCACGAAGATGGTACTTTCCGATATGGGAGGCATTTTTGTGTACCCAGAGGTGATATCAGACAGGAGATCATAGCAGAGGCTCACAGTTCTCAGTACTTAATTCATCTCGGTGGCACAAAAATGTATCGTGATATCCGTCAGCATTTCTGGTGGAATGGCATGAAGAGGAAGATAGCCCGGTTTGTCTCTCATTGTTTAGTTTGTCAACAAGTTAAAGCTGAACATCAGAGACCAGCTGGACTTCTTCAACCTTTATCGATCCCAGAATGGAAATGTGTCACTACCACAATTTTCGTTTGAGGATATTTTTGTCATTTTTGAATTTTTTTTGAATTTAAAATATATTATTAGGAATTTTTAAATAATTTAATTGAATGATGTGATTTTAAATACTAATATAATTATTGCCTTGTGATTACGGTTAGCCTAACCTAGATTGGACCTAACCTAGATGGGTCATTACTAACTTAGTGAACCACTTTGAGAATTAGATGGTTTGGCTAAGGGGTTAAGTCAAGTCTAGTTATGGTTAAGTAATTTGCAAAAGACTAAGAAAGGGCCTTTTGTTCTAGACCACACAATACCCTTGATTCATTCCTAGCCATAGGATGAAACCTAAAAACCCTAACCCTAACTTTTATGACCAGCCAAGACCCTCCCTTGCCTATATAATGTCTCTATGGGGATTTGTGCCTCTTTCTTTAATAGTTCTTCATTTTCTTAAGGAATAGGTAAGCCTCCATTAAATTCCTTTCTAGTTTAATCAATAGGACTCCTCTTTGATTGGAATTTCTTCCATTTTGATCTAATCAATATTTTATTGCTGATGGTGGAGTCAAATCTCAGATTTGCATCAATTTGGAGATTTTGGGTGGCTTTGAAGAACTCCTTGGAAGAGACTTTTTATGTGAAGAACAACCCATAGGTACATTCTATTCCATCCATTAAAACTAGGTTTAAATTGCATATTCATCTAGCCCTAGGGGTCCTGATTCTGTAGGTATAGGGTTTCCTAAGTTTCGTGTCCTGTACGTGTCCGTATCAGACACGTATCAGTGACAGGCGCAGGTGTTCGACGAAATACCACAAAGGGCATTTCGTTCGAATTTTCAAATTGTGTTTGAATAGGAATTTAGGTTTTTGTGTCGTTTACATGATTTTGATTCACTGAGATAGTTTCTGTGCCGTATCGTGTCGATATGGACACGTGCACACGCGGGTACACGTGCTCGTGCATGAGCACTGTAGCTCCCCTGCTACCAGCGTGCTCGTACGGGCTGCCCAAGGCATGTGGGCGCGTGCCATTGGACGTGGAGCTTGGGGCAGTGTCTGACACGACACTCCCCAAGTCTCGTGTCACTTGGTGGCGTGTCGTGTGCGTACGGACACATGCACAGGCCAACCGAGCTCGCACAGCCTCGTGTGCAAGTGTGCGTTGGTCTGGACACTTGTGTCTAGTATTTGTGGACACAAAACTGAGGGTATGACACGTGCACACATTTGATGTTATTTACCAACCTAAATTCTATGGGTTAGTGTTGTTTTTATTGTAGAATAGGAATTCCCCATTCTTTTCTGATACTAAAATGTATTAGTATTATGTTCACTATTGTTCTTCCTAAATTCGATTTGCCTTAATAATTAATATCATGTATAATGTTATGGTTAATGTCTGTACATTAGAATACATGTTTAGATTGTAGAAATCCTTCTTGTGAAGGATGATTTTGAATAGGGATTCGATTTACAGGGAGGATGCTGTCATCACTGATACTTGGTTTCTATGAAAACTTGAGAGGTTTCAATTCCAGTTTCTTAATAACTTACACCCATCTATACATGATATATAGGATTATGTTTTGGTTCTTGTGGGGGTATCATTGGGTTTTGAATACTAACTAGAGCTCTTTGAAACCTGAGAAATTGTTTAGTTGTTAGCTGTTTTATTTTTCTGTTAATAGAGTCACTGGGTAAACCTGTTAACTGTTTAGAAAAATTGAGATTAATGAGATTCCCAGTTGAACTGATTTGGTTGGTTTAGGATTTGAATTTATAGAGGTATATATGCACAAATGTTGAACAATGGTCACATGAATTAATTTCTTTTTTTCCTTTTAACTGAATTTATTTCTATTCCTTTTGTTCACTGTCACATATTACACACTGCCTACATTTCCTGCCATGTTAAGATATCTGAGATTAGTGTAGGTTTAATGTTGATTTCCTTTTTCCTTTTCCTGAGAACCTGAGAACTTCACTAGTAATTTACTGATGGGATGATGAAATCTGAGAATGTGGGACTGTTATATGAAAACTGTCATTTTACTTGAATTTTTTGAGAACTGTTCCTGATAACTCACACTTGACACAGGATTTCCTGAGTTTGACAACCTATCCACTGCTATCTACAGATTTCCTATTGACACACACACACACACACATGAGAACAATGTAGATGGACACACTATCATTTTACTTGAATTCCTGGAATTAACCACACTATAAAATCTGAGAACACTAATTGGTTTCCCTTCCTTTACATTGATTGACTTCTTTCTTCCTTTTTCTGAATTGGTTTCTATTTTCATTTTTCTGTCACCTACAACACACACCCACATTCATTATGTATACACACACACACACACATGTAGACACCATCCCACAAATTGAATTCCTGTCACACTCTGTAACACCCAGTTTTCCAAATGAGGGTAATTTTGAAATTTTGTAATTATAATTATTATTTATTGATAATTATTTCATATTATAATTTTTATTTTTAATCATTTTTAAACTATTTAAAATTATGACTTATGATTTTGACATTTTACTATTGTTTGGTTTTAATTTCGAGGAATTTGTCACCCCCAGTTTTTAGGAACAGGGATATTTTTGTTATTTTGTATTTTTGAAATATTTTTGAAATTAATTTTATTATTTATGATATTGTTTTGGGGTTATTTGAGTCGGGTTCGAATTTTAGCTCAATCCGACTTGAAACGGGGACCCGGGGGTAGTGTTGACTTTAGTGGACCCACACATTAGTTAGCCACGGCCCACATGATAGAAATATTTTAGTTAGAGGTTAGACTAATTATTATGGATAAGGTTAGTGTGATTAGAGACTTTAGAATGACTAATTTAACCCCAACCAATTAGCCCTTTCCTAATACTAATAGAATAGGTTAGTGGAGGCATTTTGGACCTTACCATAATAGGACAAATAGCCCCATATGGCCAGCCACTTTGGGAGAGGATAGGCTTAAGTTCATTTCATTATTTTCATCCACACTCTCTCTCTCTTGTTCTTCCCCAAATTTCTAGAGAGCAATCCTTAGCAATTTCTCCACCAAATTTTTCTATTTTGCCACCAAATCTTCTTCTTTCCTTCTCCATTCTAGCCAAGGAGGAAGCTACCCAAGTTTAGGAGGATTCGGAGCTCGTTCGTGTCCTTTTGGAATCTCTACGTGTCGGTGTCGCTCTGGGAAGGCTTTTCTTCGATTCGATCTACCGGGAGGTATAAATCCCTTCTTCTTTTTATTTTCTCATGCATATAGGTCTATTTTGAACCCATAGGAATAACCCCCATGGTTGTATCTCCATTTGTGTCCATTTTATGTCCATTTGGAGGTCATAGGAGTGTCCTTTGTGTTGTGGTTGTGTCCATGTGGGAAAACCCCAAATTTGGACACACTATGTGTTGTTGTTATGTATGAATGAATTATTACATGTTTAATCTCATATTTTTGTATTGGAGATGTGTTCTATAGTGTCTCATATATATATATATATTAGTGTAGAGAGTGAGTTCTTGATATATTATGTTATATATTTGTGTTCTTTTGTCTAAAACTACCCAAATTCGTCATAATTTTTATCCACATTTTTAGTAGCAATAGCAACTTCAAAATGTCATAACTTTTAGCTTAAAACTCCGATTTATCTTCTATTTTTTTAAAAGAATCGTATCGAAGTTAGCTTTCCAAATATATATTTTAGTAAGCCAAATTCTTTCTGTAACTTTCTGTAGAATTATTTGAGTGTCAGCTGTACGAAAGACGAACGCGTTTCGGTATTTTCGCGATTCCTGGAGCTTCCGGACACGAAAATGCGATCCGTTTGAAGTTTCGGAAAGCTAACATAAAGTACTACAACATAATTTAATCCTAGAATTTAGTAAATACCTAATTGGTACAGTATTGGTTTTAAGTAAAAGAGTGACTATACGATATATGCATTTTGTGTAACCTATGAGCCTATGTAGTATGGATATTAAATGAATATAGAGTATGTAATACATGATATGTTAGATGAATGAAATGATATATATATGATATATATCCTCTTTACATTAATGTATATATATGGTTGAATGTAAGCATGTAGGAATGCAATTAATGTAATATATGTAAGCAATATATGAATAAAAGAATGATATACAATGCATGCATGAAAGTATATAATGAATGCTAGATATAAATGCAAGGTATATATGTAATGATAGATATGAATGCATAATGTATAAATATTGTAAATGCAATATCAGATTTCATATGTAGACATAGAACCAATGCATAGCTGATATTTAGATTGAATGTTAGTTCATTTTAGGTTGTTCGAACACTGAACTGTCCATGTAAGCATATATACCTTCATTTTTCTATTGCCAAGCCAATTTCAGTTTTCAATATAGTGGAATGTCTATGAATGTAATGTTAACCTTCAACCCCTTAATTCGAAATGTTAGTTAATTTCAGTATTAGACAATACATGAGCTGTATGCATATAGGATGTTGGCTTAATAGCATATTTCAGATAACATGGTTCGTTTTATGTGGTTAGTTACACCAGTTTATGGGATAGATCACTTTAGTTTATATGTAAATGTGGAACTAAACTAAGAATGAACTTCACCCTCTGCACAAGGACACCCCACTCTATATCAACCACCATGCCATTTAACCCTTCTCTAAATGATTGCTATAATATATATAGATTTATGTAAAGTATAGATGTATGTTAGTTATAACTTAAATAGTCTCTACTCTAATGTATATAGATGTATACTTGTAGCCATGCATGTTAAGTATAATACATGTATAATGTAGATGGGTTAGCTTTGTGTCATGTGTAGTGTAAACTCATAACTAGTGTTGATATCTCTTTTCATGTACACCTCCATGTTCACACACACACATAGCTTTACATGTTAGTTTATATATATATAATATTGAATATGCATAATAGTGATGTATCTTGATTGTGACTTGTGTTGGCTTGTATAGCCTTGTGATTGGTGTGTGATTGCTAGACTAGGCTTGGTTAGGCCTAGTGAGACTTATTAGACTTGCTGGGATTAGGAGTGGCCTAGTTGACCTAGTTGACTGGTGTAGTTCACTGGAGTTGACTAAGTGTTGACTTTAGTCTATTTTGACCTAGACAGCATACAGACGCATCGTAGATTACATTTATCATACCATGTATACATCTTGACTTGTGTTGCTCTAATTAGGAGTCAGGTACCTTATCTCGGACAATACATTTACTTCAGACATTCAGATACCAGGCGAGTACATTCTCTGACCGTTTTATACTTGTCTGGATTTACATTCTTGCTCTAGATTACTGTACTTGATGCTGACACGATTGTTATCACCGATTGGTACTATATGGATCTCCTTTTGGGATGTTATCCCCTTGTATTCACTAGATACATATTGTGATGTGCGTTTCACTTCCATATTGTATTTATTGAATACCTATATCCTTGTATACTCCTTGTGCATATTGTACTCTCAGTATCACATGAGTCCCAGGGATAGCCCATTGTACACTATTGTATAACATTGTATAACTATTGTATAACATTGTACATCTATTGTATAATATTGTACATCTATTGTATAACATTGTATACTATTGTGCAAGATAACGTAACTGGAGTGGATCCTTGTGTATTGATTGGGGAGGGGGAGTAGAATTGGTTATGTACTCAAATCCTATTGTACAAGATTGTATAACTATTGTATATGTCTATTGTACACCCACGTACAATGGAGTTACCATTGCATTTTCCTAGACCGTTTACATAACCATATTGTACTCTAAATTACAGTAGGCTTACAGTTCTTACTTATCATACATAGATATTTCCTGTTATCAAATCTCTACTGTTTTTTATATACATTCTTCCTTCAGCGTTTCATGTACCTTACTCTATTGCATGCTTTATATTTTCTAACATGATATGAACTGCGTGAGATGTTTTGTGCTCGCTCCCGTCCTGACTGGACCTGTTGAAAATTTTACAGAGGATAATGAGGAACCCTGCACCCTTACTTGGAGTTTGCCTAGTTGACACTCGCGACCTGGACCACTGGGGAGGTTCAGGCAGCTGCTCAGGATGATACCTTGTATAGTGTAGATAGCTTAGACTGTCCTTTCTTTTCATATTTAGCTGTTGTCTTATTTTCAGAGTTGTATATTTTAGAGATGTTGAGACTTTGTTATTTCTTTCTGCTATACCTCAGTTGAGGATTTCTTATCTATTTCCATCATGCTACATTCTACCTTAGATTGTGATTGAGTTATACCTCTGTGTTGGCCTCCTTATGGAGAGTATTCATATTATGTAGTTATAGTTCATGACCTAGAACAGCGTTCTACCGCCGACACTGCGGCGTAGGCTGGACGCTGTTACGTACTCGTACCCTCACGGTGGGTGCGGGTCGTGACACATTTTTAGTGGTGGCCCATGCAGGTTGAGTTTATGTAGTGGTATTCGAACTAGAGTATCACTACAGCCTGCAGTAGGATTAGGATATTTTTGGGGTACTCAATTACATTAGAAAAAAACTCTTAATCAGATTCCTTTTATCCAATTACTGCTTATTGATTTCCCTTGAATATAAACTGTCCTCCCTTGATTTTTTGCTTCATTTTCAGTAATTGCTTCTTGTTTTGATCTGTCTTCATGATGGTTATGAAGACACGATCTCATCGCTTCGGTTCGGGGATACTATCGAGAGGCTGGCCACCTCTCGTCATGTTCATCAGGGCCTCGAGACCGCAGCTTCTGTTGTGTCGACTTAGGTTGGCGTTTCTGCTATATTGGAGGTGCACCTCCGTATGTACAGAGACTTTTCCCTTCATTTTCGATTTCTCTCAGCAGCAGTAATTCATGCAGCATCAGCAGCAGAGATTTGTGTAGTATCAGCATCAGGCTGGAGGAAACCAGCAGGGTGAGCTATCATCAGGACAATCGAGGATGCACAGACCGTTGGAGATCTTGCTGCAGGTTCCATTCTTCTCAATTCCATTTTCGTAATTGTCTTTTATAATTACCTTGAAATCCGATTCCATCTGTTCCTTGTTGATTGATTTATTTTTGTCATGTTACTCTTTTGTTGTGTTTGTTTTTTTCTGAGAAAATCATATGGGCTAGGTCGCCTAAATCATGGGATCTAGAATCCTCGATAGTCGTGTTAGTTGGCAGAGTGAGGACATGTAGTCAGATTTTGGATGTATTCTCAGGTACGGGAATTTAAGGTTTTTGTCATCGCATGCGGCAGTGCAAAAATTTTAAATACCATGAACCTAGAGGTACGTACCTTAGTCAAGGACTCTGTGATTATCGTAGCCTTGCTCACTAGCATGATGAAGACTCTGGACAACATGATTTTGGACAGACGCATATGATTAACAGATTGTATCTTGAGAAAGTTTAAACATCATACCCTTTTGATTGTTATAAATGACTTAGGAGTAGGGATATTTAGTTTTGTAGAGCTTATTCATAGGTAGTTCCTTCATAGTATAATGGTATGATGACCTGTAGAGTGTCTGTACCCTAGAGGTGATAGTTAGCATTGGTGTTAGAATAGTAACCCATTGCAGATAATTCTCATGTTATCTATAATACCAACCAGTTACACATAGGATGTTAGTATGCCTTACATCATTGATGATTATTACTACTTTTCCTTACCTTTTCCAATGAGGCACCCATGACCAGAGCATGCCTTTGAGTATAGTTGTAGTTTCACCTAAGACCGAGAGGTCTATTTGCATAGATAGATTGCAGATGATATTGGCATATGGGATATAGGTTAGTTGGTATCTATAGGCCATTGTTGTATAGGATTATAAACATGTTGTTTAGCCTATACTTGGTTCACTTTTCCATTTTAGTTAAGTTCCCTTCGTGTTGAGTTCCTTTGTGTTGATCACCTTTATAGGCAGTGTGCAGACCCTTCACAAGATACCATGTCCCCTTGATTCAGACCATTCATCCTTAGACTAGTTCTATGCATTGTTTCAGACCCTTATAAGTTTAGTCTGCCTTAACCCTTGGTTGATCAGTCATGTATATATATAGATGATATACTTAGGATATATATGATGGGTTGTTGTTCTTGAGCATATATATATATATGTGGTATTTGGTATTCATGTGCTTAGCTTGTAGGTATTTAGTTATAGGTGACTTGATAGGATTGGAAAGTTAAGAGCTAGTATATTATAGAGTTTCTCTTTTGCTAAATTCTAATTGCCAACACCTAAATAGCTAGCATAGGTAAAACCCTAAGAAGTTGACCAGTTGATGACCAAGTACTTGGATGTTGAGAAATTGACTAGTGATTGACCCTTGACTATGTTTGACCTAGAAGGGGGTACGATCATCTTAATTTCGAGGACAAAATTTTTATAAGGTGGGTAGGATTGTAACACCCAGTTTTTTAGATAAGGGTAATTTTGAAATTTTGTAATTATAAATGATATTGTTTTGGGGTTATTTGAGTCGGGTTCGAATTTTAGCTCAATCCGACTTGAAACGGGGATCCGGGGATAGTGTTGACTTTAGTGGACCCACACATTAGTTAGCCACGGCCCACATGATAGAAATATTTTAGTTAGAGGTTAGACTAATTATTATGGATAAGGTTAGTGTGATTAGAGACTTTAGAATGACTAATTTAGCCCCAACCAATTAGCCCTTTCCTAATACTAATAGAATAGGTTAGTGGGGGCATTTTGGACCTTACCATAATAGGACAAATAGCCCCATATGGCCAGCCACTTTGGGAAAGGATAGGCTCAAGTTCATTTCATTATTCTCATCCACACTCTCTCTCTTGTTCTTTCTCAAATTTCTAGAGAGCAATCCCTAGCATTTCTCCACCAAATTTTTCTATTTCGCCACCAAATCTTCTTTTTTCCTTCTCCATTCTAGCCAAGGAGGAAGCTACCCAAGTTTGGGAGGATTCGGAGCTCGTTCGTGTCCTTTTGGAATCTCTACGTGTCGGTGTCGCTCCGGAAAGGCTTTTCTTCGATTCGATCTACCGGGAGGTATAAATTCCTTCTCCTTTTTATTTTCTCATGTATATAGGTCTATTTTGAACCCACAGGAATGACCCCCATGGTTGTATCTCCATTTGTGTTCATTTTGTGTCCATTTGGAGGTCATAGGAGTGTCCTTTGTGTTGTGGTTGTGTCCATGTGGGAAAACCTCAAATTTGGACACACTATGTGTTGTTGTTATGTATGAATGAATTATTACATGTTTAATCTCATATTTTTGTATTGGAGATGTGTTCTATAGTGTCTCATATATATATATATATATATATATATATTAGTGTAGAGAGTGAGTTCTTGATATATTATGTTATATACTTGTGTTCTTTTGTCTCAAACTACCCAAATTCGTCATAATTTTTATCCACGTTTTTAGTAGCAATAGCAACTTCAAAATGTCATAACTTTTAGCTTAAAATTTTGATTTATCTTCCGTTTTTTTAAAAGAACCGTATCGAAGTTAGCTTTCCAAATATATATTTTAATAAGCTAAATTCTTTCTGTAACTTTCTGTAGAATTATTTGAGTGTCAGCTGTACGAAAGACGAACGCGTTTCGGTATTTTCGCGATTTCGGGAGCTTCCGGACACAAAAATGTGATCCGTTTAAAGTTTCGGAAAGCTAACATGAAGTACTACAACATACTTTAATCCTAGAATTTAGTGAATACCTAATTGGTACAATATTGGTTTTAAGTAAAAGAGTGACTATACGATATATGCATTTTGTGTAACCTATGAGCCTATGTAGTATGGATATTAAATGAATATAGAGTATGTAATGCATGATATGTTAGATGAATGAAATAATATATATATATATGATATATATCCTCTTTATATTAATGTATATATATGGTTGAATGCAAGCATGTAGGAATGCAATTAATGTAATATATGTAAGCAATACATGAATGAAAGAATGATATACAATGCATGCATGAAAGTATATAATGAATGCTAGATATAAATGCAAGGTATATATGTAATGATAGATATGAATACATAATATATAAATATTGTAAATGTAATATCAGATTTCATATGTAGACATAGAACCAATGCATAGCTGATATTTAGATTGAATGTTAGTTCATTTTAGGTTGTTCGAACACTGAACTGTCCATGTAAGCATATATACCTTCCTTTTTCTATTTCCAAGCCAATTTCAGTTTTCAATATAGTGGAATGTCTATGAATGTAATATTAACCTTCAACCCCTTAATTCGAAATGTTAGTTAATTTCAGTATTAGACAATGCATGAGCTGTATGCATATAGGATGTTGGCTTAGTGGCAGATTTCAGATAACATGGTTCGTTTTATGTGGTTAGTTACACCAGTTTATGGGATAGCTCACTTTAGTTTATATGTAAATGTGGAACTAAACTGAGAATGAACTTCACCCTCTGCACAAGGACACCCCACTCTATATCAACCACCATGCCATGTAATCCTTCTCTAAATGATTGCTATAATATATATAGATTTATGTAAAGTATAGATGCATGTTAGTTATAACTTAAATAGTCTCTACTCTACTGTATATAGATGTATACTTGTAGCCATGCATGTTAAGTATAATACATGTGTAATGTAGATGGATTAGCTTTGTGCCATGTGTAGTGTAAACTCATAACTAGTGTTAATTTCTCTTTTCATGTACACCTCCATGTTCACACACACACATAGCTTTACATGTTAGTTCATATATATATAATATCGAATATGCATGATAGTGATGTATCTTGATGTGTGACTTGTGTTGGCTTATATAGCCTTGTGATTGGTGTGTGATTGCTAGACTAGGCTTGGTTAGGCCTAGTGAGACTTATTAGACTTGCTGGGGTTAGGAGTGGCCTAGTTGACCTAGTTGACTGGTGTAGTTGACTGGAGTTGACCAAGTGTTGACTTTAGTCTATTTTGACCTAGACAGCATACAGACGCATCGTAGATTACATTTATCATCCCATGTATACATCTTGACTTGTGTTGCTCTAACTAGGAGTCAGGTACCTCATCTCGGACAGTACATTTACTTCAGACATTCAGATACCAGGCGAGTACATTCTCTGACCGTTTCATACTTGTCTGGATTTACATTCTTGCTCTAGATTACTGTACTTGATGCTGACACGATTGTTATCACCGATTGGTACTATATGGATCTCCTTTTGGGATGTTATCTCCTTGTATTCACTAGATACATATTGTGATGTGCGTTTCACTTCCATATTGTATTTATTGAATACCTATATCCTTGTATACTCCTTGTGCATATTGTACTCTCAATATCACATGAGTCCCAGGGATAGACCATTGTACACTATTGTATAACATTGTACAACTATTGTATAATATTGTACATCTATTGTATAATATTGTACATCCATTGTATAATATTGTACAATATTGTGCAAGATAACGTAACTGGAATGGATCCTTGTGTATTGATTGGGAAGGGAGGTAGAATTGGTTATGTACTCAAATCCTATTGTACAAGATTGTATAACTATTGTATATGTCTATTGTACACCTACGTACAATGGAGTTACCATTGCATTTTTCTAGACCGTTTACATAACCATATTGTAGTCTAAATCACAGTAGGCTTACAGTTCTTACTTATCATATATAGATATTTCCTGTTATCAAATCTCTACTATTTTTTATATACATTCTTCCTTCAGCGTTTCATGTACCTTACTCTATTGCATGCTTTATATTTCCTAATATGATATGAACTGCGTGAGATGTTTTATGCTCGCTCTCGTCCTGACTGGACCTGTTGAAAATTTTACAGAGGATGATGAGGAACCCTCCACCCTTACTTGGAGTTTGCCTAGTTGACACTCGCGACCTGGACCCCTGGGGAGGTTCAGGCAGCTGCTCAGGATGATACCTTGTATAGTGTAGATAGCTTAGACTGTCATTTCTTTTCATGTTTAGCTGTTGTCTTATTTTCAGAGTTGTATATTTTAGAGATGTTAAGACTTTGTTATTTCTTTCTGCTGTACCTCAGTTGAGGATTTCTTATCTATTTCCATCATGCTACATTCTACCTTAGATTGTGATTGAGTTGTACCTCTGTGTTGGCCTCCTTATGGAGAGTATTCATATTATGTAGTTATAGTTCATGACCTAGAACAGCGTTCCACCGCCGACACTGCGGTGTAGGCTGGGCGCTGTTACGTACTCGTACCCTCACGGTGGGTGCGGGTCGTGACACACTCACTAGGAAAGCTCTCTCTCACTCACTCTCTATTTCTGTCCCTCTCTACATATATCCTATTTCCTATGTAATGTAATGTAATGTATATATATATATATATATATATATATATATATATATATATATATATATATATATATATATATATATATATAATGTAATGTGCATATATATAATATGGTTGTGTTTCATATAGGTATCTAATATAGATATTGGCAATGGGTGTATAGTTTATCTTAGAATATATGCTAGTATCAAATAAAATGTGTATATAGATATATATAATAGATATGTAATGTATATATATATATATATATATATATATATATATATATATATATATATATGTATATTATGGTTGTGTAATCTATATACATGTGTCATGTATTAGATATAGGTAATGTCAGATTGTCAAATTATAATTGGCTAATAGGCATGGTATAGCCTATAGCCTATGGTGTGTCAGTTAGACTAGTTAAGCCTAGTTAGACTTGCTAGACCTAGGTTTGACTTCTTGGTTGACCAGGGTTGACCAAGAGTTAACTTTGACCTAGTTTGACCTAGACTCATGTAGAATGCATAGTAGAGCTTCATTTTATCATTTTAGACTTGTTGTGACTTGTACTGTTCTGATTAGGAGCCAGACACCACTCCTCGGACAGTATATTTATTTTGGACATTCAGATAGCAGGCGAGTACATTCTCTGATCATTTCATATCATGTTTAGGATTATATTTCCTGCTTTAGATTATCTTACTTGATGTTGACACGTTGGAACACGGATTGGTACCATATGGATCCCTTCATGAGATGTTATCCTTCTCGGGGGCATCAGATACTTTTGTCTCATGTGTGTTTCACTTACATCACGTATCTCATGCTTCTATTATCATGAATCTTCGGGAATCAGCTAGTGACTCATGTACCCTCATGATCACCGAGCCTTCACGAATCAATTCATGAATCACCCTTTTTGGGCAACGTAGTATAATCATGAATCTTAACGTAACTTGAATGGATCCTTGTGTATTGATTGGGGATGGGGGAGTATAAATGAACATGTGAATAAATTTAAGTAGTGTAATCATGAATCAATTCCCTGTAGTGTAATCATGAATCAGTCCTTAGCCATTCACATGTTTATGCAGTACTCTGAATCACTAGCACTGTCTCTCTTTATACATATATATCATAGATATTTACTTACAGTCTCTCTCTTATATTATGTTATTCTTCAGTTCCTGTATTTTATTCTCTAGCACGATTATATTTCCTTTCCTGCTATGACTTGTTGAGATATATTGTGCTCGCTTCTGTCCTGACTGGACCTGTTGAAATATTACAGAGGATGAGGACGAGGCTAGCTGCCCTACTTATTATGGGGCTACTTTAGATGACAGCTGTGACTTGGACTAGCAGCAGGAGCCCTTAGCTGTGGATGACACTCCTCTAGACTAGGATGTCTTATTTATATTCATTCTGGATGATTGTATATATTAGTACTTGGGATGTGGGATATGTATTATCTTAGACACTTAGAATCTCTATTTGTACTTGGGATTTCCTTTCTTTTCAGCAGTATTTAGCTATCTATCATTCCATCTTATCTTCTGCCTTACTTTGTGATTGAGTTTACTTTCTGCTTTGTCACCCCCATTCGGGGAGTATAAACTGTTTAGAATTTATATTGTTAGAAGTTGTGACCTAGGACAGTATTCTACCGTCGATACTGCGGCGTAGGCTGGACGTACCTACGTCTCGTGCCCTTACTCTAGGGTGCGGGTCGTGACACATTTTTAGTGGTGGCCCATGCAGGTCTAGACTAGAAGTGTAGTGTTATTCGAATTAGGGTATCACTACAGCCTGCAGTAGGATATAGGACATTAATTTTTAAGGTACTCAATCACATTAGGAAAAATTCTTTTATTGCCATCTAAATCCTCATTGTCAGCTGATCCTTTTGAATTTTAATTGTCCGTCTTTGTTATATCGCTTCTTTCTCAGAAATTGATACTCTTGTTTGGTCTATCTTCAGGATGGTAGAGACTCGTCAGCAGCATACCATTCATGGAGATGCTACAGAGGGATCTGCTACCTCTCAGCCAGTTCAGCAGAGACAGGAGACTGCAGCTCTTGCCACCTCTGTTCGTATTGAGGCTCCAGCAGCAGCAGCAGGGGGTATGCCTCCACCAGCTCGGAGGTCGGACCCAGTCATCGCAGAGGAGGCCTTCTAGCAGCAGCCACCTGCAGGGACAGTTGACGCCGTTCAGCTGTTGGCCTTCTTCAGGCAGTACATGGAGGATCAGCAGACCCAGCAGCAGAGGTACATGACAGAGCTCAGCAGAGGCATTGAGCTGGCAGTGACGGCAGTAGAGAGGGTCGTAGCTCAGCGAGCGGCAGCCCCGCAGCCGCACCAGCAATGGGAGAAGGGCATCCAGGACTTCCAGAAGATGCACCCGAGAGACTTCCGAGGGACAGAGGGGATCCTGTATGCCGAAGAGTGGATCGAGCATATGGAGGAGATCTTCAGGCTGGCGGAGATTCCGACGAGGCTCCAGATAGAGGCAGCGGCCAGTATGATGCAGGATCTGGCCCGTACATAGTACCAGACCGACCCGAGGGTCGACACAGCAGGACAGACTTGGGCAGCATTCAAGAAGCTGTTCAAGGAGAAGTTCTTTCCAGACGCAGCACTGGAGCCCTCGAGACCCAGTTCGAGGCCCTGGTCTAGGGGAGCCAGTCCGTGGAGGAGTACGCAGGAGAGTTCTGCCGCCTGAGAAGATTTATGGAGGACTTGTCGGAGACGATGAAGGCCCGGAGGTTCCGAAAGGGCTTGGTAAAGGAGGTCAAGTCCTACACCAAGAATGCCCGCAGTGCTACATTTGAGAAGATCCTGGTGGATGTACTAGCTGCAGAGGATGATCTTGAGCTTAGGCTCAAGAGGGGACGAGACTCCCAGGAAGGCTGCAGCAGCGGAGGACCGGCCAAGAGGCCGCACTTTCAGCAGCACCACCAACAGTAGAGGTTCCAGCCCCCGCAGTTTCAGCAGCCGAGGCACCAGCCAGTACAGCATCAGCAGCAGAGGGTGCAGCAGTAGGTACCGAGGCAGCAGGCCACCACATGTGCCTATTGTAAGAAGCCAGGGCACGGGTGGAACAAGTGTAGGAAGAGGCTAGGTAGGTGCCTACTCTGTGGGGCAGCAGACTATCAGCTGAGGGAGTGCCCTATGTTCTCGGAACGTTCAGGACAGGGAGCAGAAGCAGGAGCCAAGGCTCCAGGGGGACCGTAGAGGGGACCAGCCCTGCCGACCCAGCAGCAGAGATTTGTTCAGCATCAGCAGCAGGCCAGGGGAGGCCAGCAAGGGCGAGCTTTCACCATGGCAGCTAATGATGCAGAGGCGATAGGAGAGCTGATCGCAAGTTCGGTTCTTCTCGACTCTAGACCAGCTTTTGCATTATTTGATTCCGGTACTTCGTATAGCTTCATATCTGTATCGTTTGCGATTAGACACGGTATCATAGCTGAATTGTTACCTAGGACTTACAAGATCACGACTGGAGGTGAAATTATCCTCGTACGTGATATTTGTAAGGGACGGAGTATTGTCTTGGGTGGCCGTGAGTTGGAGGTGAGCCTGCTCGTAATGCCATTGCTGAACTACGATATAGTACTCGACATGGATTGGTTGAGTAGGCACCACGCCATGATTGATTGCAGAGAGGATAGTGTTCTCTTCAGAGCGCCGGGGGAGCCAGAGTTCGAGTACTCCAGACGTCAGGCAGAGCCGAGCAGCGGAGTTTTCTGTGGAGTCTCGGTTGAGGAGCAGACAATTCCACACCCCTTGATAGCAGAGTATATAGATGTTTTCCCAGAGGAGTTACCGGGATTGCCACCAGACAGAGACATAGAGTTCTCGATAGACTTGGTTCCAGGAGCGGAACCCATCTCTCAGCATGTCTATCGAGTAAACAACAGTAAGCTGGTAGAGCTGAAGAAGCAAGTGGATAAGCTGCAGGACAAGGGCTTCATCCGCTCGAGTTCGTCGCCATGGGGTTCACTAGTGTTGTTTGTGCCGAAGAAGGATGGGTCAGTACGGATGTGTATTGACTATAGGGCACTCAACAACCTTACGATCAAGAACAGATATCCATTGCCGCGGATCGACGATCTTTTTGACCAGTTGAGCGGAGCTCGGGTATTTTCCAAGATTAATCTGAGGTCGGGATATCACCAGGTGAAGGTGAAGGGGATGATATTCCCAAGACCGCTTTCAGGACACGGTACGGGCAGTTTGAGTTTTTGGTTATGCCGTTTGGGCTAACCAATGCACCAGCAGTGTTTATGAACCTTATGAACAAGGTGTTCCACCAGTATCTGGATCAGTTTGTGGTGGTGTTCATAAACGATATCTTGATATATTCCAAGACTGAGGAGGAGCACGAGGAGCATCTGCAGATAGTGCTAGAGATTCTCAGGAGGGAGCAACTTTATGGAAAACTCTCCAAGTGTGAGTTTTTCTTGGACCGGGTGGACTTCTTGGGGCACGTTGTGACTGAAGATGGTATCTCAGTTGACCCAAGAAGATTGTAGCAGTTGAGGCATGGGCAGCACCGACTTTATTTGCAGAGATTAGAAGTTTCCTGGGGCTGGCAGGATATTATCGGAGATTTGTGTAGGATTTCTCCCGGGTTGCAGAGCCGTTGACATGGTTGACCCGGAAGGATGCTGAGTATGTTTGGTCAGAGGAGTGTCAGGCAGCTTTTGATGAGTTGAAGAAGCGGCTTACGACAGCTCCGATTCTGACATTGCCTTCAGGATCAGGTGGTTTCACTATTTATAGTGACGCTTCAGGGAAGGGGCTGGGTTGCGTCTTGCAGCAGCATGGGAAGGTGATTGCCTATGCTTCCAGGCAATTATGTCCCTATGAGAAGAACTACCCTACCCACGACCTGGAGCTGGCAGCGGTGATATTTGCTCTGAAGTTGTGGAAGTATTATCTGTATGGGGAGAGGGTTGAGATATTTACAGATCACAAGAGCTTAAAGTATGTGTTCACTCAGAAGGAGTTGAACATGAGGCAGCGCAGATGGCTAGAGTTGATGAAGGATTTTAACATCCTACTTTAGTATCACCCAGGGAAGGCCAACGTGGTTGCCGATGCCTTGAGTAGGTATCCGACAGCCATGTGTTTGACCATGGATCGGTATTTGCTTGCAGACTTGGAGAGCCTTGGGATTGAGGTGATCGTGCCCGGGGTACAGATACAGTTATGGGGGATGCAGATTCAGTCGGACTTGGTGGAGAGAATCAAGTCGGCACAGTTTGAGGACGTTGCTCTGCGGTATCTTCGAGAGCAGGTTCGAGCAGGATTGCTGGAGGGCGAGTTTTCTCTTGCAGATAATGGTGCCTTGAGGTACGGTTCCAGATTATGTGTGCCCAGCGGAGAGCTCAGGGAGCAGGTTATGCAGGAGGCCCACAGATCTCAGTACTCCATACACTCTGGTTCCAACAAGATGTACCGAAATCTGAGGAAGCATGTTTGGTGGTTCGGGATAAAGCAGGAGGTGGCTCGCTTCGTAGCTAGGTGCTTGGTCTGTCATCAGGTCAAGGCGGAGAGGCAGAGGTCCGATGGATTATTACAACCGCTGCCCATTCCCGAATGGAAATGGGAGCATATCACTATGGACTTCGTATCAAGATTGCCGCGTACACCTGGAGGGAAAGATGCGATTTGGGTCATCGTTGACAGGTTAACCAAATCGGCCCACTTCTTGCCATTCAAGGTGGGTACGTCTACAGAGAGACTGGCGGAGATGTATATGCGGCAGATAGTCAGGATTCACGGAGTTCCGGTCAGCATCATCTCAGATCGGGATAGTCGCTTTACTTTCCATTAATGGAGGAGTCTGCAGATTAACTTGGGCACTCAGCTCAAGTTTAGTACTGCATACCACCCCCAGACGGACGGACAGTCGAAGAGGACTATTCAGACCCTTGAGGATATGCTGCGGACGTGCGTCTTGGACTTTGGAGGCTCCTGGGAGGATTATCTTCATTTGGTGGAGTTTGCTTACAACAACAGTTTCCAGGCCAGCATTGAGATGTCACCTTTCGAGGCTCTGTACGGGCGTAGGTACCGTACACCCTTATCTTGGGATGATGTTGGCGAGCGAGCTTTACTGGGGCCAGAGATGGTTGTTGACGCAGCTGAGAAGGTGAAGCTCATCAGGGACAGACTTCGCGTGGCGCAGGACAGACATCGACACTGGGCCGATATCCACCGGAGACCCTTGGAGTTTGAGATACAGATTAGAGTAGGATTAGATTAGGTTTGATTGTTTGTGTTTTATAATTATGTTTGTTTATTATAATTAATTGAGACCTTGTTTGTGATTAGGTCGGAGACCAGGTTTTCTTAAGGATATCTCCGACTCGTGGTACGATACATTTTGGTGGAGGCGGGAAGCTTAGCCCGCGCTTCATCGGCCCTTTCGTTATCAGCGGGAGAGTCGGTGACGTATCATATAGGCTAGACTTGCCGCCTGCACTTGTGGGGGTCCACAACACATTTTACGTATCACAGTTGAGACGGTACGTGGCTGACCCTAGCCATGTGCTCGATCATTCAGAGATTGAGGTTGGGCCTTCTCTCAGCTATCCAGAGCAGCCAGTAGAGATTCTGGATCGACGGGAGAAGGTTCTGAGGAACCAGGTGATACCTTTGGTACGCGTCGCATGGAGGCATCATTCTCCAGGAGAGTCTACCTGGAAGCGGGAGGATGAGATGCGCGAGCGTTACCCATATCTTTTTGGACCATGAGGTATACTTTCTATCCTTCTCACCAATTGCATTTCGCCTTTCAGTTTCAAGGACAAAATTCTTTTAAAGAGGGTAGATTTGTCACTACCATAATTTTAGTTTGAGGATATTTTTGTCATTTTTGAATTTTTTTGAATTTAAAATATATTATTAGGAATTTTTAAATAATTTAATTGAATGATGTGATTTTAAATACTAATATAATTATTGCCTTGTGATTACGGTTAGCATAACCTAGATTGGACCTAACCTAGATGGGTCATAGCTAACTTAGTGAGCCACTTTGAGAATTAGATGGTTTGGCTAAGGGGTTAAGTCAAGTCTAGTTATGGTTAAGTGATTTGCAAAAGACTAAGAAAGAGCCTTTTGTTCTAGACCACACAATACCCTTGATTCATTCCCAGCCATAGGATGAAACCTAAAAACCCTAACCCTAACTTTTATGACCAGCCAAGACCCCCCTTGCCTATATAATGTCTCTATGGGAATTTGTGCCTCTTTCTTTAATAGTTCTTCATTTTCTTAAGGAATAGGTAAGCCTCCATTAAATTTCTTCCTAGTTTAATCAATAGGACTCCTTTTTATTGGGATTTCTTCTATTATGATCTAATCAATGTTTTAATGCTGATGGTGGAGTCAAATCTCAAATTTGCAACAATTTGGGGATTTTGGGTGGCTTTGAAGAACTCCTTGGAAGAGACTTTTTGTGTGAATAACAACCCATAGGTACATTCTATTCCACCCATTAAAACTAGATTTAAATTGCATATTCATCTATCCCTAGGTGTCTTGATTCTGTAGGTATAGGGTTTCCCAAGTTTCGTGTCATGTACGTGTCCGTATCGGACACGTATCAGTGACAGGCGCAGGTGTTCGACGAAATGCCCATTTCGTTCGAATTTTCAAATTGTGTTTGAATAGGAATTTAGGTTTTTGTGTCGCTTACACGATTTTGATTCACTGAGATAGTTTTTGTGTCGTGTCGTGTCGATATGGACACGTGCACACACGGGTACACGTGCGCGTGTACGAGCACTGTAGCTCCCCTGCTACCAGCGTGCTCGTGCGGGCTGCCCAAGGCACGTGGGTGCGTGCCATTGGACGTGGAGCTTAGGGCAGTGTCTGACACGACACTCCCCAAGTCTCGTGTCACTTGGTGGCATGTCGTGTCCGTGCGGACACGTGCACAGGCCAACCGAGCTCGCGCAGCCTCGTGTGCAATTGTGCGTTGGTCTGGACACTTATGTCTAGTGTTTGTGGACACGAAACTGAGGGTATGACACGTGCACACATTTGATGTTATTTACCAACCTAAATTCTATGGGTTAGTGTTGTTTTTATTGTAGAATAGGAATTCTCCATTCTTTTCTGATACTGAAATGTATCAGTGTTATGTTCACTGTTGTTCTTCCTAAATTCGATTTGCCTTAATGATTAATATCATGTATAATGTTATGGTTAATGTCTGTACATTGGAATACATGTTTAGATTGTAGAAATCCTTCTTGTGATGGATGATTTTGAATGGGGATTCGATTTACAAGGAGGATGCTGTCATCACTGATACTTGGTTTCTATGAAAACTTGAGAGGTTTCAATTCCAGTTTCTTAATAACTTACACCCATCTATACATGATATATAGGATTATGTGTTGGTTCTTGTGGGGGTATCATTGGGTTTTGAATACTAATTAGAGCTCTTTGAAACCTGAGAAATTGTTTAGTTGTTAGCTGTTTTATTTTTCTGTTAATATAGTCACTGGGTAAACCTGTTAACTGTTTAGAAAAACTGAGATTAATGAGATTCCCAGTTGAACTGATTTGGTTGGTTTAGGATTTGAATTTATAGAGGTATATATACACAAATGTTGAACAATGGTCACATGAATTGATTTCTTTTTTTTCCTTTTAACTGAATTTGTTTCTATTCCTTTTGTTCACTGTCACGTATTACACACTGCCTATATTTCCTGCCATGTTAAGATATCTGAGATTAGTGTAGGTTTAATGTTGATTTCTTTTTTCCTTTTCCTGAGAACCTGAGAACTTCACTAGTAATTTACTGATGGGATGATAAAATCTGAGAATGTGGGACTGTTATATGAAAACTGTCATTGTACTTGAATTTTCTGAGAACTGTTCCTGATAACTCACACTTGACACAGGATTTCCTGAGTTTGACAACCTATCCACTGCTATCTACAGATTTCCTATTGACACACACACACACACATGAGAACAATGTAGATGGACACACTATCATTTTACTTGAATTCCTGGGATTAACCACACTATAAAATCTGAGAACACTAATTGGTTTCCCTTCCTTTACATTGATTGACTTCTTTCTTCCTTTTTCTGAATTGGTTTCTATTTCCATTTTTCCACTGTCACCTACAGCACACACCCACATTCATTTTGTACACACACACACACATATGTAGACACCATCCCACACATTGAATTCCTGTCACACTCACTAGGACAGCTCTCTCTCACTCACTCTCTATTTCTATCCCTCTCTACATATATCCTATTTCCTATGTAATGTAATGTATATATATAATGTAGTGTATATATATATATATATATATATATATATATATATATATATATATATATATATATATATATATATATATATATTTTATATATATATATATATATATATATATATATATATATATATATATATATATAATGTAATGTGCATATATATAATATGGTTGTGTATCATATAGGTATCTAATATAGATATTGGCAATGGGTGTATAGGTTATCTTACAATATATGCTAGTATCAAATAAAATGTGTATATATATATATATATATATATATATATATATATATATATATATATATTATGGTTGTGTAATCTATATACATGTGTCATGTATTAGCTATAGGTAATGTCAGATTGTCAAATTATGATTGACTAATAGGCATGGTATAGCCTATAGCCTATAGCCTATGGTGTGTCAGTTAGACTAATTAAGCCTAGTTAGACTTGCTAGACCTAGGTTTGACTTCTTTGTTGACCAGGGTTGACCAAGAGTTGACTTTGACCTAGTTTGACCTAGACTCATGTAGAATGCATAGTAGAGCTTTATTTTATCATTTTAGACTTGTTGTGACTTGTACTGTTCTGATTAGGAGCCAGACACCACTCCTCGGACAGTATATTCATCTTGGACATTCAGATAGCAGGCGAGTACATTCTCTGATCATTTCATATCATGTTTAGGATTATATTTCCTGCTTTAGACTATCTTACTTGATGCTGACACGTTGGAACACGGATTGGTACTATATGGATCCCTTCATGAGATGTTATCCTTCTCGGGAGCATTAGATACTTTTGTCTCATATGTGTTTCACTTACATCACGTATCTCATGCTTCTATTATCATGAATCTTCGAAAATCAGCTAGTGACTCATGTACCCTCATGATCACCGAGCCTTCACGAATCAATTCATGAATCACCCTTTTTGGGCAACGTAGTATAATCATGAATCTTAACGTAACTTGAATGGATCCTTGTGTATTGATTGGGAGTGGAGGAGTATAAATAAACATGTGAATAAATCCAAGTAGTGTAATCATAAATCAATTCCCTGTAGTGTAATCATGAATCAGTCCTTAGCCATTCACATGTTTATGCAGTACTCTGAATCACTAGCACTGTCTCTCTTTATACATATCATAGATATTTACTTACAGTCTCTCTCTTATATTATGCTATTCTTTAGTTTCTGTATTTTATTCTCTAGCATGATTATATTTCCTTTCCTGCTATGACTTCTTGAGATGTATTGTGCTCGCTTCTGTCCTGACTGGACCTGTTGAAATATTACAAAGGATGAGGACGAGGCTGGCTGCCCTACTTATTATGGGGCTACTTTAGATGACAGCTGTGACTTGGACCAGCAGCAGGAGCCCTTAGCTGTGGACGTCACTCCTCTAGACTAGGATGTCTTATTTATATTCATTCTGGATGATTGTATATATTAGTACTTGGGATTTGGGATATGTATTATCTTAGACACTTAGAATCTCTGTTTGTACTTGGGATTTCCTTTCTTTTCAGCAGTATTTATCTATCTATCATTCCATCTTATCTTCTGCCTTAGTTTGTGATTGAGTTTACTTTTTTCTTTGTCACCCCCATTCGGGGAGTATAAACTGTTTAGAATTTATATTGTTAGAAGTTGTGACCTAGGACAGCGTTCTACCGCCGACACTGCGGCGTATGCTGGACGTACCCACGTCTCGTGCCCTTACTCTAGGGTGCGGGTCGTGACAAAATGGGACACATTACCATGGATTTTGTAACTGGGTTACCTAAATCCATGCTGGAAGAGATGCTATCTGGGTTATAGTTGATAGACTCACCAATGTAGCTTATTTTATCCCTTTCAGAATTAGCCAGTCAAAGGATCAGCTTGCAGAAATGTACCTCAGGCAGATTGTCAGATTGCATGGAGTGCCAGTTAGTATCACATCAGACAGAGATTCAAGATTCACATCGCACTTTTGGCGGAGTCTTCAAGAGAGTTTGGGGACTCGTCTCAAGTTCAGTTCAGCATATCATCCACAGACAGATGGTCAGTCTGAACACACGATTCAGACTCTCGAAGATATGTTGCGATCTTGTACACTGGACTTCGGTGGTTCGTGGGAAGATCACCTGTATCTCATAGAGTTCTTCTACAATAATAGTTTCCAGGCCAGTATCCAGATGGCACCCTTTAAAGCACTGTATGGAAGAAAGTACATACCTCCGTTAGCACAGAATGATGTAGGCGAGAGGCAGATGCTTGGTCCCAAAATGATTTCACAGACTATTGAGGTGGTCAGACGAGTCAGAGATCATCTTCGAGTTGCTCAAGATCGTCATCATCATTGGGCCGATTCTCAGCGACGTCCCCTTGAGTTTTCTGTCAGCGACCACCTATTCCTTAGGATCTCGCCTACCCGTGGCGTCATTCATTTTGGCGTGCGAGGAAAGCTCAGTCCTAGGTATATGGGGTCGTTTGATATTCTGGAGCGAGTAGGTGATGTGTCTTATTGTCTTGCTCTTTCGCCGTCGTTAAGTGAGGTACATGATGTTTTCCATGTATCCCAATTGTGACGGTAAATCTCGAATTCGAGCTCATGTCCTTAATCATTCGGAATTGGTTGTTGGTACCAACCTTTCGTATGAGGAAAGGCCCGTATCTATATTGGACCGAAGAGAGAAGGTGCTCAAGAACCAGACTATTAGTTTAGTCCACGTTGCTTGGGGTCATCACTCTTTGGACGAGTCAACATGGGAGCGTGAGGATGATATCCGATCGCGATATCCTGACCTGTTTGACTCATAAGGTATAATGTCTTACTTATGCCTCATGCCGTCGATTCCTTGCTTACTTGATTGACTGTTTGATTGATTGCTTAGTCACATATTACCTGTGATTAGTATAGCTTGCCCCGACATCACTAGCCTCTTGATTAAATTCCAAGGACGGAATTGTTTTAAGGTGGGTAGAGTTGTCATCCCCATTTTTGGTTTTACGTATTTTCAGTATACGTATACGGAATTCTGACCCAAATTGTGACTTGTCTTAACTAGCTAATCTTGGTTTAATCTTGCATTGGTTTAATATTGGCATGGTTCGGTTGGGTTTGGTTTGGCTTGGTTGGGTTGGTTCAACATGTAACCCTTCCCTTTAAAAGCCACCAACCCCCCTCCCTCTCTCTCTCTCTCTCTCTCCTCATTTACTTCTCATTCTTCATTTATTTCTTCATCTTCTTCCTCTTAACTTCTCCACCTACCAAGAGAGGCTTAGGCAAGTGCAACTTGCTTCATGGAGGAACTCTATTTTTGTTGTTCCATTGTCTTCCTCACGAGATTATAAGACACTTTAGTACTTAGCATTTTCAATTTCCATGGTTTATTTCTTGTAGATCTTAGTTTGTTGCATTTTTAGATTTCTTAGGTTTTGATCTATCAAACATTATTATTTTTAATTTGATTGTTTCATGTTGTAGAGAATTTCTTTCTACCCCATTTAGACCTATGGAAGTCCAAATTTGGACTTACGATGAAGGTTTTATGGAGCTTGGAAGCTATGGGTTCCATGGCCATCCTTCTCAGATTTTCGGAGAAGATGGGTACCCATCGACCCTGCCGTATGGATGGCACCCCATCGACCTTGCCGCATAGATGGCACCCCATCGACCTTACCGCATAGATGGCACCCCATCGACCCTGTCGCATGGATGGCACCCCATCGACCTTGCCGCATAGATGGCACCCCATCGACCTTGCCGCATAGAGGGCACCCCATCGACCTTGCCGCATGGATGGTACCCCATCGATCTTGTCGGATAGATAGTGTAGTGCCCCGCTCCTTGCGGTCCACTATGTAATACCTACGGCTTGTTGACTCAGTCATGAACTGAGTCTTTGGTGAAACCTTTGCCGGTATCGATTGATCACGGATGAAATGCAATGAACCTTTCCAATTGATGGATTGGCTTCTATTGAAATGAATCCAAGAGTTTTACTGAATGTTTTCTCTTCGCTGCTTGGTTTTGATGAATGCGTTTTCGTGTTGGTTTCGATGATTGGTTTTCATTGTTCGCTTTCATCGTATTTCGCATTCATTTCGAATCTTGAGAGAAAGAGACGAAGTATGCTAATCAACTGTTGGTGCCATTGTAGGCCGCGTGAATTGTTCGTGAACGGCGCGTGAAGTCCCTCCTTCTCTCTACTAAGATTCATCTCGGTGAGTTGCTTCAACCGAACAAACATTGATCTGTATGCCTAAGAAAAAATGATCTCTAGTCTACTCTGTTGCCTTGTCCCAATGATCAACGATACCACATCCACAAAAGATAAGAGAAGATAATTGAATTGAATCAAATGCTAGAATATGTGTTGCTACTCTATCTGCTCGATAAGAATGATCATCTGCTTGTCATCAGTATGCTTGAAAATATAGATATGTACAGACGAACTTGTACGTGTTGAGAAGAACCTGAAGGCACGAATCAAATGTGTCGCATATCTGTGCATAAGTCCAAGTGTGTCTCATCTGATAGAACGGCTAGAGCATGCATTTGGTCTCGGATAACTTGTATACAAGGAATTATTTGTCTCTCGGGTGGTATCTGGGGGCACCTGGAACCGCTCGGCCTAGGAGAGATTATGAGCACACTGGGTGCAAGGACCCATGTTAAAAGTGTAGCCGATATCTGAGTCCTTAGCGATGAGCTGAACCAAAGAGTCACAACGGCTAATCATGGGGAAAACCCAAGGACCAACATGTAGAATAGTCCACCTGCATGACCCGAATGACAACTTCAATATCTGCAAGAATGAATCATGAATTACTCATTATGCAAATTGTGCTAACGTGGTTTTGTGCAGGGATGATTGCCGGCGAGGGTAAGTTGCTTATGATATATTCTACTGTCATGTTCTTATGAATTGTTAAAAAGAACCTAGACAAGTAGAAAGATCACTAGTAAATGTTAGCTCAACATATTGATTTAGTACAGAGATTTGCGAGTTCGGCCAAAAGCCGCTCGCCAGTACATGATGTGTGCTGACCCACGTTGTGGGCATCCTTTTCAGAAAGCAAAGGAGTCGGGAGGATTTCAAGTGAGGCACCGAAGCTCGTCTAGCCCAGTAGAGCTCGTGGATCGCCTCGAAGTTTACTTTTCATTCCAGTCCAGTTTCAAGTTTCTTTTCCTTCTGAAGGTGTCTTTCAATTCCGGCTTGTAATAAAGGGATATCATGTATGGGCATTGTGTCTAATTTCAAAAAGAGTGTTTCAAAGAGAATCATGTAGCCAAATTATAAGGCAAAATCTGAGTTCGCAAAGCTTTGTACTTGTATTCCAATCAAGCTATCAATAAAATGAGTATTTCCATTTCAAATCTCTGTGTTCAATATTTGGTTTTCTGCAATGGGTGCGTGCGTGTGTTTTTGCTTGACTAGTTGTTTTGTGCAGGTACATGGCCTTGTGCAAGCGCAACTTAGGCTTGCACGGCATCACGCCTTAGCGAGGACGATCGATCCCGCAGGGATCCAAGCAAGACGGACGACCCTAGCGGGATCGCGGCGTGACAAAGTGGTATCAGAGCACAGTTTTACGTCCTTGGCCTCTTGCAATATCGATTTTGAAAAAGTATATAAAGTACTTTGACGGCTTTCAAAAGTGTCCCGATTTTTGAGTTATGAAAGCCAATGCCCCATACAATAAGTCCATAGTATTTTATGAGACTGACAGAAGTTACACTATTTTGTAGAGAAATGGCTCCTCCTCGTCCATCTGGCTCGACCGATGCGGTAGAACGGATCATGATAATGTTGGAGTTACAGAGACAGGACAATGAGGAACGAAATCAGATACACCAGGTCCGAGCGGAGGCCCAACAAAGGCAGTTGGATGCCTTGACCCAGCTTGTCACGGCGCTTGCGGCAAATCGAGATGCCACCGCAGCGACAGAACCAACGGGAACGCCCGAGATCGAGCCCGTAGAGGGTGATGAGCCCCAGCCAGCGCAAAGGCACACTGTCTTTAGGCCAAAGGACTTCTTGGACGCGAAACCTCCGAAATTTGAAGGCAGGACGTCACCCGACAAGGTGATGGACTGGATAGATAAAATGGAGAGTCTGTTCGCGTTCATAGGAGTTCCAAGTTGCAAAAAGGTAGTTTGTGCCGTTATGCTTCTACGGCTGCGGGCGAAGGATTGGTGGAAGGCAAAGAAGCCGGCGCTGCTTGCAACGGCTAGGAATGGGAAGATCTCATGGGCCTCCTTCAAGAAGGCATTTCTGGATCAATATCTGCCTCCAGCCATGAGCAAGAAGATAGAGGATGACTTCATCACACTGAAACAGGGGAATATGTCCGTGGAGGACTATGAATCTGAATTTGCTAAGTTGGCAAATTTTGCCGCTGCTTTGCTCCCCACGGAACAGACTCGCATAAATCGATTCGTTGAAGGTCTGAATTATGACATCCAGTTAAGTGTGCTGAATCGAGAATGCGGGTCCTATTCTCAAGCCTTTGAGGCGGCGCTACAGGTGGAACAGTTCCAGCAGAAGAAAGCGTCCAACAAAGCGCAGAACAGTCGGAATCAGCCCGCCAAGAGAAATCATGACGGAGAGAAAAAGACCGATGGGGAACCACGAAATGAAATAATATGTACCCACTGCGGTCGACAAGGGCATGCGAATGAAGAATGTCGCTTTGCAAAAGGTTTGGTATGCAGTCACTGTGGAAAGCATGGACACACCAAGGAGGACTGTCGTTCTGCAAACCATGCTTATTTTCGTTGTGGCCAACAGGGTCACGCCATCAGAAATTGTCCAAAGAGAAATCGGAATATAGATGATAATGAAGAGCGTGGGCAGTTGCCAGGCCCACCGCCCCTTCGAGACCATCCGCAGAACCAGCCGCAGCGGACTAATGCGCGCGTCTACAATCTCTCCACGTTGCTTGACCCAGAATGCAATACTAGTGGAGGTGAGTTTTGTTTCTTAAGTTTTGAGGACAAAACTTTTTCTCGGTGGGTTATTATGTAGTGCCTCGCTCCTTACGGTCCACTATGTAATACCTACGGCTTGTTGACTCGGTCATGAACTGAGTCTTTGGTGAAACCTTTGTCGGTATCGATTGATCACGGATGAAATGCAATGAACCTTTCCAATTGATGGATTGGCTTCTATTGAAATGAATCCAAGAATTTTACTGAATGTTTTCTCTTCGCTGCTTGGTTTTGATGAATGCGTTTTCGTGTTGGTTTTCGATGATTGGTTTTCATTGTTCGCTTTCATCGTATTTCGCATTCATTCCGAATCTTGAGAAAAAGAGACGAAGTATGCTAATCAACTGTTGGTGCCATTGTAGGCCGCGTGAATTGTTCATGAACGGCGCGTGAAGTCCCTCCTTCTCTCTACTAAGATTCATCTCGGTGAGTTGCTTCAATCGAACAAACATTGATCTGTACGCCTAAGAAAAAATGATCTCTAGTCTACTCTGTTGCCTTGTCCCAATGATCAACGATACCACATCCACAAAAGATAAGAGAAGATAATTGAATTGAATCAAATGCTAGAATATGTGTTGCTACTCTATCTGCTCGATAAGAATGATCATCTGCTTGTCATCAGTATGCTTGAAAATATAGACATGTACAGACGAACTTGTACATGTTGAGAAGAACCTGAAGGCACGAATCAAACGTGTCGCATATCTGTACATAAGTCCAAGTGTGTCTCATCTGATAGAACGGCTAGAGCATGCATTTGGTCTCGGACAACTTGTATACAAGGAATTATTTGTCTCTCGGGTGGTATCTGGGGGCACCTGGAACCGCTCGGCCTAGGAGAGATTATGAGCACACTGGGTGCAAGGACCCATGTTAAAAGTGTAGCCGATATCTGAGTCCTTAGCGATGAGCTGAACCAAAGAGTTACAGCGGCTAATCATGGGGAAAACCCATGGACCAACATGTAGAATAGTCCACCTGCATGACCCGAATGACAACTTCAATATCTGCAAGAATGAATCATGAATTACTCATTATGCAAATTGTGCTAACGTGGTTTTGTGCAGGGATGACTGCCGGCGAGGGTAAGTTGCTTATGATATATTCTACTGTCATGTTCTTATGAATTGTTAAAAAGAACCTAGACAAGTAGAAAGATCACTAGTAAATGTTAGCTCAACATATTGATTTAGTGCAGAGATTTGCCAGTTCGGCCAAAAGCCGCTCGCCAGTACATGATGTGTGCTGACCCACGTTGTGGGCATCCTTTTCAGAAAGCAAAGGAATCAGGGGGATTTCAAGTGAGGCACCGAAGCTCGTCTAGCCCAGTAGAGCTCGTGGATCGCCTCGAAGTTTACTTTTCATTCCAGTCCAGTTTCAAGTTTCTTTTCCTTCTGAAGGTGTCTTTCAATTCCAGCTTGTAATAAAGGGATATCATGTATGGGCATTGTGGCTAATTTCAAAAAGAGTGTTTCAAAGAGAATCATGTAGCCAAATTATAAGACAAAATCTGAGTTCGCAAAGCTTTGTACTTGTATTCCAATCAAGCTATCAATAAAATGAGTATTTCCATTTTAAATCTCTGTGTTCAATATTTGGTTTTCTGCAATAGGTGCGTGCGTGTGTTTTTGCTTGACTAGTTGTTTTGTGCAGGTACATGGCCTTGTGCAAGCGCAACTTAGGCTTGCACGGTATCACGCCTTAGCGAGGACGATCGATCCCGCAGGGATCCAAGCAAGACGGACGACCTTAGCGGGATCGGGGCGTGACAGATAGCACCCCATCGACCTTGCCGGATAGATGGCACCCCATCGACATTGTCGCATAGATAGCACCCCATCGACCTTGCCGCATGGATGGCACCCCATCGACCTTGTCGTATAGATGGCACCCCATCAACCTTGCCGTATGGATGGCACCCCATCGACCCTGCCACATGGATGGCACCCGATCGACCCTGCCGCATGGATGGGCACCCATCTACCCTATCGCGTGGATGGGTACCCATCTACTGTCGCATGAGACCCCATCCACCCTTGGCCGTATAGTGCATATTTTGGCTATTTTCTTGTCCTATTTGGCTGATTTGTGGTCAGAATCTCTTCCAACTTCCAACATAGAAGTTGTAGATCTTTTTCTTGGCTTCAAGAATATGTTACTAGCTATTTTTATGCAAGTTTCTCTCATTCAAGATAGTGGTCTGTTAAGGCGTACTCCTAACAAGTAACAAGTTACATGACACGATAATGGCCTGTTAAGGCGCACTCTTGACAAGCAACCTTGACATGATGACTCTTAAATAGTGACCCATCGTGGTGCAATCTTGACAAGCAACTTTGACATGATAATTTTTGATGGTGGTCCGTCGTGACGCACTCTTGACATGATAAGTAATCTTGATAGTGGCCTGTCGTGGCGCACTATTGACAAGTAATCTTGATAAATAAGTCTAACATGTAATCTTGAATGCTGTTGCGACGGCTATCTCGACATGCTAAGTAAATTCTCATCATGACACCGTGGGTGATTGTATTGAATGTGCTTGTATAAGCTACCAGTCTTGTCTTATATCATATCTAGGACTTGTATCCCTGGTTACCACGGTCAGGGATTCATACTGAATCGGACTAGGTTAATGACTAGATTGATCAAGTAGTTCATATAGAGAGGTATTTCGGCTATAAGCAATCCCGTTATCTGGGTGCCTTCTCTGATGGACTTGTAGCCTGCCGACGAGTAGGGCACATTTTCAGCTCACTGTCATGTGGGGCACTTCATGAAACGATTACTATACACACTGTCATGTGTTGTACTCAAGTCACCTAACAAGTCATGATAACTCTTAGCGTGAACCTTGCGTCTGGATAACCTGGATAGTCTGCAGGGCTTGTAGCCGTAGGGATACCTCATTGCATCTTGCTAGTAACTAGGCTTGTGATAACCCTAGTTAGTTTAAGTATCAAGCTGTACTCTTTGCTTGGCTGTGAATGTTGGATGGAGTCCCATCTTGTCTAGTCTTGCCTAGAACCAGTACATGGCTATCTCAGGACATGCTTGTGTATGCTTTACTTTATCGATAATTGGTTAGAGACTAAGTTCTGTTCAGGTAAAGGGTTACAACCCCGGTCCTTGTTTAGTTTACGGGTTGTAACTTGGTTACAGAAATAGTCCTTTAGTTATCTTATTGTTTATCATCCTGTTTTCTCTAACTCATGTCTTTTGTTATTTCATTTATGTCCTTATGTGCTAATATGCTGGTTTTAGTTCGTAAGTGAAGCCTCCTTTGTGGCACTTGCTCTTTCTGGGGTCTGCCCCAGCTGGTTTTGTATGGCCAGATTTTGGAGCAGCTCCCAAGGATCTTCCAGCCTTCCTGCCGGATGGTGACCACTAGAAGAAACCCTGGCAACGAGTGGGTTTTATTTTGCTCTTCCGTTCTATTATAAAATTATTTTTTTGAGATGTTTAGCCGCCGAGTAAGTGTTAGCTCCTGTTGAATTTATATTTCTGTCTGCCTAAGGGCTGTAACATGATTGACAAATCCTAGGATTGATCATGTATGACTTAAACTCTTTCTAATCTTCGTATTTTGTATGACTAGCTTCATGATCATATGAATATGTAATGTTTGGGACGTCTTACTTTGTATGTCTGATGATCTACCATCTTGTTATATTTACTTGCTTGCTTGAGATTGAGACCCTAGGCTTGTTCTTGACCCTAAGAAACTAATGGCTTGTAGTAAACCTTCATGCAAGTAGACAGCCGTGGCCGTATTGCAAGGTGGGATTCACTTCAATGTACGTAGCTGGCTGTGTCTGTTTCCCGCTCTCCAGTATTCTGGTTCTAGGGCGTGACACAAGCGAACGGTATGGTTCCCTCGAGATTCAAGCTTCTGAATCTGTCCACCTTCGTGTTTGACACTGAAGATCTTTCGTACACATGCCTCCTCGAGCAGAGTATCATGCACTGTACACGTCGTCGATGACCCAAAGCTCTTCGGAACTGTGCAAATAGAGATGCACATGCCTCAAATTGAGTTTGATGCACACCTTGACCTCCTTCTTGGCTTCGAACTGTTGAGACCAATGTTGCTCCATTAGATTTTGGCAAACCATCCGTCCTAAAAATCGAATTTGTGGAACAACCCATGCCTGGAGACCGACCAGCTGTTATGGGAATGATAGACTGACCTTAAATCTTTGACTCGTCTCCATTCATTGCTTTGTCTCGACAAACCGAATCCTACGTATCCCTCAAATCATCTTGAAGACTCCTCTCAACAAGTTCCCGACACTCTATAAACTCTTGTCTGTAAGCCCCCTGGCTTTCTAGAGTTATTTAAAAAAAATTTAATTTAATATAGTTATTAATAGATATTTTCTCCACTATTATTTATGATCATAATATATACTTTTTCGTAGCTTTGATTTTTGGAGCACAAGAAATGCCAATCTCTAGAAACTTCCTTCATATGTTTTCATCTTGACAAGTTTATCTTCGATTTGATATATCATGTCCTACTAAAATATATTATTTTGTATTCTATTTGCATCGCACAACTTTTTGGTCAACTTAGGCCAAAATGTTATCTACCGTGAAACTTGTCGTACTTTCCAACTTGATTTCGGGACTCGACATCGATCCAACCTAAACGACTCAATATATGATTTTGACTTATTTTGAGCCTACTACACACATAACTAAGGTGTCCCCCTCAATTGAGTTTCTATGTGCTATTTATTTTTAAATGGAACACAAGGTCAAATATTAGACTTATTGGACTCATTTCGATCCTAAAAATTCTCCCGACCAAAAACTAGTCTAAGTAGGGTTCGTAGAGCCTATCCTAGGGTACCCTAACCTATTAGACATATTTTGTACTGATTTTTATGGATTAATGTGCAGCCACATTAATCAAATTTAATTTTTAAATCAAACTCCAGAACAACTTTCCTAAAATGGATTTCTAATTAAATCCTTTTGGACATATCTTGGTGCATCTTTTTAATGGAGTATCAAATCTCCTTCAAATCTTACCAAACCTCCTCCAAGTGCATCCTAACCCTTAAACCTTTGATTTTCTATATTTTAATTCCATAAAACCTGTCCGCCTCCTCTCCCTCCCATGTAAAAACTGAGAGGTTCCTCTCTAAAACCTGCGCACCCCTAAAGATTCTAACTGACAACAATTCCATCTTCCCGAACCTTTCTCCACTTTTTCGCATGCAACCACAGCAGAATTTAGGCCTTCTCTTCCCCCTTTTTCACCTAGCAACTCAAGGAACCCCTACGGGCACTTCGGCAAGGAGCAAAGGCCAACACTCAGCAAAAACTTCACCGAAGAGTGCTGAATTCACACAGCAGGTAGGCTGTTTCAAAATTCTGAAATAAATTCTTTTATAACTCCGTTTTCCTTCAAACAAAATTTAAACAAAAGGTTTACGTGTCTATTTTCATCGAGAATTTATGGCACACATGGTTCCACCCGGATTGACCGTGGCGTCCGTTACAAGACAGGTGGTCCGGAATTAACCATCAACCGTGCGAGTTGAATCCCGAGGCCTTTCGGAACCTTTCCAAAGCCTCAGAAACCTCAGTAAAAAAAAATTTTACGCTTGATATCCTACTTTTCTGTGATGTATTATTACTTAGCAATATTTCATCCTTTTATGTGTTTGTTTCACTCGTGCATGATTACGATGACCGAAAAAGTCCACCGTAAACCCTTAAATTGTGTCCCGATGATCATCGATCTAATATATGCTATAAATTCAATTATTTTATATGTAAATTGATATTTTTCATAATTTAAACTGAACTATTCCAGAATATTTAATTTGTGAATTTTTCTATGTATTTCAACTCCGTTCCGAATCAACTTCGACATGTTGTTCTAGAGTACATATGCGATATTTTGGCGACATTTTTTTGTAAAATAAATATATAATTTTATATTCAGAATTTTAATCACTATTTTTCCAGAAATATAAATAATATATTTTATGATTTAATTTTTTTTTACCATAATATTTTGGTTCCATATATGGTAGTGTATCTAGAAAGTCAATATAGCCATTATGGCATTGATGGTTGATTGATTGAGTCTAATTATAGTAAGTATCTATATATGGTAAGTTATAATTATAATTGAATACTAAATATATTATTCTTTATCATTTATAGGAGTTCGTGAGCAGGAGGCAGCAGCAATACGAGTTGGACTTGTTTACTACACCCTTGCCGATACCGCAGGTAAGATACCTTACCATCTTGCACTTGTACTTGATTCATGATGTTTTTGTGTTTGCTAGTATTTTACATTAGTAGAGTGCGTCCAAGTATGACTTGGGTGACATCGATATGTCTATCGATGTTTGTGTGCGTGCGTGTGTGCGTGACCATATGTGATAGTTGACATTCCTGATATGTTGAAGTTATGTTTCGTAACTTCTTTGACCTGTTGACACATCTCATACACGACGCAAGAATAAGAATCATAGAGTTGGCACGAACCTACGTATTCGACTTGCTACCGATACGGACAGTTTGTGTGTCGGTCCATTTATGGATTAGTGGAGTCCAGATAGTGACTTGTATAGAGATATGGATCGCCGATACATGGATATGACTTGTGTGATACATGGACGGGGAAACTACTGGGACGTATGAGCTAGCCTACAGCCTCATTGGATTGCCTGGTTATGGGTTCATAGTTTCTCGGTTATGGGTGTATTGCTAGTGGATATATCCGGCAGCGGTCGCTAACTACATTTCAGAGCACGGTCGGAAGGTATGCTAGTGATACAAAGTATGGCTAGGGGATATATCCATTCAGTGGCCCTGAATGCGCGTCAGATCCGGTCCGGATGTATACTAGTTCATGCGAAAGCCTCTAGCGGATGCTATGCTTCATTCCTACCTACTTATACATTCAAGTATAGTTTTCGACTTGCATTACACCTAGATGGTTAGGTTCAATTTGTGTTGGGACATGGGATAGTGTCTTATCTCGAAATGGTGGGTCACCTCATGTCCTTGTTTGGTTGTTGGGGTAGTCTACTGTTTCGATGATGAGGTGTGAAACCATGTTATGACCCGAGCTTTTATTACCTTATCATATTTCATTTACAGTTCATTATGGTATTGTTTTTATGTATCTTGCTAGTCCCCTGAGGACCTGGTGATCTCTCCAGGTAGATGATTATACTGAGTTAGTTCACTGATCTTCTTGGTGTTGTTATTTCATATTCAGGTATCTTCTGTGATTTTATATTTTCTTACGCTCTGCTTATTAGCTTAGCTTTATAGGCCCATATTGTTCTTCGGGTCTAATTAAACATATACGTTAATGGGCTGCAGATCATAACATATATTGTTTATTCTTGATTTTTATCTTTTATTGTGAATTGAGATATAAATTAGTTAGCGAGCGTAGTACGATTAGGACAAGTCCATTAAATTGGGATACTTATTCTAGTCGTACAACTGGCATGCTCATGCCTTGGGTTCCCTATATATTTTAGAACCGGGGCGTTACACTGTCAAACAACCATCGAGCCTCCATCTGATGTATGTATCTTGTTTGTAACCTTAGTGGTTTAAGCATTTACATATCACAACATATATATCCTCGAGCCAGCATTTGGGAACCCTTCGTAAGCTTCCAGTCTTTGTCCCCAAATATACTGCGACAACTATCATCTGCCAGCTTTCCTACCAAAACCAATTTGTAGTACAATCAAACTCGATATATGATGGACCCCCTTAAACACGAGCTTATCGCCAAGCTCTGTTGTCAAGTGCATGTCCCCGATGGCCACAAGTGCAACTATCCTCTTGTCATCCATATTCACACGTCCACATCCAACCCTATCACATTGTTATGACGTAAAGATCATCCTAAGTGGAGTGGCATGATATGACGCCCTCGTATGAAAGATCAAATCATTGTCATGACACGTGTTATCATGACCTGACCCCAATAACTTGGTCCAGTCAGATCATGCCCAGCCTACACCGTTGTGAGACGACGACAGTAAGCTGTATCAAGCGGCAGTCCACAAGCAGATAATTCTAAAATACGAGAATAATAAAAACAAACTTTATTCGAAATTTGAAATTTAAAATTAATGCTAAGAGTCTAGATGAAAGGATACACAAGAAAATAAACTTTTAGTTTAAACATCTATTCTTGTTGCAAACTGAAAATAAGAAAAACTATGCGACGGGCACAACTAGTAATCCTGGGCTCCCTAGTCAGGTTCAGCTACCTCTTCAGGACTCGAATTAGGTTCGTAGAAGGAACTAAAGGCGAGCTCTTCGTCTTCACAATCACCTAAAAATATTGGTCTCTAGTCAGGAGGGGAGCAAGAACATATATCCATATCCAGTATTCTAAATAATAATAAATGATGCAAGGGCAGTTTAAAAGCATTATACACACACACACACACACACACACACACACACACACACACACACACACACACATATATATATATTTCTAGATAATAATAAAGAAGATAGTAGGCATGAATCTTAGTTCTACAATGATGCAATCTACAATGAGTCAATAGTGATTTTGAGTGTATAGCAGATCTGTGACCGGCTGGTAGATCTAATATGTATACTAACATTTTGGCCAAATGATAGTATACGATACGGCTCAACCCCCTGTGTAATAGGGGCTAGCGCGAGAGAGGCAATATTCAGTAACAATGGCTTTGGTCACAGATACTATACTACTCCTCCAATCCCCGAGTCAATGAGTCAATCAATCAATACAGGGTCAAAAAGGGATCCCCTGTGAATCAGTGTCGCTACAATATACATGATCCTACAGATGCAACACATTTAATTATTAAATAAAACATCGACATGAATGATATGAAACTTGCCTTAGATTTTCCTCGGTATTGAAGGTAACAACAGAAAGGTGTCGGCTAGGGTCCGGGACTTGAACCTACATTAATTAATACTCCACCTTAGAAACCAATCCAATGGTTTAACTAAGAAAATGCCAATATTTATAATAAACATTCCTTTTAGTTATAAAAATATTTTTAGAAAAATAAGGCTATAATTATTTAATACTTAAAATCACGTATAATAATTGATAAAAACGATTTTCCTAATAAAACTATTATTTATTAAAATAGTATATTAACTAGTTATTGCCTAACAAATCATAATATTGCTAATACCAAGTAGTTGTATCATAATTAGTATTAAGAAAGTCATTAGATAATAATATTTATATAAAGTATACACATGAGTACTACATATTAACTAGATATGTAATATGAGAAAGGGGGAGGGTTATGATGCAAAATGCAACTCATTTTAAAGATTCTGACAGAGTCAGAGAGAGAGAGAGACATTATTATATGAAACACTATTGTGTTTAGATAAATAGAGAGAGGAGGGTGCGGTTATCTATAAGTCAAAGAAAGACACTCATGAACAAATGTTCTTCTTTCTCCTATGCCCCTTGTGATCACACATTAATTATTCATGGTAGGCCAGCTATCTACTGTTAGCTATGTAGGCATCTATATAGGCATGAATAGTTGCAAAAAGAAAACAAATGAAACACAAGATTCCACATGCTTGTGTACTATAGTGTCCAACCGGTTGAAAATAAACTGGAAGAGAGAGAAATAGAGAGTGCAGGAAGAAGAAGGAATAATGTAGTTGTGAATACACATAAGTAGTTTAGGGGATATAATGCAAGTTGTGAACTCTTTCTTTGTACAGATCTGAAGTAAGTCTCAAAGATGGGCATTATGGCATCATGTAAATCAAAGAGGGAGGTTATTCACTTTGTTAACAAGCTGGAAGAAGAAATAGAAAAATTGGTACATAGACAAGGAAGTGGAGAATGACATACTGTCATTCTTCTCTCTATCCCAATTTCATGTGCACAACATAAAATTCGTTGCTTCTTCTTCTCTACATTCTACACCTATATATGCTAGTAGAAAAGAAGAAATATAAGCTTACCCAAGCAGGAAAGGTTCCTCGACGTTGCACAGGAAAAAGTCTGTGCCGAGGCGTACGTGCCACAGAAGGAGAAGGCTCGAGAAAGGGTTCGACGTGTACGTAGGGAGGTTCCTCAATGGTCGACCAATAGAGAGCGCTCACGAAAAGACTCGGACGTCAGTGTCGGCACGACTCAGCGCCTGCACGTGGAACACGCACGCACGCGAGGAGGAACGCTGAAAGGGGTCGCCGGTCAGGGGGGCGCCGCCGGTCGGGTGTCGGTGGCCGAGGCACGGGGAGTTGGTGGATCTGAGATGGTGGGGGTAGTGTTGGGTTTGAGAGAGGGTAAGAAGAACGGAGGGAGAGGGTCTGGAGAGAAAGGAGATGGGAGAATGGTGTTTGCTTGTGGTGGGGAGTGATGTGAGGGAAGAAATTTTAGGGAGAGTTGCTACAAAGAGGGGATTGAATGGGGGAGTGGTGTACGGGTCTGGAAGAGAAGTAAGGAGTTGGGGAAGTGGCTGTGAGTGATTTGTTTGGTTTTTTTTAAAGGTTGGGTTTTACAACCTTCCCTCAGAAAAATTTTGTCCTCGAAATTTCAAAGATAAGGGCCGAGGTATAATCAAAATCACTTAGCCTTGATCAAAAAACGGAATTCGAATCATCAGGCACGATCGGATTCTAGGCATGATCACTAGGTACAATGATAAAATATAGGCACAATCAGAATTATCTAGATATGATCTGAGATAGAGTTGGAATATTGTTGTGATCAAAATTATTTTAGGCACAAGTAAGATCTAGGTATGATAAAAATATGATCATAAAATAGGAAAAAATCAAATGAGGTCTCATAAAACAGAAAGGCAAGAAAGAAACGAACTTCAACAGTTTATTGAGAAGGCATAATTAATGGAATCTTCTGAGATGAGAGACTAAAAATTCTAAATCAAATTGGAATGGGATATAAGGGTTTGTGACTTAGAAAAAATTCAGAAAAAATCAACAAGTTCTATGATAGTAGGATTGCGAGGGTGATTAGAATAATATAGCTATGATAGGAATGTAATCGGATAAGATATTTCCATTGAGGACTGTGTGTTGATAGAAGGGGATAGAAAGAATATTGTATCACTATTTCAACGGTCAGAAGATAGGATATGCAGGAAAAATGACTTATAAAATAACCACCTTATTAATACCAATGCAAAAACCAATCTCTAACTCACTAAACTAGCTGAACTCCCAGTATCTACAAAAAATTAAGGCAGCTGCCAAGGTATTAAAACTATATCTATTTGGAATCCTAAATCATCTAAATCAAATTTCCATCCGTCGTTGTATGTAACTCGTGTGCCAAATGTATTTCAAACATCAAGTTTTTCTCTCGATCAAATTATTTTACAGACATCAATTTCTAATTGTCAGCCATTCTTCCAAAATTGACTACATCAAAGTCAAAATCTTTACTTGTCATAGTAAATTCTTAGAAAATTCTTTAAAGTTGATCCATAACTATATTCAAAAATTTCCAATTCTTGAAATCAATTGACAAAATTATAATCATTAATTAAATTTTAATCTTTAACTATGCACATACCAATCATTCTCATCCAAATACATTAGCAAAATAACACAAAGTCCCAATCATTCTTACCATAACCAATATGAGCCTCCAATGTTTGGTAGAAATTGCAAACTCAATTGCTCATTTCCAAAGTTGCATGCCAATGGTCGTATCTCAATTCCTCACTGCTTATTCATTCTCTAAAACATATCATTCCATTGCTTGTGTTATTCCTTCCATGGTTATATCTGTCCCTTCTGTGTACAATAGTCATCTAATCATAAAAGTTGATCCCGGTCAAGTGTTCCTTCACTTGATTATCATATTCTCATGTTTATATATTATCCAAATTTACTTCCTCCATGGGAGAACCTTACCAAATCCTAGACTTTTCTTGCTAACTCTACCTATGTCTTCCTCTATCGTCCATAACTCTTCCTTTAATCATAAAATTCAAAATCGTCAAATATCTTCATTTGTCTAATTGGAGGTTTAGGCACTAGCGAGCACTACTAACGGTTCTAACCCAAATAAGTCACAAGCTAAGATATACCACTCTCTCAAGACTAGCTTACTTAAGGTATTCTTCTACCTTTTCTACCTTTAGCTATTTAATCTCATTGGAAAAATATCGATCCTCTAAGGATGCTCTTACCGGAATAATATAATAAGGTTGCTAGGTAACTATCTAGGTTTTTTTTTGCATATAACTATCAACTATATATATATATATATATATATATATATATATATATATATATATATATATATATATATATATAGCTACAAAAATATAACTACCACAAAATATATGCAACACACTAAAATTGAACCTTGAAAGAGATTGAGCCAATAGAGTTGATATGGTCCTAACAAGTTCTAGGAAAATCAAGTAGAATTTCATAGAAAATCTATTCTTTCTGGCTGTGAGAAGAGATTTCTGAAAATGGAGACAACCGCTAGAAATGCAAATCCTCTAACCGGACAAAAGTCAGAATAATTTGATGGTGCTAAAAAGACAACCATGGTATGGACATAGTCTTAATAATATTCGAAAACCAAATATATCCGAAGTCACTTTGCCTCAAATTCATGTCTCGCCAGTGTGCACCTGACTGCAGTGAATTTTTGGCTCCATAACTTGAATAATGATAGGTTACCAAGTAGTCTATCAACTTTATCTATTTTCTGGCTGAACAACATATGAGACAAAATGATGCATTTAGGACAGTCTCAATAATATCCGAAAACCTATGAACACCTGAAATCATTTCAACTTCGAGTCTATGTCTCGCCAGTGCGCAACTGGCTGCAGTAAACTCGCAGTTTCCATAATTCAGATAAATAGCTGCAACGCATATGTGCGAAGCCATATTAGGTTACTGGATATTTTTTCAACTTTGTCCATGGGAATTTTAAAGGGATAGCTCAACAATTTAAAAAAAATTCAATGACTAAAGGAAATTCAATAATAGAATGGAATCAATTTTCTGACAGTTCCTGCTTCAGGATACTTAAGCATTGAGTTTAGAAGCTTTCTAGGCCTTGAATTGATCAAGAAGTTGCCTAGAGAGAGTAAGGTTTCAAGTAGAGTGGGGGAAGTCAACAAATAAAAATATTCTCGATCCTTGGAATAACTTAGAAAATATCAATCAATATTGGAATTATTTTTGGAAAATAATTCCTTTGGAAGATTCGTGAACCAGCTAAGTTGAACCAATTCTTTTGGTAACAATTAACCTTGGGGCTTTATGGTTCCAGAAGAAATTCGGTTCGGAATTGGTTCCAAGAAAGCCAATTGAAAAATAAGGTCAAGACAAATGGTTGGATATACTAGTCGTAGAAATACTTTGGGTGATAAGAGTTTATTAGGTTTGCTAAAGGAGAATTTAAAACTCTAAATAGTGAATGAATCTAGATTCTAAATAAAGATAAAAAAGTAAGATTTGATCAAACTAATAGAGAAATTAAAAATATGTTTGATTAAGAAGGAGATGAAAAATCTAATATTAATTCATAAATAACGAAGAGTGTAGATCCTAAGGGATGCTAGAATCTGATAAAGATATGGAGAAAAATAACCCCCGAAAGCCAAGGGACACTAAAAGATACATAAAATCTAGAAAATAATATAGGCAGTAAAATATACAATCATATAATCAGCCTATGCTGGGTAAGGTTCAGGTACAAACATAAGCAAGATAACCTACACTACTAAAGGCAAGTAAAAATATATATTATAAAATAGATAAATTTGGTTCTATGTTGTGGCGGGTTGAAAATAATCTAAGTGTTCTAATTGTTTCTAGAGTCTATTTTTCTAAAGTCATACTTAGACCTAAGTCAGATTGCAAGACTGCATGCTGGTCTAGACTAAATTGATTAGACCAATTTTGCAGAACTAGACCTGCATGGGCCACCACTGAAAACATGTCACAACCTGACCCCAATATACTGGTCCAGTCGGATCATGCCCAGCCTGCACCGTTGTGAGACGGCGACAGTAAGCTGTATAAAGCGGTAGTACACAAGTAGATAATTCTAAAATGCAAGAATAATAAAAACAAACTTTATTTGAAATTTGAAATTTGAAATTAACGCTAAGAGTCTAGATGAAACAACACACAAGCAAATAAACTTTTAGTTTAAACATCTGTTCTTGTTACAAACTAAAAATAGGAAAAACTATGCGACGGGCACAACTAATAATCCTGGGCTCCCTGGTCAGGTTCAGCTACTCTTCAGGACTCGGATCGTAGAAGGAACTAAAGACGAGCTCCTTGTCTTCGCAATCATCTAAAAATATTGGTCTCTAGTCAGGAGGGGAGCAAAAACATATATCCACATCCAGCATTCTAAATAATAATAAATGATGCAAGGACAGTTTAAAAGCATTATATAATATATATATATATATATATATATATATATATATATATATATATATATATATATATAATAATAATAATAATAATAAAGACAGTAGGCATGAATCTCAGTGCTACAATGATGCAATCTACAATGAGTCAATAGTGATTTTGAGTGTATAGAAAATCTGTGACCGGTTGGTAGATTCAAAGTGTATACTAACATTTTGGCCAAATGATAGTATACGGTACGGCTCAACCCCCTGTGTAATAGGGGCTAGCGCGAGAGAGGCAATATTCAGTAACAATGGCTGGTCACAGATGCTATACTACTCCCCCAATCCCGAGTCAATGAGTCAATCAATCAATCAATATAGGGTCCGAGAGGGATCCCTTGTGAATCAGTGTCGCTATAATATACATGATCCTACTGATGCAGCACATTTAATTATTAAATAAAATATCGACATGAATGATATGAAACTTGTCTTGGATTTTCCTCGGTATTGAAGGTAACAACAAGAAGGTGTCGGCTAGGGTCCGGGACTTGAACCTACATTAATTAATACTCCGCCTTAGAAACCAATCCAAAGGTTTAACTAAGAAAATGCCAATATTTATAATAAAGAATCCTTTTAGTTATAAAAATATTTTTAGAAAAATAAGGCTATAATTATTTAATACTTAAAATCACGTATAATAATTGATAAAAACGATTTTCCTAATAAAACTATTATTTATTAAAATAGTATACTAACTAGTTATTGCCTAACAAATCATAATATTGCTAATAACAAGTAGTTGTATCATAATTAGTATTAAGAAAGTCATTAGATAATCATATTTATATAAAGTATACACATGAGTACTACATATTAACTAGATATGTAATATGAGAAAGGGGAGGGTTATAATGCAAAATGCAACTCATTTTAAAGATTCTGACAGAGTCAGAGAGAGAGAGACATTATTATATGGAACACTATTGTGTTTAGATATATAGAGAGAGGAGGGTACGGTTATCTATAAGTCAAAGAAAGACACTCATGAACAAATGTTCTTCTTTCTCCTATGCCCCTTGTGATCACACATTAATTATTCATGGTAGGCCAGCTATCTACTATTGGCTATGTAGGCATTTATATAGGCATGAATAGTTGCAAAAAGGAAACAAATGAAACACAAGATTCCACATGCTTGTGTACTATAGTGTCCAACCGGTTGAAAATAAACTGGAAGAGAGAGAAATAGAGAGTGCAGGGAAGAAGAAGGAATAATGTAGTTGTGAATATGCATAAGTAGTTTAGGGAATATAATGCAAGTTGTGAACTCTTTCTTTGTACACATATTAAGAAAGTCTCAAAGATGGACATTATGGCAACATGTAAGTCAAAGAGAGAGCTTATTCACTTTGTCAACAAGCTGGAAGGAGAAATAGACAAAATTGGTACATAGACAAGGAAGTGGAGAATGACATAATATCATTCTTCTCTCTATCCCAATTTCATGTGCACAGTATAAAATTCGTTGCTTCTTCTTCTCTACATTCTACACCTATATATGTTAGCAAAAAAGAAGAAATGTAAGCTTACCCAAGCAGGGAAGGTTCCTCGACGTTGCACATGAAAAAGTCTGTGCCGATGCGTGCCGTAGAAGGAGGAGGCACGAGAAAGGGTTCGATGTGTACGTAGGGAGGTTCCTCAATGGTCGACCGGCAGAAAGTGCTTACGGAAAGACTCGGACGTTAGTGTCGGCACGACTCAGCGCATGCACGTGGAACACGCACGCACACGGGGAGGAACGCTGGAAGGGGTCGCCGGTCAAGGGCGCGCCGCCGGTCCGGCGTCGATGGCCGAGGTGCGGGGAGTTGGACTTTCGTTATGAATTCCAAAGTTTGGTTATTAACTTTTGGACTTTCAAAATATTGGTTTCGAAAATGGTTTTAAAAATCATAAGTACTTTTAAACAATAAAAAAGATTCTGCAGAAGTATTTTTAAAGTAAATTTTGGATTTATGCAAATATTGTTTAAATTAATTTGATAATGTTAAGTATTATTTTAAATTACTATCATAATCAAGTGATTGATTAGATTTAAAATTTTATGACTTAAATTAATTTGATAACACTAAATATTATTTCAAAGTTATTATGGTGATCGCTTATATTTTGAATTAATTACTTGATAATGTCATATATTGATCTAAATTAGTTAATGGGTTATGATTAAACTAATTTTTGATTTAAAATTTATTTTATTTTAAACTAAGGAAAAGAGTTATCAAATAGACTTGTAATCCTTATCTATTTATGAAATTGATTGTCAAACTCCTATTTAAGGAGGACCTTTCTTCCTAACTTTTTCTAAATAAATCCCAATCATCTAGCCACAACCATCAGTCAGCTAACAACCATTGTCGTGTCCACGTATCCGCATGTCCACAAACTCCATCAACCATCACCATTTTGTGTCAATGTCCACCACATAATTTTCCTGTCGGTCGTGCCGACCTCGGGTCCGACCCTGGGTATCGTATACACTATTTTGTGTCCTTTTCATTACAACCAATAGTACAATTCCCTGTATCCACCACCATGTTCCCTAACGACCATCACCTGCAACCACTGTCCATGTCCCCGACTTCGACTGCTTCCACTGAATCACGCCTCTACAACACCATCACTTCCACCACCGCCATAGTCAGCCGTGCTCGGCCTAGTCTCCGGCGAGTAACAGATCAACCCCGACCGCGGATCCGCGCCCGATCCTTGACCTACCGTCAACCTTTCCCCAGTCCTGCGGCCATCTCCCCGGACCTCACCGGTGCTGCGCTCCTCCGGCTGTGCTCCGATCCCTGCGCTCGATCTCGACGTATCGACCGATGCACGCTCCACCAACCAGGAATTTCTTGATTCCCTTGCTCTCCAGCGTCGACCGACGTGCAACCCCACGCGCCGACGCTGCCCCGACCTGACCCGCGTCTCCGTCCAGCGCCGAGTCTCCCCAAGCAGTGGTGAGTTTTTCTCTCTCCCCTGTCTCTCTCTCTCTCTGTTTATTTGGGGAATGAACTATTATGTATTGGAAACAGTGAAGAAATAAGTTAATTCTAGTATTATGTAAGTATTATTGGTTACTGTATTTTAGTGATGTTGTTATTATAAGTATTATGATGGTTACTATTTGTTATTATTATCATTGTTGAGTATTATAGTTATTAATATGGTAAGTAATATTATTTTGTTAATATTAATATTTTGTTAAAATCATATTGTAATAAAATATATTATTAAGCTTGGGCCTACATGTAATCTCAAACTGGACTTTGAAGCTTAAAATATATTACTATATTATTTTTAGGGTATTTTAAATATAGTTTTTGACCTAAAAATTATAGTTTGACAAAATTGAGTTTTAGTCATAAAATGGTTTTCTAGATTTTCAAATAGTTATCTAAAAAATTATTGTGATTAATAAAATTTTATTTTTAATTATCATAAATAATTTCTATATATATATATATATATATATATATATATATATATATATATATATATTTCTTATTAAGGATTTTCTTTTTATTGAACAAATTCCTTCGAATATCAAATTTTGATCATGACTAATCGCATTTCTATTTCCTTGTGAATTAAAACTTCTTCATATCGACCATAGCTAATTAAATTTTTTTGGAGTCAATAGAACTGTCTGCACCATCGTACGAGATCATCTTGTGAAGTGCAGCACTTGAGCATATTATGTGTCGATACGTTTGTGTCGCACCTTCAACTCCAACTAATTCAGGCAAGTACTTACACTGGTTACTTCCAATTCCTAATAGTTTTTATGATACATATCTTAGATATGCGTTATATGACTTTTGACATGTTGTTAATACGAGTAGTATTGATTCATATTTATGATTATTGAGTTTCGTAAATATTATATTTCGTGATTTTTCGTGTTCATGATTATCGTGTATCCTAAATTTTGTGTTATGACGTGAATCTATGAGTCGACGAAAAAAATACCCTAGTAGACATGTGAATACACCCAGAACTATCTTCCATGTCTAAACGTGCTAGATAGCAGTCGCACACTTCATGTGCGGTGTGCCATATTTACCCCTAGCCATTTATATGTCGAATGTAGTATTTCAAAACACTTAGTTAGATGTCTTTATCGTCGTGTTTACATGTTCTATTTTACTTGACATGCCATAATAGTCGTGTTTACATGTTTCTTTCTAGTTGACATGCCATGATTATTGTGTTTTATTTTTTTTTCTTCACTTGTCCTGTCATGATTCCAGTTTTGCCGGTTACCATGTATTTCATATATATACTATTATGTTTTATAGTTTCTATTATGTCTTGAATAGTTTACTATGTACTTGTTCCATTCATGACTGACCTATTTTTTTAGCTTAGTCAATTGCTACTCTACGCACTTAGATCCTTGGGAGAGAGATGGATATTGTGGGAGGCCAATCTTAGATTTTAGAAAGATGGTATTTGATCTTAAATGTCTAAGGAGTTTTAATGTATTATTGAAATCTGGTATTTTAATCAAATGTAATCATTGGCCATTGTAATTTGACTTAGTATTGTGAATGAGCAAATAGATCGTTTGATGTCACCCCCATTTCCTGTAATTCGTATTTGTACTCGTAATTTGACTTTGGCACGTATTTTATTTTCTCGACTTGTGGATTTGATTTCTCCTAAATGGATTTTGGACCATGGCTTGGTTTTATTTTGTGGAGTTGGTTTGGTCTGGTTTGGTTTGGTTCTTCATGAGTGGAGCACCTTAGCCTATTCTCTACCTCTATTCCATCACAACCACCCTCATTAAATCCTCACCTAACACTCTCTCTCTCTTCATAATTTCTCCATCTTCTTCTTCTTCCTCCCAACACACCACCACCCATAGGCAAGTGCACCTTGCCACCATATGAGAACCACTTTTTATTTGTCCATTAGCTAGATTAGGCCATGGAGATCAACATTAGAACTTGACATTTTGTGATTTGGAGTTTCCATTGTTCTAGATCTAAGTTTTTTCCCATTTTTGGATTTACATGGTTTTGATCTATTTAAGATGTGTTTTTGTGGATTTTGATGCTTCCATGTGGAAGAGAATTCAATTTTACTCAAGATAGACCTTTGAAAATCTAGATTTGGTTTTGATTTGGCAAAGATATGAAGTTTTGAACTTTGGAGTTCTTGGAGTCTTCTTCTCGGCCTGGAGAAGAAGACAGCAGCCTGCGCTCTTTAGCGCAGTGCTGGACTGCGCATCCCCCTTGGCCAGCGCTCTTTAGCGCAGCACCGACCGCGCAGCTTGTCCCTTGGCGAACTGCGCTCAACCCGAGTGCGCATGGATTCATGCGCAGTCTGCTCATGCACGGTCCGTTCATGCGCAGTCTGCTCATGCGCAATCCACTTCTGCGCAATCTGACCCTGCGCCATCCATTCCTGCGCAACATGATCCAGCGCAATCCATCTGCTGCGCCATCCACCCCTGCGCAGTTTACCCCTGCGCAGTTGGTACCCTGCGCAGCTCACCCCTGCGCAGTTGGCCCCTGGCGCACTTGACTCCTGCGCAACCCGACCCCAGGGACCCTTGCGCAATCTGTCTATTCATGGAGATTTGGTTTTATTTTCCTTAAGCTTGGCTCTTCTATAGCCCTGTATATTGATATTTTATTAGATAATTCACGCCCATTTTATATCCTTACGCCTTTTGTCATGAACTTGATTTTACTTAATATGTTTGGGATGGCTATTGTACATGGCTTGGTATGACAAGGAACTTGTATAACATGATAGTGGCCCGTGGCGGCGCACTCCTGACTTGACATGACCTGATAACTTAGCTTGACCTGTCTTGACACCGTGGGTGGTTCTTCTTGCTTGCTTGTTAAATCCACTTGTCCAGTCTTGCATCATGTCTAGGATGGGACTCCTGAGTACCACGGTCAGGAGTACCTACTAAAATGGATTAAGGCTAATAACTAGAATAATTCAGTAGTCATGGGAGATTTCTCCAGTTACAGGCAATTCCGTTATCCCGGCCGCAATTGTTTGGACTTGTAGCCTGCCGTCGAGTAGGGCACATTTCCAGTCCACCGTCGTGTGGGGCACATAATTATTGATAACTGCTTGATGAATCCAAATCGCCTGGATAACCTGGATTAGCTGCAGGGCTTGTGGCTGGAGGAACATCTCATTGCATCTTGTTAGTAATTAGGTTTGTGATAACCCTAGTTAGTTAAAGTATCAAGCCGTACTTATTGCTTGGCCGTGAATGTTGGATGAAGTTCAATCTGTCTAGCCTTGTCTTGATCATGCACAAGATTGTTTCATGTCCTGATTTCTTATATTATCTTGCCGATAAATGATGGGAGAAACCAAGTTCTGTTCAGACGAAGGGTTACAACCCCGTTCCTTGTTTGGTTTACGGGTTGTAACCTGGTTGTCTGAATAGTCCCATGGTTATCTCATCGTATATCATCCTGTCATGCTCTTCCATATGTTCTGTCTTTTATCGATTCTGTACAAGATTGTCTTTTATATTCACCTATCATGCTTTTCTTAAATCACTGTCTCTTATTATGTAATTATATTATTGTGCTGATTGCTGGCTTTTGTTCTTATTTCGTGGCCTCCTTTGTGGCACTTGCTCTTTCTGGGGTCTGACCCAGCTGGTTTTGTATGGCCAGATACCAGAGCAGCTCCAGAGGATCTACCTGTCTTCCAGCCCGATGGTGAACACCAGGCGTAACCAGGACAACGAGTGGGTTTAATTTTGCTCTCCCACTCTATTGTAAAATTATTCTTTTGAGGCGTTTAGCCGCCGAGCAAGTGTTAGCTCGTGTACATTTTATTTACTGTCTGCCTACGGGCTGTAACATGATTGACAAGCCCCCGGGGTTGATCATGTATGAATGAACTCTCGCTAGTCCTCGCATTTTGTAACGACTAGCTTCATGATCATTCTGAATATGTAATGTATGGGACGCCTTACTATTGTGTATTTGGTGATCTGACATCTTGTAATTATTATTAGTTGGTTGAGATTGAGACAATAGGCTATTTTATGACCTTAAGAGACTGATGGATTGTAGTGAAACCCTTACATATCTAGACAGCCGTAACCGTATGATGAGATGGATTCCATTTCATTATACGTAGCTGGCTATGTCTGCCCCCGCTCTCCAGTATTCTGGTTCTGGGGCGTGACATTTGATGAGCAATATTGAGTACTTGTATTGACGATTAAGGTCTAGACAACATACTACTACTGATGCTGTGGCGTAGGCTGGACCTGGCCTCGTACTCGTATCCCGAAAAGCGGGTGTGGGTCGTGACATAAATCCAGTGCATAATATTCGGGTGTGGATCGTGACATAAATCCAGTGCATAATATCTTCTAATTAGATCTCCACCTTTTTGAGGTACATGTCCGTTGTAAATTTGTTCCAAACATGAGGGAGCTTGGAGATGATAACTCCCACTATGAACTTGTCTTCTTGACATATGCCATCCTCCTCAAGCTCTTGTTGTAGCTTCAGTACTTCTTTAACTTGAGGCAGCATAGCCTTCTTATCCTCAAATTGCATCTTGAGAAATTTGTCGATGAGATAGATTTTAGACATCTTCTTATATGTCTTATTATTTTTCAAGAGACTCCCAGACTTCTCTTGCATTAACTTTTTTGTTGTAAGATTCTACCATTGAATCTTCCATGGCATTAAGAATCAACAAATTACATAGAGTGTTGTCCTTCTTCCATTTGTACTGTTTGTCCATCGCGCTAGCAATGGCAAGTACATCTTCCGTCTCTGGAATCATAGGCTCATGATTTGTGAACATGTATTCAACGTTTATGAGTTGAAGATTGAGACTAATCTTCCTCTTCCAAATGATGTAGTGTCACGACCCGCACCCTGAAGAGGGGCACGAGCACGTGGTTACGTCCAGCCTACGCCGCAGTATCGGCGGTAGAACGCTGTATATAGGGTCTGTAAATACTACGACTAAAACAGATAAATGTACATGTACAGTATATACACTCCGAATGGAGGTGACATAGCAATACAGTCTCAATCACATATCTCAAACTAAGGTAGATAGCATGGAAAAGAAATATGATAGATAAAACATGAAATGAGTCCAAGATCCACAAGTCAGAGCTATACACAAACGTCCAGAGTCTCAGAAAATATATAATAGATACTACAAACTGAAAAGTACTAGCTGGCTCGCAGGCCAGGCAAACCTAACTAACTACGCTACTCATGGTGAGCAAAGTCTAGTGGCTCTACTAACAAGCCACGGTCTAAGTCTATTCTATCTAACCCGTCCCCATAGTAGGTCAGGCAATCAGCCTCTGAATCATCTGTAAAATATCATAACGGTATCCTGTCAGGAAAATGAGCAAGTACAAACACCAACAGCAGTTCCATGTGAATTGACAAATACTATAAGAGACAGTATAATGAAATACAAGACAAAGATATAGGCGACTTGGGAACCATTCGAAAGCCGAGTTACAACCCTTAAACCAAACAAGGACCGGGGTTGTAACCCTTCTTTCAAACAGGACTTAGTCTCAAATCATGGTACAGTATAAAGGCAGGTAGAGCATGTGAGTAAATAAAATCATAGCATGGTGAAAAGTACAGAAAGTAATACTGAACTGGAATATAAGATACGACAATAAATGTAAAATGTGATTTGAATTATTAGAGCGATATGTGATCGGCTAGGGAGTCATGGTAGGGTTATCCACTTGGCCCGACAATCACAGGAAAATCTCTGGAAAGGGTCATGCCGGCCAACCTGGATAACCCGGCAAGGGGTGTCTGCTATACCCTACGTGAGGTGAGGGTGGCGCTAGCAAAATAGTAACAGGGAGGCTTTGATCACATAACCCCTAATAATTCCCCCATCCCCGAATAGTATCATGGATCCGGACATGGCACGTCATGACACGGATTCAAAAGCAGGTGATCAGCCCACTCCCAAATCAATGTCTATATAAGTACATGAAACATGGATATCACACACCAATATACCAAGGAAAATTCGGGAATAACATCTCATGACAGGATCCGACGTATACTAGTCCGTGAACTATCGTGTCGAGAATCAAGTAAGACACTACAACTGAATCGGATATAGTAGATATCAAGACAATGAAAACTATCAGTGAATGTACTCGCCTGCTGTCCTGAGCTGTATGGTATATCAATGCTCAGAGCGGTATCAGAAGACCTAAATATGAGATACTGTAAGTTAATTTAGGTTTAAACAAGTTTAGGAATGATTTACAATGAATGATATGCAATCTAGGTCAAATTAGGTCTCACTGAGTCACACTAAGTCCTGTCAAGTCAACCTAGGTCAAATCAAGTCATATTAAGTCAATTTAAGCCAACCCAAGTCAATCCTAGGTCATACCAGGCATTACGGGTCAAAACAAGTCGAAGAAAGTCAAACGGGGTCAAGAGTTGGCCTACAGTTGACTTTTGGTCAACTGGTCAACCCTGGTCAACTCTGGTCAACTCTAGGTCAACCCTGGTCAACCCTAGGTCAATGGTGACTAATAGTTGACTTTTGGTCAACTACACAAGTCTAATGGAAATTGGGACTAATTTGGGTAAAGTGTTGACCCATAGTTGACTTTTGGTCTAAAAAGTCAACCGTGGTCAACCGGGGTCAAGACTAGGTCTAGGCGACTATTTCTAACTATTACCAACCTCTACAACCCATATCCAAGTCCATCTTGGACTTCGAAACTCATATCTTGGCCGTAGGCCAATATCCTATTTTACCCTTAAAAAGGGTAAAATTCTAGTTTCGGCAACTATCAAGTTAGCCTACCTACGCTTGGTATTTTGATCCGAGCTCCCTAGGGTAGTAAGGTACTAGCCTATACATATATTATCTACCAAGATACCTAAGTAAAATGGACATCTAGTCCATCTTACGGCCCGTATCGCCCGTTTACCCGTTATCTTGAATATTTCAAGATACGGGATGGTACGGTGCGATACCGACTCCCTACAACCCCGATTTCCACTCGGGAGCCTACCCACAAAATCTAAATCACATTACCTAAGTCCCCTCCAAGTTTCAACACGTTCCGAATTACGGAACTCAATTTCACCCCTTAACCAAAATCCTACTTAACATTCACTCACTCACTCAAATCCATTTTTCACACTCACTTAGGACCAACTTAGGGGGCTATTCTAGTGGGTTTATTAGGGGTATATAGAGCTATATATAGGGGCATATATATGTATATATATATATATATATATATATATATATATATATATATATATAGGTATATAGTGGGGGATTTTAGGGGCTAAACGGGGTGGTTTGGGGGGGTGCTCTGATGCTCCTACTGCTGCAAACTGCTGCTGCTATTGCAGCTTGCTGCTGCTGCTACTACTGCTGTTTTGCTGCTGTTGTAGGGGGGAAAACAGCAGCCCTATCCCCCCCCCCTTGGCTGCTATGGTGGCCTCCCTCTTTCCCTTCACTTCTCTCACTCATTCTCCCTCTATTTCCCTCTCTAAACTCTCAATCTCTTCCTCCCAATCTCTTCCTCCCAATCTCTTCTAATTCCTCTTTATCACTCTCACATATATATATATATATATATGGGAGCGGATCGGGAGCCCCGTCCGCGGAGCCCCGCCGAAGCCCCCGCGATCCTTAGCCGTTGGATCGCGCGGGCGGGCGCGGGCCCCACGCGGGCCCCGCGCGATCCGATGGTGCAGGGGGGGCGGGGCTTCGGCGGGGCTCCGCGGGCGGGGCCTTTGATCCGCTCCCTATATATATATATATATATATATATATATATATATATATATATATATATATATCACTCACATATATTTCCTCATTCCCTTCCCTTTCTACACATACCAATACACACACATATATACACATGACCACACACACATATATATATATATATCTATACATATCTATATATATATATATAAATGTATATATATATAGACACACACACACACACACTTATATGTATCTATATATATAGACACTCACACACACACATGGACTCACACTCTCACATGGACACACTCTCAAGACACAACTATCACTCTCCCCTACACACACACAAATACATATATAAATACACACACATAAATACACACACATATATATATATATATATATATATATATATATATATATATATATATATATATATATATATATATATATATATATATATATATATATATATACCACTCTAAAAAGAATAAAACCATAATTAATCCTTAAACTAGATTTTAGGGGAACCTAATCAATCTAGGGTCAACTTGTAGAGAATGGTCCCCTCTCTAATTTATGTGAAAGAATAAATGAAATAGGAGAATTAATAAGGGTTTAAAAGCATACCTAAAAATGAATTTGGAAGAGGAAGAAGGAGTTGGAAAGAAAAGAAATGAAGAGAGAGGAAGGAAACTTAGTGGTGAAGAAATGAGAGGTGGAGGGGTGGACTATATGACCAGCCATGGTGGTCAAAGGTAGGGACACTTGTAATTACAAGTTTGCCCCTACACTAGCCTAAATGCAAATAAATTCAAAAATGGGTTTCGAAAGTTGCTAAAAATAAATAAAAATCATAATTAAACTTAATTACTCATGGGGGGACTAGTCCAAACTCCTAAACCTAAAAGTTTAGTGTGGTGGGCCATGGTTAAATAACAGGCTAATTACAGCTCAAGTCGAAATTCACCGGGGTCCCGAATTAACTCGGAATGCGATGAAATTCGAACCCGACTCCTATAATAATTAAATAATAATATTCATGAAATAAAATTCCCAAAAAATATTATAAAATGGAAAATTACCATTTTACCCCTAACTGGGAAAAGTGAGGGTGACAAGTCTATCCACCTTAAAAAAAATTCGTCCTCGAAATTAAAACCAAACAATAGTAAATATTAAAATCACAAGTCATGGCTTAAAATTTAAATGATTAAAATCTCAAAAAAATCAAGCATGGAATAAATGACTAAAATTATAAAATTTAAGATTACTCTCAAATAGAAACTGGGTGCTACAAGTCTATCCACCTTAAAGAATCATCCTCAAAAATTAAAACAAGTAAACACACAAAAATCATGCAAATCGATAATCGTATGCGTCTGTCCAATCATCATGATACTCAGAATCTTCGTCATGCCAGTGAGCAAGGCTACGATAATCACAGAGTCCTCAACTACGGTACATACATCTAGAATTATGGTATTTAAAATTTTCGCATTGACGCATGCTTGGCAGCGAAAACCTTAAATTCCCACACCCAAGAAATACGACCATAATCCGACTATATGTCCTCACTATGCCTGCTAGCATGACCCTAGAGTATTCTAAAATCTCATAATCGAGGCAACCTAGCCCATACGACTTATCTCAGAAGAAAATCACACCACAAGAACAATTTCATCCAACGATCAAAGAACAGATAGAATCGAATTTTAGGACAGTTTATAAGAAGGCAAATACGGAAAGGAGATCGAAAGATTGGAACCTGCTATCTGCTCTGCTACTGCCTGAGTGGGCTCAACTGTCATGGCGAAAGCACGCCCCTGCTGGCCTCCTCTAGCCTGCTGTACTGTGTCCTGGTCTTTTCGGATTCCACTAGCGTGGCAATCCCTCAGCTGGTGGTCAGGCGCCCCGCAGTATAGACAGACGCCCAACCTCTGCCTACAAGCCTCTCTATTGTGCCCCGGCTTCCCGCAGAAGCTGCACGGAGTAGCCGGTCTCTGGCCCTGTCCCTGGTGCTGCTGGGCACGCGCTGGTGCCTGCTGAATCTGTAACAGAGGCTGCTGCTGAAATGGCTTCTGCTGATGCTGAAAGTGGGGGCGCTTGGCCGGTCCTGCACTGGAACTCGCCCCCATGGTATCTTCGCTCCTCTTCGGCTTGAGGCCGAAGTCCTCCTCTGCAATCTGTGCGTCCATCATTATCTGATCGAACGTCGCGTCACGGCGACCCGAGGTGCGGGTGCGCACTGCATGAATAAGTCCCCTACGGAACTTACGAGCCTTCTGCCCCTCATCCTGGATCATATCGGGAGCGAACCTGCTAAGGCGGAAGAACTCAGCTGCATACTCGTCCACCGACGAGTTCCCCTGCACTAGACCCACGAACTGACCCTCCAATGCTGTAAGAGCCACGTCCGGAAAGAACTTCTCCTTGAAGAGCCTACTGAAGTTCTCCCAAGTCAGCCCTCTCACCGACGCACGAGGATCCGTGCGGTACCATGTCAGCGCAATGTCGAAGAATCGGCTGGCTGCGGCCGAAACCCAAAGTGCTCTAGGAAGCTCTGCCAGCTCCATGCTCCGCTGTACATCCTCTAGCCAGTCGTCTGCATAGAGGATGCCCTCCGTGCCTGTGAAGTCCCTGGAGCTCATCTTCCTAAAGTCTAATACTGTCCCCGGCCTGGACTGCTGCTGGTACGGCTGCTGGCCAGTAGGGCCCTGCACCGTACCTGGTGCCACTCTCTCCACTGCTGCCAGTGCAAGCTGATGCGAGTTCTCCATACTCCGTCTCAGCATCTCAATCTGATGGTGTGACGCCTCCGACTGGCGCTGCGACGCCTCTGCCTGGGCTCGCTGTGTCTCCATCATCTGCTGAAGGAGAAGGAACATATGATGTGTATCCGTCAGTATCGACGGTGGTGGCAGTATCTCTGGAACAACGGCCGTAATCCTCTGGGGTGGAGGTGGTAGACCTCCCTGTGCAACTGCCCGGGGTCTCTGGAATAGTAGAATCACTGGGGGCAGTCTCGTGAACCTCCTCCTCAGCCTAATCAGATCTCTCAGGCAAGCTACTCGATCCAGTGGCCTGCGGGTGTGTCTTCGTCATCCTGGAGACGAATTGAAGCGAAGAGATCAATATGGCACATGAGAAGATATTATCAAAGAAGGACAGTTAATTTAATACAAGGGGAGTAATCATGAAAATCAAAAGATCGGAAGTTTTCCTAGGTGTGATTGAGAAACTCCTATCATATCCTAGGTCCTACGTCCTAATCGCAGGCTCGTAATTAGTACTCTAAGTCGAGCACCATTACGAGATCGCACTAATTGCGACACGAGACCTGCATGGACCACCACAAAAACGTGTCACGAACCATACCCTGAAGAGGGACACGAGCACGTGGTTACGTCCAGCCTACGCCGCAGTATCGGCGGTAGAACGCTGTATATAGGGTCTGTAAATACTACGACTAAAACAGATAAATGTACCTGTACAGTATATACACTCCGAATGGAGGTGACATAGCAATACAGTCTCAATCACATATCTCAAACTAAGGTAGATAGCATGGAAAAGAAATATGATAGATAAAACATGAAATGAGTCCAAGATCCACAAGTCAGAGCTATACACAAACGTCCAGAGTCTCAGAAAATATATAATAGATACTACAAACTGAAAAGTACTAGCTGGCTCGCAGGCCAGGCAAACCTAACTAACTACGCTACTCATGGTGAGCAAAGTCTAGTGGCTCTACTAACAAGCCACGGTCCAAGTCTATTCTATCTAACCCGTCCCCATAGTAGGTCGGGCAATCAGCCTCTGAATCATCTGTAAAATATCATAACGGTATCCTGTCAGGAAAATGAGCAAGTACAAACACCAACAGCAGTTCCATGTGAATTGACAAATACTATAAGAAACAGTATAATGAAATACAAGACAAAGATATAGGCGACTTGGGAACCATTCGAAAGCCGAGTTACAACCCTTAAACCAAACAAGGACCGGGGTTGTAACCCTTCTTTCAAACAGGACTTAGTCTCAAATCATGGTACAGTATAAAGGCAGGTAGAGCATGTGAGTAAATAAAATCATAGCATGGTGAAAAGTACAGAAAGTAATACTGAACTGGAATATAAGATACGACAATAAATGTAAAATGTGATTTGAATTATTAGAGCGATATGTGATCGACTAGGGAGTCATGGTAGGGTTATCCACTTGGCCCGACAATCACAGGAAAATCTCTGGAAAGGGTCATGCCGGCCAACCTGGATAACCCGGCAAGGGGTGTCTGCTACACCCTACGTGAGGTGAGGGTGGCGCTAGCAAAATAGTGACAGGGAGGCTTTGATCACATAACCCCTAATAATTCCCCTATCCCCGAATAGTATTATGGATCCGGACATGGCACGTCATGACACGGATTCAAAAGCAGGTGATCAGCCCACTCCCAAATCAATGTCTATATAAGTACATGAAACATGGATATCACACACCAATATACCAAGGAAAATCCGGGAATAACATCTCATGACAGGATCCGACGTATACTAGTCCGTGAACTATCGTGTCGAGAATCAAGTAAGACACTACAACTGAATCGGATATAGTAGATATCAAGACAATGAAAACTATCAGTGAATGTACTCGCCTGCTGTCCTGAGCTGTATGGTATATCAATGCTCAGAGCGGTATCAGAAGACCTAAATATGAGATACTGTAAGTTAATTTAGGTTTAAACAAGTTTAGGAATGATTTACAATGAATGATATGCAATCTAGGTCAAATTAGGTCTCACGGAGTCACACTAAGTCCTGTCAAGTCAACCTAGGTCAAATCAAGTCATATCAAGTCAATTAAGCCAACCCAAGTCAATCCTAGGTCATACCAGGCATCACGGGTCAAAACAAGTCGAAGAAAGTCAAACGGGGTCAAGAGTTGGCCTACAGTTGACTTTTGGTCAACTGGTCAACCCTGGTCAACTCTGGTCAACTCTAGGTCAACCCTGGTCAACCCTAGGTCAATGGTGACTAATAGTTGACTTTTGGTCAACTACACAAGTCTAATGGAAATTGGGACTAATTTGGATAAAGTGTTGACCCATAGTTGACTTTTGGTCTAAAAAGTCAACCGTGGTCAACCGGGGTCAAAACTAGGTCTAGGCGACTATTTCTAACTATTACCAACCTCTACAACCCATATCCAAGTCCATCTTGGACTTCGAAACTCATATCTTGGCCGTAGGCCAATATCCTATTTTACCCTTAAAAAGGGTAAAATTCTAGCTTCGGCAACTATCAAGTTAGCCTACCTACGCTTGGTATTTTGACCCGAGCTCCCTAGGGTAGTAAGGTACTAGCCTATACATATATTACCTACCAAGATACCTAAGTAAAATGGACATCTAGTCCATCTTACGGCCCGTATCGCCCGTTTACCCGTTATCTTGAATATTTCAAGATACGGGATGGTACGGCGCGATACCGACTCCCTACAACCCCGATTTCCACTCGGGAGCCTACCCACAAAATCTAAATCACATTACCTAAGTCCCCTCCAAGTTTCAACACGTTCCGAATTACAGAACTCAATTTCACCCTTTAACCAAAATCCTACTTAACATTCACTCACTCACTCAAACCCATTTTTCACACTCACTTAGGACCAACTTAGGGGGCTATTCTAGTGGGTTTATTAGGGGTATATAGAGCTATATATAGGGGCATATATATGTATATATATATATAGGTATATAGTGGGGGATTTTAGGGGCTAAACGGGGTGGTTTGGGGGGTGCTCTGCTGCTCCTACTGCTGCAAACTGCTGCTGCTACTACTGCTGTTTTGCTGCTGTTGTAGGGGGGGAAAAACAGCAGCCCTATCCCCCCCTTGGCTGCTATGGTGGCCTCCCTCTTTCCCTTCACTTCTCTCACTCATTCTCCCTCTATTTCCCTCTCTAAACTCTCAATCTCTTCCTCCCAATCTCTTCTAATTCCTCTCTAACACTCTCATATATATATATATATATATATATATATATATATATATATATATATATATATATATATATATATATATATATATATATATATATATATCACTCACATATATTTCCTCATTCCCTTCCCTTCTACACATACCAATACACACACATATATACACATGACCACACACACATATATATATATCTATACATATCTATATATATATATAAATGTATATATATATATAGACACACACACACACACACTTATATGTATCTATATATATAGACACTCACACACACACATGGACTCACACTCTCACATGGACACACTCTCAAGACACAACTATCACTCTCCCCTACACACACACAAATACATATATAAATACACACACATAAATACACACACATATATATATATATATATATATATATATATATATATATATATATATATATATATATATATATATATATATACCACTCTAAAAAGAATAAAACCATAATTAGTCCTTAAACTAGATTTTAGGGGAACCTAACCAATCTAGGGTCAACTTGTAGAGAATGGTCCCCTCTCTAATTTATGTGAAAGAATAAATGAAATAGGAGAATTAATAAGGGTTTAAAAGCATACCTAAAAATGAATTTGGAAGAGGAAGAAGGAGTTGGAAAGAAAAGAAATGAAGAGAGAGGAAGGAAACTTAGTGGTGAAAAAATGAGAGGTGGAGGGGTGGACTATATGACCAGCCATGGTGGTCAAAGGTAGGGGCACTTGTAATTACAAGTTTGCCCCTACACTAGCCTAAATGCAAATAAATTCAAAAATGGGTTTCGGAAGTTGCTAAAAATAAATAAAAATCATAATTAAACTTAATTACTCATGGGGGGACTAGTCCAAACTCCTAAACCTAAAAGTTTAGTGTGGTGGGCCATGGTTAAATAACAGGCTAATTACAGCTCAAGTCGAAATTCACCGGGGTCCCGAATTAACTCGGAATGTGATGAAATTCGAACCCGACTCCTATAATAATTAAATAATAATATTCATGAAATAAAATTCCCAAAAAATATTATAAAATATAAAATTACCATTTTACCCCTAACTGGGAAAAGTGAGGGTGACATGTAGTGTTTTTCCATCAAAGTTTACAAGTTTGTGAAAACTTATATCTAGGAGATTTGATCAATTTTCCATTCTTTGTAGCTTAGACTGTTGCTCGAATCTTACTTTAGGATTGTTATTTCTGCGGTTACAAAGATTGTACAAAGTAAAAGAAAAGCAAAAAATAAAATAAAATAAAATACAATGACTTGATGCTTACAATAACTTGCAAGAAAATAATATTACAAATGACATAAACTTCTGAAATGTTAAACTTGTAATAGTGCAACACAATTGCTAATACAAATTTGTTACAACTACAAACAGAACACAAGGAAGATGAACATGAGGAAGAATATGACAACTCGCTAAAATGATCAAACTCAACGTTGCTCAAAGCAAGATTCGATCTTATTCCGTCGATCTGCTCCCAGGAACCAACAAGTTCTGAAGCACGAACTTATGGAACATACTCTAGATGGACATAACTTAGACTCCTTGAACTGACAATATTTATTTGCTCAGAATAGCTGTTGCTAAGTCTCCTCACATTTCATATACTCTTTGGTTCTACCTTGGAAAAGAGAAGAACTTTCGAGTATATAGGGGAACCAACCCCCCTTAGCAGCCTACTAGCTATAATGAGTAATAAATTCAGAGAATAACTCCCCATTAAGTTGACGATTACGGTATCTCCCCACTAAATGGAAGTTATGCTCCATGAGCAACAAAAATCAATTCTGTGCACATAGAAACATTTCCATGTTGAGCGTTCCATGCGAAGCGTCCGCGCGGAAGCATCAATTCTGCGTTCACGCGCAGTGTCCATGTGTAGCGCCCATGGAAGAACTAACATGGAAGCACCCACACGCAACGCCCACGAAAAATGTCCTGTGCCACCCGTTGCATACGCCCATGCGGAAGCGCCCGATGTGTAAGTGCTAAGTGCAAAGTGCAAAGTGCAAAGTACGTCATCAAAGCACCAATTAGCGCCATTTGCTTGAGTCGCTAGGCCTCTCATAAGGAAAAAAAAAGCCAAATATATGAGTAACAAAACACAAATATTTCTATGAGGATTCGAACCTTACACTCTAGGAAAACACCCCACCATCTCAATCACATGAAGACCACTTTTCATGTGTACAAGTAAATAAAAGACTAAACATATATTGAAATATACATTTGAGATTGCCACATGGATGTGAAAATATTTCTTAGATTTCAAATTCAAATTCCAACATAGTGGATGTTCACTCTTCCACTCAAAAGCTGTAATGCGTCAAACTAGTGGTCAAAACTAGCGTTGATGTTCACCAAACCACTACTAAAAATAATTTTAAGTTGGATAAAAATAATACATATAACTTTTGAGGAAAAGTATGAGCATACATTTTAATTTTGGTGGGTGAACAAAATTGAAATTATAAATCGACACATTTGCTCTGAGTCCATTTTTGTTCACCCCCAAACTATGGTATTTGTTTACCACTCAATCAATAATATGTGACAACTAAAACAACTCCTTGAGTGATTTTGTACACTCACAAGATTGGTTTAACACCTCGGAAGGAAACAATGCGCTCCTTGGAATCGTAGATCGTTCCTTCTCTCCTCCTCCTGCCAAACTCTCCCTCTCTCCCCCCTCGGTCTTTCCCCCTTTGATTTTGTCCCGACACTCGACCACTAATCCAACACTTGGAACAATCAATAACTTAGTTTTCTCCTTCTCCTTCTTCTCCAATGGGCACTTCCATTCTTACACTCTCACCGGCCTTCGCCACTTCTCCTTCCATCACCTCTCCGCCATTGCTCCCCTCCAGAAGAATCCCCTCAAAATTCTGGGCATGCCCATCAAAACCCCATCTCCTCCGCACCAGCCTCACTCCCTGTAAAGACCCCTTCCGCCTCTTGGTCTCCCTTTCGTCGCAGCGGTCCCCGCCGCCGGAAGTGGAAGAGCAGCCCCGACAGATCCACCACCAAGCTCTTGCAAGGAGGCTCCTCCTGTGCGCCCTGGCGTGCTCGTTGACTGCATGTTGGCCTTCGCTCGCGGCTGCGGCGGAGGACTCTATACGCGCTTCCGGGATCGGTCTGAAGGTGGCGACGGCGCTGAGGAGGCTGGGGTGGGCGGATGAGGCCGTGGTCTTCGCTCTGGCGACCCTGCCGGTGCTCGAGCTCCGCGGGGCCATCCCTGTCGGCTACTGGATGCACATGCACCCTCTCCGTCTCACCGTCTTAGCAGTCCTTGGGTAGATTCTCACTTCTTCATTAGCCATCACTATAAATGCGAGAAAAAAAAAAACTAGAATAATTTTGATTGATATTTATTTCCTACAATTGAAGGAAGGGTTTAACCTCCTTGTGGTCGGTGAGGAGAGGTATAATATCCTGGGATACGCGGACGGTCTCGGGATCGAACCGCGGGGGAGAAAGTCCCGTGCGTTACACCGGGCATCGCAAAAAGAATAAGAAGGAAATCTATTGTTTGCTATTTTCTGTTTTCATCATTATAGCCGGTAGTTGGGTCTGTGAGTGATTGGTTACCGTGAATTGGAGTTCCATGAATGAAGCTCCGCGAATTGGTCCTGAACATGAATTTGGGAATTGGGAATCACTAGGGATCTCAATATCCCACCCCTGGATACAAAAATGAGGAGTTGAAAGTTTATTCATCTTATGAGGATTTGAAATTATTCATTTTGTGAGTGGATTCAAATTCGATGAATTTGGATGTGTTATCCTTTTTCCAAAGGCAACATTACCTCCCAAATTAAATATGGTAGTTCTTCGAGTGAACGTCTACTCATTAATATTTGGGAGGTCAACCTACCTCTCAAAATGAAAAAAGATGACGTATATACAATTGATGCCAATCAAGCAAATGGAAGGATTTCAAATTTTAACTCATTGAATTGTGTAATATACCATAGGGATTCATATTTGCAATTTCATGATTCCAATTCAATGGATCCTACCAATTTACAGAATTTGAATTATCAGTAAGTAATAAAGGCTCGAGTCAAATTATGATTTTGATCATTGTTTTGAGTGCCCATATTGGGTCAGTGTTAAGATTACAATTGACTAGATAAAGTTGGCAGGTGCATCAGAATGAAACAAATATTTACTATATAGCATGCATATGCATTCATTTATTAACATTATTACCGTAGCATGTAATTAAATATGTAAAAAAATTAATTTAAAAACTTGGCTCATCAATTTCTTTTGGTGACGACAGGTTCAATTGGCTGTTGTAGTTAAATTCTAAAGATTTCTCTGTGATGGTTAAAGTTGAGTTGAAAGTCCTATCAGGAGTTGTCTATAGAACCTAGTTAGTGATAAATATTTTATTTCATCATGCTATCAGTATTTAGGTCTGCTGGACAAACTATACTTTAAGAACCAACTTTTTCTAGAGTTCATAGGATTTGGGCATTGATATAGCTGATTCGAATCATGTTTTCAAGTACCACAATAGGATTTTGAAATCATCTTATGAGTGGTTGGTATATACTATATAGATGATTCCAGTTCTGAAATCTCAATAATTGGGTTTGTCATCCAGTTTTGAACTCACACTTACCCTTTCTTTTGGCAATTGTACAGAACTTAGTTCTTGATAATTCTATCATCATATCAGTGATGGAGCAGTTTTTCGGCTCCTAAGTGAATTTGGATTTCAGAGTTTGTGTAGATGATTTCAATTCTATTTCTACTGTTTCTTAGTTCTTTGTTAATATTACAATTGATTCATCCATTATGATGGCAACAAGTTGGGTTGAAGTCCTATTATACAAGTTCATAGAATTTGATGAAATTGGGATATACTTTTGGATCATGTTAGAAGCTTCTATAACATATTAGTTGGTTGCTAGGTGGTCAAACTGCTTTAGGAGTTGTTTGAATGGCTATTTATCTAGCCGCATGTAGATTAATGGGCTTTAATAGAATTGTATGTCTTTTTTATGTAGTATGTTAGTAGCAAAAGTTTTCTAATAGGGTTAAAATTTGTTTTTGTTGGTTCAAACATATGGAATGCCACATACATGAACTATGTTAAATAACATAAATGATATAACCCTCATTCCTCACCAACACTCTAGAGTTTTGATGTAGTGGTGTAGACCTTAACAAACTAAATAATTACTCAGTTTTTGATAAAATTTTTGCCATCATCAATCATATCAGTGATGTGATCTGTTTTTTTCCAAGTTGAATAGGATCATTGAATGATTTTACCCTCAGGTGCCATTATTGGCTCTATTTTATGATTACAAGTAATTTTTCCATTGGATGGTTATAAATTAGGTTGCAGGTTATTTTCATGGATACGGATACAACACCTTTCAACCTGATACATAGATATGACGGCACATCTATTAAGAAAATAGGATATGATATGGTGGACATACAAAAATAAACAGATTAATCCTACTATATCTATCTAAATCTATAGTAGAAACAATTAATGAGCAATAGTGAGAGAGTTAAAAAGAAATTTTTTTTTTCTATCACCATAAAGTGAAAAACGAATGTTAGGAGTGGAGGTAACAAGGAAATTAAAACTTGGTTATTTAAATAATAAAGTTAACCATTATAAAGTGGATTCAAACTTCATATGTTCCTACCATAACTTTATCTTCTCCCTAGTATATTTATGTTTTTATTCTCCTTTAGTGTTTCAAAGTCTAGGATATGTAAGGCAGCACATCTGAGATATAACCTTGAAGCATTGGATGTCTTGAGTGTCCGATTAGATTATGGGTAGGACACCTCCATTGAAGTATCTGTGCAATGGAGGGTGAAGGCAGTTGTGTATGAAATTGATGGAAATGGGAGATAAGTATATCCAGTTTTTGAACAGGTTTGTTGGTACATAGACAAATTTCTATTGCAGTTGTGTTGGTTTTACATATATGGCCGCCAAACAAACTCATTTTGACATGAACAAGGACAGGTTGTGAATATAACTACAATTCTTTTCTGTAGTAATATTTGGCAGAAATAGTTTCCATTAGACTCAAAGGTTATTTTAGTTGGTCCTCTTTGTCAGCCATAAACGTGATGTAGGAATGAATTATTCGTGATTATGACAGAATTGGTCCTCATTGTGCACTGCAGTGCTTATGTTTTACTCTCTTTGGCTTGCATTACAGTTTTTGTGGTTGGTCTTTTTTGGTTCAGGAATATGGTTCCAGTTCCCATCATAGTCCTCTACTTGAAGAGGTTTGCCTCTTTCCTCTCGCAGAAGAATTCGTCAGCCACCCGTTTCCTGGACCGATTGTTTTAAAAGAGCCAGAGAGAAGGCTGGTCCTGTAGAGGAATTTCAGTGGCTGGGCTTGATGCTATTTGTTGCTGTGCCTTTCCCGGGGACGGGGGCTTGGACTGGGGCTTTTATTGCTGCTATTCTTGATATGCCATTCTGGTCAGCCGTTTCTGCTAACTTCTTTGGGGTTGTTCTCGCTGGGCTTCTGGTAAACTTGCTCGTAAGCCTTGGCATGAAGTATGCTGTTGTGCTTGGTGTACTTCTCTTCTTTGTATCAACAGTTATGTGGAGCGTTCTACGGAAATTCAAGATGTCTTTGAAAAACTAATGGTAACTGCAATATTCCTTTCAAATTTTCTGTTGATTTAAAGTGTTAACATACCATCCTTTTAGTTAACCTTTGACGAAAAAACGACTTTAGTTGGAGTTTCATGAAATCAGAAGTTTTTGGTGGTGGAGATTTAGAAGGCAATAGGCATGGGATATGAAGATAAGGGATGGTGTCTAACTCTAGTATGGTGAAGAGAAATAACATTTGGAAATTAACTAGAATACTCTCTACAGGAGAGTTTTTTTATTTATAATCATCGAGAGTATATATATATATATATAATATATATATTATAGATATATATATATTATATATATATATATATGAGGAGGGATCTGCATCCTCGATTTTTTGCATTCCCAATATCTCCATGCTATCCACCGTCGGATGTTGTTTTAAGTCAACTAGCCTTAAATATATATATATATATATATATATATATATGAGGAGGGATCTGCATCCTTGATTTTTTGCATCCCCAAATATTTCCGTGCTATCCACTGTCGGATGTTGTTTTAAGTCATCTAGTCTTAACCATTGATTTGAATGATTCAAATCAACGGTTAAGATTGATGACTTAAACAGGATCCAACGGTTGTTAACATGGGGATGCTTGGGATGCAAAAAATGAGGGGATGCGGATCCTTCTCTCTCTCTCTCTCTCTCTCTCTCCTCTCTCTCTCTCTCTATATATATATATATATACACACACACTAGTAATATATATATATATATATAGATATAATATATATATATATATATATATATATATAATACACTAAGAAAAAAAAAAAAAAATATATATATATATTATATACCTAGTAATATATATAAATATTTAATATATTATATATATATTATATTATATATATATATATATATCTATATATATATATATAGATGGCTCTCATCGCTCATGAACGAGACGCGTCATCTGCTAGGCATCATCCCTCGTGAACGAAACGCCTCCCTCACGGCCACCGGATCCGCTCGTCAGGGGCGGTGCCAGGACCGGGAGAAGGAGGGGTCGGGCGGACCCCCTCTCGCGGCGGCGGAGGCCCCCCCAGGCGGGAGGGGGCCGGGAGGGAAGAAGGGGGGTCGGGCGGACCCCCCCCCCCCCCGCGGTGGCAGTGGCCCCCCCAGGGGAGGGGTCGGGAGGGAAGACGGGGGGGGGGGGGGGGGGGGGGGGTGGTCGGTCGACCCACCCCCCCTACGCGGCAGCGGAGGAGGGCGGCGGGGACCAGGCGGCGCACGGCTGTTGCGTTGGCGGGAGCGGTGGCGGCAGTAGACCGGACAAGCAGCGGCGGGCGGGGGACCGACAGCCTGGGGGGGAGTCGGGACCCTCTCTAGGCGGCGGGCAGTGAGGAGGAGGGGGAGCCGACGAAACACATCGGACATGTCAAACGCTCCGACGTTCGAATTCGGGTCCGGTTCTGGGATCCAGGATGGCCGAGGCGACGACGAAGGCTGGACTACGGTAGCGAGACGCCCGGGAGGGAGAAGAGGGGTCCTGACGTAGACCACGGGTCGGACGGGCTCTGGTCGGAACACTAGTAGGCCGTCAAACGGCCAAGGAGGCTCCGGCAGCCGAGGTGGATCGGGAAGCACAGAGACAGGATGGCGGCCCAAGGTGACAGCGACAGAAAAGAAAAGGTATTGTTGGGCGGTAGGAGACAGACTCCGGCGCCCTCCTGTGCCGCACCCCGTATGTTCACCGATGCCACAAGACCCAAATCTTGGAAGGACGTTTGCATGCCGGTGGGGCCCAAGAGCCCGGCGTCGATGAGTATGTGCCACCGATGAAGGTGGGAGGTGGCCTCCGGACACTTTCTCCCGCAGATGAGATTGCTGAGGTAACGACATTCTGGAAGAACACGCTGGTGGTGTATGTGCTGGACAGCAAGCCATTCTATGGACAGATCCGGGGGTATGCAGAGCGTGTATGGCGCCCCAAGGGGAGCATGGAGATATTCTCCAGAGAGAATGGTTTCTACTTTGTGAAGTTCGGTATGCGGAGGATGTGACCATGATTATACAAGGAGGGCCCTGGTCCTTTGATGTGAGATTTATCATTCTGAAGGAATGGACTCCTGAGCTAAGATGTGAGAAGGAGGTTCTGAATGGGATACCTGTCTGGATTTGCTTCCCTGAGTTCCAGTGAAATACTGGAGCATCCCTCTGCTCATGAGATTGGCCAGTCTGGTTGGCAAGCCGATCAAGGCGGATGAGGCTACGGCTTTTCGCACTAGACTGATGTACGCTAGGATATTTGTGGAGATAAAGGCTTGGATGAGCTCCCGAGACTCCTTGAGTACCAAGTGGCGTCCGGAGAGGTCCTAACACATGCAGTTGAGTATGATTGGGTTCCCCCAATGTGTTCCCTTTGTGAGTGTTTTGGTCACTTACCTAGTGCCTGCACGAACGGAGGAAAGGAGACAGCTAGGACCCCGGGGGCACGGATGGAGGTGGAGGATTCGGAGATGGGATCCAGCCCCAACACCGCAGTGGCGACGGTAGGCAGGCCAGCGGAGGAGGATATACTGATGGAGGTAGCCAGCAGGCCGGAGTCGGACACCTTGTCGAGACGGAAGAATTCGCAGGTGCGATGGTTAAGTTCACACCCCAGAGGAGCATGGTGACCAGGGGTATGACGACCCTAGTTAGCGGACAGAACGGATGGTTGCCTCTTTGGTGGAAAAGGTGTATAGCAGGAAGAGGCATGTCCCGTCCACACGGGATGATGAGCACCCTCCGGGGGACTCGATGATCAGACCGAGGCCAACCCAGATTGGTTCGTGACGCTATCTAGGATACAGGCACACCTTACCCTGACTTCCGGGATGGTGGAGGATATAGATTTGACAGAGACACTTCCCTCGGGTGTTAGTCCAGATGGAGTTCAGGGGGACTCCCACATTAATTAATTAATGTCGGTCCTCTCCTGGAACATTCGTGGAGGGTGTTCCCTTGGAGATGGAAGGAGATTGGTGGAGGCTTGAAGCGTGAGAATTGACATCTCGATCCTGCTAGAGACGAAGATTAGGGGGGCGACGATGCTATCTCGCAGGACACCTGCAAACTGGGAGCATATACACAACCTGGACCTATGCAATATGGCTAGGATCTGGGTTAGATGGAACATAGATAGTTGGGAGGGAGAACAGGTCCTGATGACAGAGCAGCTTATTGGCATCTCCTTTGTGAATAAAGGAGGATTCCACTTCATACTTGGTGCGGTCTATGGACACAACGACAGGAGGCTCCGTGAGACCTTGTGGGGAGACATTGCTCGAGTAGGACGTATGGCGGAGCAGCTGCATCTACCTTGCTTTATGGGGGACTTCAACGCAATGCTACATCGACATGAGAATGTGGGAGGGGGGCGCCGGTGTCTGACCAGATCCTGTACGACTTTCAAAGGTGTCTCCTCCAGTCCGGGTGAGGGGACTGGAGAGGGCGGGACACATCTGGACCTGGCACAATAAGGCGGTCTGCAACAGAATCGCCTGTCAGCTTGACCGACGGCTTTGGGCAATAGTGAATGGTTTTGCTGCTTCCCGAACTCCGTGGCTGAGGGGCTTGTTGCTGGTACCAGTGATCACTCTCCTACCGGTTAGGCTTCTCTGAGAGGCCCACTTGGAAAGCTCGTCCGTTTCGGTACAACAATAGTGGTACCTCTCTGCTGGTTATGAGGAGGTGGTTATGGGGGGGGGTTGCAACACACTCACGGAGGGCACGACTCAGTTTCGCATGGTACAGAAACTCAAACGGTCGAAGAGAGCCATTCGGGACTGGGTTAAGACGCTGCCACGGTCTTCCCTGAGGATAAGGAGGCTTCTCTTCGGGAGGTTCAGGAAGCCTTGCAGGCAACATGATGAGCGGTGAGTTGGCGGCCAGGGAGAAGGTCCTGATTGCGGAGGTCAATATCCTGAGGTTTCAGCAGGAGATCAGCGCGGCCCAACGGGCCAAGTGTTCCTGGCTCAAGGATGGGACCGATGCAGCAGGTTCTTCTACGATGTGATCCGTACCAGACAGCATAGGAACAACATCCCCAGGCTCTTAATACGAGGGCAGGCTTGTTGGTGATCCATGGAGATTCAGGAGGAGGCAGTTAGGTACTACTCAGAGTTATCATCATCAGACTAGTCCACCACGTTCCCAGATCTAGTCACAAAGAGGCTGGTGACACCATATGGGAACAGCCTGCTGCGGCTCTGTGTATGGAGGAGGTGGAGGCTATTGTGATGAAGGCGGATACCACCAAGGCCTCCGGGCCTGATGGCTTCTCTAGCGGGTTCTATAAACGGCACTGAGGCTTGCTTAAGCACCCAGTCCTGGAGGCGGTGCAGGAGTTCTTCTACTGAGAAAAGTTGCTGAAGGAGCTTAACCACACCTTTCTGACCCTGATTCCAAAGAAGGAGGGCGCGACATCCCTCGCCGACTTTAGACCTATTACGTGCTGTAACTATCTTTATAAGATAATTACACACCTTATGTGCCGCGCATGGAGGGATTATGCAGGGTCTGGTCTCACTTAATCAGGCGGCATTCATCAAGGGTAGATCCATTGCAGAGCACAGCTTGCTGGCCCATGAGATGGTGAGAGAATTCAACAAACCAGGGGGATGAAGGCCTGTGTGAAGCTTGACCTGAGGAAAGCTTATGACACGGTCAACAGAGACTTCCTTTGCCACCTTATGCGAGCCATGGGCTTTGACGAGGTGTGGTGGCAAGGGTGAGGGAGTGCATCTGCTCCCTACCTTCTCGGTCCTTATCCAGGGTACTCCATATGGATTCTTCCGGAGCAACAGGGGCCTTCGGCAGGGAGATCCTCTCTCTCCGTTCCTGTTCATGCTCGTGATGGAGTATTTCACTTGCTTGATGGATTTGGCTGCATAGTAGGAAGATTGTCCTCTCTTCAGGCTGGTCAAGCCAGTGGTGTCCCACCTGATCTATACTGACGACCTCTTGGTGCTCCTACATCCATCTATGCGGGGATGTGTGCGGTGTCAGAGATTATGGAGGAGTTTGGGCAGTTGTCTGGGCTTCAGCTGAATAGGGAAAGCAGGGTTTATTTGAGCTCTCGGTGCTCCCTCAAGGAGGAAAGGGCCCTTGCTCTGGGAGTGGAGAAAGGTGACCTTCCGGTAAAGTACCTGGGGTACCGCTGACGGTCAATTATGCTAGGATCTGGATTGCCACAGCCTGGTGGAATTTGCACAGGAGGGTGGAAGGTTGGCAGGCAGCTGGGCTCTCTTTTGGTGGTCGTATTGAGCTGGCGAGGTCTGTCATTTCTGGCATTGCTATGTTCTGGTTGTGTCGATTAAGATTCCGGTGGCCACCATCCGGAAGGTGGAGAGCTTATGTGCAAATTTCATCTGGCGAGGGGAATGCATGCGATCTCCTGGAGCAACTCTGCCGCCCTCGGGAGGAAGGGGGGGGTTGAGACCACTGCTTTCGGTCAGGGAGGCCTCGGGGTGAAGATTGCTTGGCAGTTCATCAAGGCGGATCTCTTTGGGCAGAGTGGATGCTAACAGATATTTGAGGCGGAGGAATTTCTGCGCCTGTCAGATCGATAATAAATTTTTGGTACATTTAAGGCTATTCTTCGGTGCAGACCGGTTCTTCAGTCTGCTATCTGTCGGATCATGAAGGACGGGCCGAACACTGATCTATGGCTCGATCCGTGGATGGGCAATAGGTCCCTTTTGGAGTCCTTAGGTGACCAGATGGGCAGAGAGGCGGGCAGAGGGCTGAAATGCAATTTTATCATCAGAGATGGGACTTGGAGACCTGAGGATTACCAGTACACGGCGCATTTTGGAGAGGAGATCCGACAGGTCACTATTGATACTAGCCAGCCTGTTGATTCCTGGAGATGGGACCCACCAGATGTTGATGGAGGGACAGAGGTATTCCGCTTCAAAAGCTGTTACAATCTGGTTAGGACCTCTCAGGATAGGATTGCGGAGTACGACTTTATCTGGGGAAAGGAGATTGCTCGCAAAATGCAGTTATGTTCCTACAAGCTGTTATTAGGCAGGCTGCTGACGAAGGACAACTACTCAGGTTTGGGGTGCAGATCCCTGACCCGAAGTGTGTATTGTGTGGAGTGGAGGACGAATCCATGGGTCACCTATTCTTTGAGTGTCCTATGGCTTGGTATATTTGGTCAGAGCAGTGTAGGAGGTCGCTGGGAGGAGGTGGCAGTGCTAGATACATCCGGGGGATCCTCACCTGGATCAGGAACGCCGAGGCATGGAGCATGGTCGGGCCAAGTCAGCCAGAGTTCGCCTTGCAGCGTCGGTTTGGCACGTTTGGAGGAAACGTAACAGGATATCTTTGAGGGGTTGATAACCCCTCCTGTAGGAATTCTACATAATTTAGAATTCGATGTAATTGTAATGGCCCCTTAAACGGGGTGTGAGAGATGTGAGAGCTGTGTACTGTATTACTTATTACTGAGATGTTCATGGAATAAAATTTATCCTTTTTCCAAAATATATATATATACACTAGTCTACATGTACGCACTTTGCACATATTCTATTAGAATATTATAAGGTCATCTGTCGTCTTTTCTAGATGACTATTCATGTGTGTGCATTATTTTTACAATGCCAAGAGATTTGATGTACGACTTTTGTTCTTTTTTAATTTTCTATTGAGAATAATAACATTTGAAAAATGGTAGGACATAAAAATTTATTACCATTGGGACAATAAGTTGTACGAAAAAAGAAAACTTCATAGCATGCAAATATTATTGCTTTGACTTTTAAACATAAATGACATGCAAGTTGACGTAATAACATGTTTATAAAATACTCAAGGGTACTTCAGGAATTTAAAAGTTTTACCACAAAGTTTTTGTATTATAAAAAGTTACAGGGTAGATCAATTGCTTACGGAGAGAAAAAAATTCGGTCGAAATATACTTTCTCTTCTGAATTTTTCTCTCTTTAAAAATTTAAATCTCTCCTTTTAAACAATCACCATATCTCTATCTTAAAAAATAAGGCTTATCTATTATTTATTTTTAAACAAAGAGATATTAATTTATTTTTAAAAATAGAGATATATAAATTATGTCATTTTTAAAATAGAGATAGATTTTTAAAAACAATCTATCTTTAGAAATAAATATACATTTAAAAATTATATTTTAAATTTTAATTTTAATTTTAATGTTAATCTTAATATTAATGTTGATATTAATTTTTATTTTTATTTTTAACATTAATTTTAGTTTTAATGTTAAAGTTAATCTTAGTGTTAATGTTGATGTTAATGTTAATGTTAAACTTGATCTTAAATTTAAATTTAATTTAAATTTTAATTTTTAATTTTAATATAAGATTTTTAATGTTAATGTTAATGTTAAAATTAACATTAATGTTAAAATTAAAATTAATATCAACAATAATATTAACACCAAAAAATTAACATTTGAAAAAAATATTAAAATTAAGATTAAGATTAAGATTAATATTAAATTAATTAAAGGGATATTTAGAATTTGGGTCTCAAATAAGTTTCGAAATTAGTGTTTAGGTCTCCATATTATACATAATTAGTGTTTGAGTCTCAAAAGTGTCACAAAAAATAATTAGTGACACTTTTGGTACACTTTTGACCAAATACTAATTATGTATAATGTGGAGACCTAAATACTAATTTTGAAGCTTATTTGAGACCCAAAATCTAAATATCCCTAAAATTAAAATTTTAAATATAACTTTTAAAGGTATATTTAAAAAAATTCCTCTCTATTTTAAAAATATATAAAATTAACTTATCTATCTCTATTTTTTTAACATAGATAAATAAATCTCTCATTATTTATAACTTAATAGACTTATCTTTAAGATAGAGATAAGTTTGTTTTTCAAAAGAGAGATTTAATTTTTTTAAGGGAAAGAGATTAGAAGAGAACCATAGGTGTATTTTCTCATCCGGTAAATTTGTCTCGTAAGTTATTCCCGTAGGAGAAGCTCTCTGTATATATATATATATATATATATATATATATATATATATATATATATATATATATATATATATATATACAGAGAGCTTCTCCTACGGAAACAACTTACGGGACAAATTTACGGGATGAAAAAATACACTTATAGTTCTCTTCTAAATCTCTTTCTCTTTAAAAAAAATTAAATCTCTCCTTTAAAAAGCATACATATCTCTATCTTAAAGATAAGTCTATTTATTATTTAAATAGTGAGAAATTTATTTATTAAATTAGAAAAATAGAGATAGATAAGTTAATTTTATCTATTTTTAAAATAGAGATGGATTTAAAAAAAATCTATCTTTAAAAATAAATATACCTTTAAAAATTATATTTACAAATATTAATTTTATTGTTAATCTTAATTTTAATGTTCATTTTAATATTATTTCTTATGTTAATTTTTCGGTTAATGTTATTGTTGATATTAATTTTAAATTAATGTTAATTTAGTTGATAATTTTAATCTTAATTTTAATTTGAAGATTAATTTTAGTTCTAACATTAAAATTAAAAATTAATATGAAAATTAAAATTAACATTAAAATTAATGTTAATAATAACATTAAAATTAATTTTAACATTAACATTAACATCAACATTAAAAATTTAATAGTAAAATTAAGATAAAGATAAAGATAAAGATTAAGATTAAGATTAAGATTAAGATTTACATTTAGATTTAGATTTAGATTAAGATTAAGATTAAGATTAAGATTAAATTTAACATTACCATTAACATTCACTTTAACATTAAAATTAAAATTAAAATTAATGTTAAAATTAAAATTAAAAATTAAAATTAAAATTAATAGCAATATTAAAGGTATATTTGTTTGTAAAGATAGATTGTTTTTTAAAATATCTATCTCTACTTTAAAAGAATAAACGAAATAATTTATCTATCTCTATTTTAAAATAAATCAATCTTCCTTGTTTAAAAATAATAGACTTCTCTTTGTTTAAAAATAAATAGATAGATAAGTCTTATTTTTTTAAGATAGAGATATGCTTGTTTTTGAAAGGAGAGATTTAAATTTTAAAGAGAAACATATACGTAAGAAACCGGATATTTTTGGGTTTTCTTTTCTCTCCATAAAAAATTGGTCTATCCCGTAAAGTTTTAAAGTTTTTCCGTATAAGAAGGGGGCTATATATATATATATATATATATATATATATATATATATATATATATATAAAAGACTTATCCAGAAAGCATTTACTATCAGATTTTTGGAGAATGAGAGACAAGTGCTTGCTCTAGTATTGGGTAAAGGAGATGGGGTGACTAGGTCATAAGGGGAAGGTGCTCCTACTACAAGATGAGCATGAAAACCCTAGTGATGAGGATGGACCCTAGTGCAAAGTTCTTCACAAAATGCCTTCTATGCAAAATACTAGTCAAGATTCTTCGTATGGCCAAAGAAAGAAGGCCAGACCTGATGAAGATGAGAGGGACAATAGGAGGTGATGTCTTCCACGCAACAGAGGTAATGAGAGGAAGAACTTCTATGTAGAGGCCATCTGCCCAAGTATTTGCCTCCACTAAACCCATATCAGGGTATTCCTTATGGCTGTTTCTGGTTTTGCGGAAAGTGAAGGAAAGGGAAACAAATGAAAGAGAAAGTTGGGTTGTTATGTTTGGTTAGGAAAGATTGAAAAGGGGAAAAAAAAAAAAAATTGAAAAAGAAAATTGGGTTGTTATCTGTGGGCTGGAGCCCACCCCAGCCCCTCACTTAGGTCCACCCTTGGATAAACACTGAGCAAGATATTAACAAAGTTTTTGAGAGTAAAGTTGGTTCTCAAAGGATGTGTACAATGGTATACAGATTGATTGATCCTTGCTTCATGCAGGAAGCAACTTTGGAGTACTACGACTTGTCTGGCAAGTGGCATTGACAGCTCTTGATGGGCGATTTTAATCGTGTCGTATTTGATAGTGAGAAGAGGGGATACCATCGACACGGTGACAAGGCGATTGACAGACTTATTAATGTATAATAGGATTGATGAATTAGTATGAATTGATTTCTGATAAGCTAATTTAACGAATATGTATATAGATAAGGACACTATACGGATACATAATATAGACATTTTCAGATAGGTACGATAAATAGTCACCTATAATTGCACGAAGAAACTTCGCGAAGCAATGACACCATCCATCATCGCTCATCAACTGTAATCATTGTTTGGACACTTTAACAAATGCCATAACATCTACACTGTCTTGATCACTTACTTTGTAGTACTTGAGATAATTCACTAGTAACTCTAGTATATACTTCTTCTTTTTTTATCAAGTGCAAGTTAAAGACAAATTCAAACGATTGGATAAAATTTAGTAACATACATGATTCAACTCTTTGTTCTGAGTTTGTTCCATCTTTCTCAGACAATTTCAAGGGCATCAATCACCAAACAGAACATAGCAATCAAGCTCATAATTGAAAGTATACTTCTAGAGAGCTATTCTTTGTAGAAGAATACTGCATAGTAGTGCTCTGTTGTTGATTTTCCTTTTAAGAAATTTATCCTTATCTAATACAATTAAATAATATAACTGGAAATACTATGTCACTGTGATTAAGCAAATAGATGGAAATTCTTAAGACCTCATCGATGGGACATCTTAACCTTTATATTCATATTATGATCAAACAACTATTTCACCAAATATAATAGATGGAAATCATAACCAAGTCAATTGAAACACATTATTAAAACTAGGAGAAGACATGATTTGATATTTAAACTTCATTGTTTATTGCATTCCTTCTTTAAAATTGTCTCTCAATATTAATCCCAAAAAGCCAAGTAGGTCTCTAATTGAACAAAAAAAAAATGATCAAATTGTTGTAAAAATGAGAGAAATAGAAGAATGGGTAGCCGAATCAATCATCTGGAACTTTCTCATTGATAATATATATGGAGAAGGAATATGATAGGTGGTTGTAGATAGAGATAAGGGCATCCATATTTGAATTTATCCTAAATCAAACACTCCCCCTTGAATGTCCACTTTAATTATTGCTCCATTAAAAAAATTTCTATGAAAAATCTATTTTTGGAAAAATAAAATTATAGTAAAACAAAAGAGTACAATATATTCTTCAGGAATATATGAATATGATTCTTCAGGAATTCAAGTTAGTGGGACTTACATTGTCTCATTAGAAATCTTTCGAAGAGAAAATCCAGTGGAAAAAAATCTCTCCGAAAGAAAAAAGTACAATAACGCAAAGACGTACTTCGAGATGTCTCCATTAGCATTTTCAAGATGCTTGTATCTACATGATGTTCCCCCTCAAGAAATTATTACATTCTAGTTCTAATTACATCAATTCAAAAGAAAAATCAACTCCCCAATACGTATAAATATTACATCTCACTCCAACACTTTATTTGCCTATACATTTATATACTCATACCCTTACGAAGAGTTGAAAAAAGTGTAGGCTCTATTTGTGATTCATGGAAGCTCGTAACTCCCCTAGATATGTTCAACTGTTGAAATTATAGTCCTGTACATTCTCTGTTTGCTCTTTTAAGTGTAAGAATGATTTTAGTGTGTCACAATTTTTTGCTTTTATTTATCTCCGAAATACCTGTAATATTGTTTAGAAAGCATACATTGTTTGTGGTATCCCCTTAAGGGGACCAGATAAATATCATTCATCTGCATATCTCATATGATTAAAATATTCATATTAATTCAAGAATGAATCAACAAGTGAGATCATCTCATCTTTCAATGATGCTAGATTTTGAGATAATTTTTTATGTTGTTCAAGTTTTGATTTTGCGACTCCCAAATGAGTTAGCTTCTTCCTTGAGATATTGGAACCCATTGCACGAACCCGTCCCTTTTTGTTCTTCCCAAATACTTGTGTTAACTCATCATTGTCAAAAGCTTCAAGTGATCTTTGCTCTTGTTTCTTTCTTTAGCAGTCAATACATTTTCTTGTAGAATTTTTGCGTGAGACGATATAAAAAACTTAAGCTAAAAATGCAAAATACATAAAAGTTGATATGTTGCTTACATATTTTTCTTTGGCACTATCCAATACGTTACCACCTTTATGTTTGTGTGCTTCCAACCAATTATCTATCCACGAAAGCAATATTTTAGAATTTTCTTATTACTGCAAAAGAAAAAAATATAAGTTAACTAATTATCTACCTAACAAGACAGTCAAACAAAAAGGTACATATGATATTAAACATAAGTTGAAGCCTCTAAGATACTACCTAACAAGCACAAGTACATACAATATTAAACATAACTTGACTTGCACATATCAAAGACAGTATCATGTTCTTGTTCTTGTTCATGTCATGTTGGATACCTGTGCCCATATCTGTGCAACGTAAATTATGAACTTGTGCTCAAGTGGTTGGCTTTTTTCTTATCTGAAATGCAGCCTGATTTGGTACATTTCCCTGTAACTTTAAGAAGTTACTTATAAGGTAGAGCTTTTACATTCTAGGTTTTCTTTTTTCTTAATACTATTTTTCTCTTTGAAGTTGATTACTGTAAGGCTGGTTGTGTAAGGTAGAGCTTTCACATTCTAGACTTTCACATGCAATTTGGCACAACTTGGTTGTTTTTCTTAATACTATTTTTCCTGTAAATTTAAGAACTGTAAGTTACTGTTAGGCAGAGCATTTAAGTTTCTTAGTTTTTGCTCTGTTTGTGAATTGTATGTGAACTAGTTACATTATGCCTATTATGAGTGAAATTGGGTACACATATATTGTCGGTTCGTTCTTGGAGACTATACAATACAACTAAGTTGTCAACTCAAGATACGTTTCTTGTATTGATTCACGTCATTTTTAAGGCCACAAGTGTTTTCTATGGTTACTAGCATAGAAACCATCCATTTGCAACAATAATATCCTGTTTATCAATCTTCATTCGGCAGTAATAAGTGTTACATAGGCATATAATATAAGAAGTGTAGCATAAGAAAGGAAGCAAACAATCATGTATTTCTTTTGGGCATATTTACGGCGTCTGAGACAATGAGAAAACTCCAGCTTACTCCATTTTTAGCATTTCGCTCACACTCCATTTTATGATCACTCTCATTTTCTACGAACTTCCTCCAAATATCAGGATCAACACCTTTTGGCAATTCAGTAATAATTTTTCTTAGATAATGCTCCCGCAAAGTGTGTTTGTAAGTGTCACGTCCCAGAACCAGAATACTGGAGAGCGAGGACGAAATAAAGCCAGCTACGTATATCGAAGTACGCTAGTACCCCAATATACGATTACGGCTGTCTAGAAGACAAGTAGGAGGATTCTAGCATGCCATTGACGACTCCTATGGTTGAACAAATCCTATCTCAATCCAATCAACACAAGAAGCAATAAAGAGTAAATCACATATGAGATGGTTAAGGCGTCCCAAACGTAAATGCATACGTAATCGTGAGAGCTGACATAATGAAAAGAAATATCAATTGAATATACAAAAGGTACGTAAATGTACAACTAGTAGCTGTCAAGAATATACATCCACGCCGTCCATAGACGGAGGGAACAAAATCTAGAAACAAGGACTAACACATGTCCTTGGCTAATACACCACAAAAGAAAAGTACAAGATAAAGTGGGAGATAAAGGCAACCCACTTGCTAATCCATATCGGTCCTCTGAGTGCGAACCATCTGGAGAAGAAGACGGTAGTTCCTCAAGATCGACTCTGGAACCTAGCCATACAAAACCAATGGGGTCAGAACCCCAAATAGCAAGTACCACAAGGAAAGCTTGAGGTGAACGACAAAGTCCAACAACAACATAAGAACATATAGACAGAAAATAAATAAGCGGGTCGAGACTAGTGCGGTACCAATGCACGTATCTTGAGAATATAAATGACTGAATGGAAATACTGAATAATATAGCAATAGAGAAGAATAAGCCGATGAGCAACGAGGGACTTAGGAACTACCCAAAGTCGAAACCACAACCCTTAAACCAAACAAAGACCGAGGTTGCAGATCTTTTTTCGAGCAGAACTTAGCCTCTGGCCACTTACCGACACAGGAGCATATAAAGTAATGCACAACCAAAAGTGCACGGCCAATCATTACCTATGCCTTCCTACCATTAACTAACTAGGGTTATCATAAACCTAATTACTAGAATGCAAGTTGAGGAACTTCACTACCACCTATGCTACAGTAACTCGGATGGCCAAGGGGATGACGACGGTAGAAAGAAAAGAAATACAATCAATCAATAATCTCAACCAGTAGTAGATAAACATCTACTCAAAAACATAGTAATAGTGTTATCAACACTCAATCAGTAGAGGTCAGGGGCCCACGCCAATCGGGGTTATCCCTGCCACTGTGGGGGCCCATAGCGACCCGAGTCGCAATAGCATGAAGTGTCCTCCCCTCCTAATGATCTATATGAGTTTACTAGCCAATTACCTATAAGATTAATTTTCAATTCTCAAATCATGGATACTTGAGAATCGTCCTATAATGATGAGCCATGAGTATAAGTCATTTGCGAGATATCTCTGGCAAATGTTCTCAATACACACTACACGCGATACAATAGACAATACTCACACTCAATTGTCCATTGCCAAGCTGCAAATAGATTAGACATATAACAAGTTAAATACACGGTGTCAATAAAGAACATGCATTCAATCTCAATCTAGAAGTCAATCAGAAAATCAGTACAGGAGTGCGCTACTACGAGCCACTATCTAGAATGTGGACAATAGAACAATACCTGAACATAAGCTTGTGTCATGTATATACGGTGTACAATCACTTTCAATCTATACAACAATACTAGAGCATGCTAAGATATCTTTTTAATCGAAGAAAATAGCAAAAACGGACAAAAAAGGGCAAAACAGCTCAAATTAGCCTACAATAGCCAACATCGATATACCAGCGGTATATCGCAGTATACCGACGGTATTTCGGCAAAAAGGCAGAGCATTTTTGGGGTATAAATTCAGTATTCCGTCGGAATACACCGGTATACCGTCGGAGTTCCGTTTTGTAACAGCAGTAGAAACTTGAAAATATGGCAAAACTTGTTTCGGCCATAAAAATCTCATTTTAAATCAAAATTTGGATTTTTGAAAGTCAAAATCGTATAGAATTGAATTTCCTACAACATGGAATTATTAGTTTTTACTTATTCTAAAAATTGATAGATGAATACCTCAAAATACTCGAAAATCATATCTAGAAACTCAGATCTACGCAATACCACTGATCAAAACCAAAAGTGCTATATACTAAAGATGTTAACAATTTAGAGAAGCATATTATAGAACAATAAAATTTTAGTTTCTATAGAAAACCAAAAATAAAGCATGGACATATCACTTTGAACAAGATGTACTTGCCTAGAGTCTCTAGCTACCAAGCCTCTAGCTACCAAGCCTAAGCTTCTTCTCCTCCTCCTAGGGGGTTAGACACCACACCCAAGGCCTCAATATCGGCTCCCATGCATAGCCCAAAGGGAGAGAAGAGAAGAAGAAATGAAGAGAGAGTGAAAAGAATGAAAAGAAAGAGGAGATAGAAAATCAAAGGATATATATAGAAGGGGTGAATTAATCGTGACCGTCCGATTACGAGCCGCGACTCGATCAGGATTAATCTCGACCGTCCAGAAGAAACCAAAAAACCAATGGATAATAGAATGTATCATCACTATTCACGAAAATATTTAAATACTATTTATCAAAATATCTAAATACTATTCATCAAGATATCTAAAATTGAAAATATCTAAAAGTGGAAAATATCCCCCGGGAGGTATACCGTCGGTACACACTGGTACATCGACGGTATGTCAGTCAAGAAAAAAATTTTATAATTTGGAAATTTTTTATAATCTTCCAAAAACCAAGAAAATACGAATTACACTACAAAGTACGTATCCGTATATAAATACCGATACTATGAGACGAGTCTCACAACTCTCCCATCCTTAGAAAAATTCCATCATCGAAAATTTCTAAAGCCAGTCGAGCAAAATACACATGCTAAAACAAGGTAAAAATCATAACTCATTGAAGAAAAATATCCCGTATACAAGTGATAATTTAGATACAAAATTTAAATAAATACAGAAAATAATAAATACGTACATCATATATAATACCTAAAAGAACGATGAGGCATATGGAATAATATACCCCTAAGTCAGTTGAGTAAGGATCCGTCCTCGCTGGCCCACGCCGACTCACAAAGTGGACAAGGGTCAAGTCTTGAAGTAAGTCGGTACCAACGACTTATTTGAAGACTTGACTCTAATCTAGGATGCACCATCGTAGTCGGGATACATAATAGATATCGCGTATCATGAGATACGGAGGCGGAAGAGTGGTACGAGAAATTTGCCTTCACTCGCCGAATATGTCGGGCGACCATTGCACTCCGAGTATAAGTGGAATACAAGGCCGTCGATGAAATACAAGAATAAGAATGACTGAAGGAACATCTCAGAAGCTTACCAACAATCTGACTGCCCTCAGCCAATATCTGCTATATCATACCAAACTCTCTCTGCCCATGCATCGGGATTGCTGCTCTGACCTGCTGCTGATTCTACTTGACCTATTAGACCTGGGCAAACTATGCCAAATGTTGACATTGAAACTGTTGAGACCGTGTCGGAAGGGGATGCTGAACATGGGATCCAACTGACTCTGCTGGTACTATTTGGCCTCAATCACCAAAGGAACTAGGCAACTAATAAAGCCTCTGGATATAAAAGTAGGCAAGACCCTATCTGTGATCAGACGCTCCACACATAAGATACTTACCATTGGCCCTCATGTAATGAGATGCGACATGCCCCGAGCTTCTCATAGTAGGTACGCCCTGACTGTACTGACTGCTTGGACTGTTATACTGATACTGCCGTCAGAGTTAACGGTACTATCTGACGAGAAGCTCGATGATCTAGAGCTCTAACTGTTGTAGCTGTGGCGAAGATGGCAATTCCCCTCATCATCTTGAGCATAGCCTGCTGATCTATTTGTGCTGACTGAACTGATGGAAGTGAAGGAGATGGCTAGGCTGACTAAGCTGACTGAACTGACTGAACTGACTGGAGTATAGTGAACTAAGTTGCTAACTGTCATGACCCGCACCCGGTGTAAGGGCACGAGACCATGGGTACATCCAGCCTACGTCGCAGTATCGACGGTAGAACGTTGTCCTAGGTTTCAACAATGACTAAATATAGTATAAAGTACCTGTCAAGCATACTCCCCATACGGAGGACAATCTCAGAAGATACAACTCAATCACAAAAGCTAAGGAGGAGATAACAGCACGAAACAGATTTGATAGAAAGATATGAACGTGCAATACAACCAAATTAAGTGTTATCATGAAATCCCAAGGTTGAAGTAATATATACAAATACAACTCATGAAATATAACTGAAAACAACCCAGACAATATTTTAACAATCCATTCTAAGCACTACTGGTGTCTCCTCTAGGCTAGCTGGATCCTTCTGGTTCTATGTAAAATTTTATCAATGTATCCAGTCAGGATTGGAGCGAATACATAACTCTGAAAGCAGTTCCAATGCATGGTAGGAAATATAGAACTAGCAATAGAATATAATACATGACGTGCTGTAAAAGAAGTACATGAATATAGGAGATATAGATAAGTAAACTGAGTACATGAAATAGAATAGAGAATCTATGAACTGTAATAAATATAAGTGTTTTAGAGCACATGATGGTTATGTGATTGGTTTAGGTTGTACATGAGTAATCTATGGTAACTCCATTATACGTGAGGGTATAATAGACGTATACATGAGTACACTAGAGGAGTTAAATCATATAGCCACTTCTACTCTCCCCTACCCCAATCAATACACAAGGATTCGATCAAGTTATGTTACGTATATGATTGTTAGTTTGAACATGAAGCACATGTGAACATGAAATTACATGAGAGCACATGAGTGTACATGAATAATACGAATACAAGGAGTACAAAACGTACATGATAAAGTACATGAACATGAAATATCCGATGCACCCGTTAAGGGAATACATCTCATGACAAGATTCATATAGTACTGGTCCGTGTTAACAATGTGTCAGCATCAAGTAAAGTAGTCTAAAGTAGACAATATAGATACTATCATGAATAGAAACAATCAGAGAATGTACTCGCCTGATATCCTGAGCAAGAGATGTGTATCGGTATCCGAACTGGAGTCGCAAAAACCTATTATGAAATTCACAGGGTTACAGAGTGTTCTAGAGTAAAAAAAATGTTATTTATATGCTGCTAGGCCATTTCTAGGTTAAGTGAAGTCAACTAGGTCAAATGATCAAATCTAGGTCTAATTAGTCCATATCAGTCAACTCTAGGATACCGTGGTATCCTTTTTCTAGTATTCTAGGGAAACCCATATCCTATTTACATACATATCTTAGAGTGTATCTACATTATAATATACTCAAAACTCTTATCAAACCACTATATCATATATATATATATATATATATATATATATATATATATATATATATATATATATATATATATATATATATATATATATATATATATATATATATATATATATATATATATATAACATACATGTTCATGTATAAACCACCTACTGCTACATTCTTTACATTGCCAAAATATAATTAATACAACAAGCAAACAAACAAGCCAACTTAAACAAGGGATGCTGTTGCTTGCCCTGCTACAACACAAAGGTTAACCCAAGCCCTATATCCTACTAACTGTTACACTAGTTGCCTCTGTTCTAATAGCTGATACAGAATACTTCAAGTATAAGACTGAATAAATACTTTGACTGATACCACTAGGCTACATATTGATACAAAAAAAATGTGGCGTACATGACTTGTACAACCTGTGGCCCTGCTGCCAATATGGGCATGCCTGCACATAGCGACAACTCTTCTACCTGTGCAAGCACTCCACTCTCTCAAGTCCTTGCTATCAAACCTTATAGGAAAATGACCCCCTTCCCTTCCTGTACACACTAGGACATACTCAACTACAAAGTTGATACTCATATATATGCATACAACTACATGATGTTCCCCCCTTCTATCATAGCTACTATTATATCATGGCCTTATAATTCACTTTCCTTAACTGGTCCCCTCTTAACTAATATATATAGGTTATATACATATAGTGGATACATTAATGGATATCAAGGCCTATCTCCTTCTTCTCCTCTACACTATGCTATGCACCTCATCTTACCCTTCCCTCAATCAATTAACTGATGTAATACAAAATAGGAACTAAAATTTTATATAATACTAATATAGGTCTAATGAGGACTGTACCATATTATGAGATGGAGCTGAAATTAATATATAAGGGATCTGTTACATGTTAAGACTGAGAAAAAACTGAAATGGGACAAGGCAGTATGCAAGTGGGACTGAGATATTAAGCTGGGAACTGAAATTTATATATACCATCAACCCAAACTCATTTCTATGCATCTCATTGACTGATGCAAGAGAAGACTGAAGCTAAGGCATATGTCTAGTATTCAAATGCAGGAAGATTTCCTTAATATAAAAGGACTGATGCTATACCAATATAAGGACTGAACATCAAGGGAATTGGGGACTGAATGATTACCTGGACAGAAGTAACCAAATGGTGACTGATAATCTGTAGGTGACTGAACCAAAGGTAGGGCTAAAACTTCTATTAACTGATACCCACATGAACTGATATACTAAGGTTAGTTTGGGACTACACACTAGTTAAAGATGAATGTGAAAGCAAGGGATTTGGAACAATGTCCAAGACTGAACAATAGATGAATACAATGACTGAATAATGTATATGAAGACTAATGCTAACATGGTGAATGCAATCAAATAAGAAAACTGATATGCTAATTGATGCAGGACAATATATTAATGACGCAGGACAGTATATAGATGATAGGCTACTATATGTTAACAGGACTGACCATTACACTGTTACAAACCTGAACATGATACCAAAACTGAAACTAAACAAATGGACTGATCAATTAAACCTTCAAAGATCTGATCCTGTGTGATACAGGACAATATCTTGGAGGGGGGGTGAATTTCCCAGATGGAGACTGATCCCATGGGGTGACTGAACATCAAGTAAATGAAATGACTAAACATGAAATGCCAAGGAACCAACACTAGACCTATGAGCTTAACACTGATACAAGGAACTGTACCATAATGAAGTGCCTGGATAATAAGATGAAGTAGTTGATCATTAAGTTGCAGGACAAGTCATTAGATGAAGTAGGGACTGAGCATAAATCTGAGAAATAGGTCATGTCAAGATAGGGACTAAGGGACTGAATCATACTAAGCCATCAAGGACTGTCTAATGAGGGTTTTGGACTGATACACTAGACAAGGCAAGGACTGAACATATATTTGTTAGGGTTATATACTAAAAGCATCACTTTTGTAGTAACCTTATTTTCTTAAATTTTGAATGAGAATCATATGGGCAAATGTTTGCATATTATATTTGTTGCAAGTGTTAATGCAAATGTCTGATATTCTAAATTGTAGATAATATGGTGTATGGTATCACACAGAAGATCATATTATCAGTTTTCTATGGAGTATATAAATAGTTTACAACCTAGATGGACTTGGACAATCTATTGGAAAGGTTGTAGTATAATATGGTATTAGTCTATCTTGACTATAAGTTTACATTAGTACACTTTGTGTGTATTGAACAGGACCACTTGAGGTTGTTCTCTTTGTACTGACTACATAAGAGAACAAACACCTATGTTATTATGGATGCTTGTACTCTTAATCCGGATATAATAACAGACATGTATATGCAATGTGCATTACTTTGACTCATAAAAGAGTGAGATTCATTATGGATCAACAACCTCTATGAATTAGATAATAACATTGTATGTATGATGGGCTGTTGATTATAAATAGAATCTATGTCCCGATACATCGGGTTGATGATGTCCCCTTAAGGAGCTCATAAGGATTGTCATGTAAACCCTGCAGGTGGATTATATCCGACATGACAAATAAAGTTGAGCGGTACTACTTAAGAATAAAAGATGTCGAATCAATATAGTTGTCAGTAACTTAATTTGATCGACAGACATACGATATCTTAACATGGGGAGCCAAACGAGCATATAATAAAAGGAGCCCACAAACGTAATTTGGAATTAGGGATGTAGTGCAACAATAGCTCATTAGTGGACCGAGCTATTGTTAATGGGCCTGGATTATGTGTTCGGGCTGAACACGGGATATCCAGATCCGTTATGAGGCCTAATCCTAATTTTTCCTTATGGTCCCTGCCGTAGCCTAAATATATCCTCTATTCTCTGGCCGCCAAATTACTGATCAGAAATCTGAAGCTTTATCCAAATTCGTGATTCACGTAAGGAGAGAAAGAGAGGGTTGCCAAGGAGACGAAAAGGTTGGGAGATCGTCGCTTACACGACGTCCAACTCGAGGAAGGAATACGTATAGAAGATCTTGGGTCGTCCGCTCGAGATTGTCAGGAATTACTTGTCTTCTTTCTGTCGCAGGTATAATTCGTGAATCCTAGTTTCTACCTATGAAGGGTTAGAATACGTATTAAATATGTTTAACTTTCTATCGATCAATACACACACCAAAGTAAGGGTCTTGGGAATCCCCAGTTCTATCAATATTAACCACAACTGAATACAAAAAATCTAATGACTGTAACTCAATGTCCTTCACATATACTGATACACAAGGCCTCCTGCTTCCTACCTTAGTATACTGCTGCCACGTGTTGCTATTGCCTTACTATAGGCAGGGTTGCCTAATGCTGCTATATAGTATCACGCTCCGACCCGGAATCACCCGAATCATCGTCCTTGCAGGGGGCATGATGCAGTACGAGCCTGGAGTTTCACTCGTGCAAGGTAAGATGACAAGTTCTCAAATGGTTATCTTTGAGTTGATATTAACAACGAAAGGAAAACATAGTATATGAAGCAACTCTTTATTGATATTCGAACTGAGATTACTAAGGCTTTCAATAGCCCAACTAAAATTTGTCAGGTTGGCTACAACACTCAGATTCTCTCTTGCCCATAAAGGATTTCACCGTTCCATACATCATGTCTTCTATATCTCGTCCGCATCAATCCTGTTGCAAGTCCGAGCGTCAATGCGATCGCACGCTTCAATACGCTTCGGCATTCTAAGCCTCAACGCGTTCAAGCGAAACTTTGTCGCGAGCCATCCATTCTCTGCACCCTGCATGAAAGCTGGTGGGGGATCAGTACGTTCGTCCTCGCATGTACTGATGCAAAGACCTTCTTTCTAAACCGACATTTTAGTAGTTATGTTCAATCATGCAACTTAGCTTATGATCTTGCTATATTCTCCTTAGGGTCGATTTCATGACATATTCGAAAGCGTAAAGCATGTTATCATGGCAAGCATGTTACTCAAATTGAATAGGCAAGCAGGCAAGCAGTCTCATGTTTGTTTCGTGGCACGACTTCTTACCAAGTTGACGCACTCGCCCTTGTACTGACGCAAGGTGAATACGTCCATTCCTTCCCTGTCATGTTATAAGTGCTCTTTATGCAGGATCTATGTGCGGGACACATACGTGCCTATACTTTCAACCCATCGTTACTTAACTATATGATGGTCGTTGGCGTATACGCACCAAAATGAACTAAAGGCGTTTCTTTTCTTTTCTCTCTTTCTTTTCTTTCCCCTCTTTCTTTTCTTTCCCGAATTTGGGTAGCCCGGCGTTTCACGGGTTGGGTCGCTATCCCAAACAACTGAAACTTACCGCTGCATACCATCATTTGCGGCTTTTCACATCTATAACCGGGTGCTAATCGGACGTCACAGATGTGCGCCTATCAAAGATTATAGCCCTCCTAGGCCGAACGGTCCCGGTACCCCGGTGTACCCGTTCGGAGGGAACGTTCCGTGCACGGAAGATATCACAATTATCTCAAGTCCATTCAACCATGCAACGCCCTATTTTCAAACAACCAACATAGTCTTGAGCGCGAGACTCAGACTTTATCAAACAACCAAACATAGTCTTGAGTCCGAGACTCAGACTTTATCATCTCGTATTTCTTCTATTAACTTTCTATGTTCTTACATTTCATACTTCATTTCAACATTCAATAGCATCATGCCTCGACTCAATGTTCGTCAACCGAACGATCCGAAGGTTCCGAACACCTTTCGAGGCATTATGTCATATTTGACAGTTCCGCCACATTCATGCCAGAACTGTATTCTTTCACAACGAAGCCATCTTTTATGATCTTGTGCACGTAGGCACGTTTTGACACATTTATCATCTTTCCTTCGCGTCGTGCACTTGCTGCACGCATCGAAGTCGTATTTTCATATTCTATGCCTTAGTATTCAATGTTTGTGACTTGCACGCTAGGGCGCTTGCCTATTGTCTTTCAATGTTCTAGCCTTTCTAACTCGTGCACGAAGACACGGAATGACTCGTGCACTAAGGCACTCGCCGAATACAGTTATCCCATGTTCTTGCGGCTTGCGCACCGAGGCGCTCGTCTTTGCGATATCCAATGTTTCTATAGTGACTCGTGCATTTGATGCACGTTTCATTTCAATTATTCTAACTAGTGTTCGACACACACTACGATTTATCTTTCGATCGGACCACGTCCGTGGAGTCGATAGGTTAACTTAGCAAACAATGATATATTCTGACTTAGGCATGAAGGAATAAAAGAAGAGTCAATCCTCCTACCTTGAGTTGATACATCTTGTCGTTTTGCCGAGCCGATGTGACTCGATTTCATAACTTTGTTGCACGACCAACTCTCCTGACTTAGCCATTTGAGCACTTCGTGCTTCATTGAATTATACGTCCGATTTGGCTTACCGTGCCCAAGTATCAGCCCGTCGCAAGGCGACGATTTGGTTTCGCGGACCCCTTACTTTATAAGGCATAATGTCGACCTCTAATATTTTGGCGTAAACGTATAGCCTGCACAGGAAACCAACTAAAATCAATACTTGCATCGATTCAGACTTGCGCCTTGGTCGATTCGATTTCTTAGAATCTTTGAGCCGATTCAACGCACTCATCCTTCGGGGCAACGCGGCGCTTCGCATCGATTCATCTCGATGTGTTTCTTTGGGACAATGCAACGCTTCGCATCGACTTAGTTCGATGCATTGCTCGGGACAATGTAACTCTCGTATCAGTTCACATTGATACATTTCATTCGATCAACGCGACTCGTTGAGTCAATGTCTCAGCGTAATGCGCCGTACGGAGTGGAGCATTACATATAGGATGGCCCAAATCGAGCTATCTTAATTCAATGACTGAACCTGAGGTCCTGAATTGATACTAAAATGAATTAGGGACTGCAACCCAAAACTAAAACATTATGCAAGTCTAGATATCTAAGAACAGAGGCTACATTAAAGACTTGGGGCTGATACTAATTATATTGATAGCTGATATCAAGAAGGACTGAAACCAAGTTAATGCACTGAATGATCTCACACAGTGGACTGAAACAGTTAGGTAGTGGACTCAACTTGGGACTGAGCAAGTAGTTGCCGGACTGAACAAATCAATGAGGGGACTGCTCTAGCAAAATAGTGTGGCAGTACACTGTTATACCAATGCCCCTAATCCATGTTTGATCAATCACGCCATTCTCAAACCACTAGATAAAACCCAATAATGATAACTCAACCTATTACCAATAGGAAAACAAAGTTAAAACTAAAATTAGAGTATTAATTGCTCTCATGGCCATTTTGACAAATACTTGGGATGCGTATTCGATACGATACGATACACCTATGATACGCACTCCAAATGGATTCCTAATGTAAAGGAGGATCCTAAATGAATGCATCTACACTAATGAAAGAAATTTAGAGGATTTAGAGGGCTCTTACCACTTGGGAGATGGATTCCCAAGGAGCAAATCCTAGATCTAGATCTCCACCAAGCTCCAATGGCCAAATTGCTCCAATAAGCTCCCAACTAGTCAATAGAGGCTTCATCTCTTCAAGGGGAAGAGTTTGTAATTGATTTGGGGAAATTTGGATAAGAAATGTATGTAGGAGCAATTTAGGGAAAACTCCTAAAATTAGGGTTTGAAATGAAATAAAAAGAGGAAGAATATGAAGTTGTGATATAAATAGTAAGGGGGAGGCTATGTGGGCCGGCCACATGGGTTGGCTAGGGTTTTGGGTCCATAGAGAAATGTCCAAGGAGCCCCTCTAAGTTGTCATGACAAGTTCTAAGGAAATGGTCCATTCTAACTTAGTGTCTAAGTCAATAAATAGATCCTAAGTTGTTTCTAACTTGATTAGAGACTTAACTAACTAATTAGAGATGAATTTAAGGTTGTCTAACCTCACTAACTAAGTCTTCTTTGGCCATGAGTAGCATCTAATCATTGAGGTTCTAAGGTTTAACCAAAACATTATCACTAACACAATTTAATTAAATAAATGATAACTAAAATAATTAATATCACAAAAAGTCAAAAATACCCTCATTTGAGAAAAGTGGTAGTTACACTAACAAATGCTGAGATGGTACTGGCACCTGACTCTGCAAATGCGGGATCTGATGCTGACCTACTGCCTGAACAATGGAAGAAGACGGAGCAATAAAATCTTCAAAAGAATAAGATAAGAAGGTGGGGTGTCCCTGAAGGATAAGGACACGTGATATCAAAAAAGGACGGGAATAGACCAAAGATATATCAAGCATGTTCATAGTTCAAGGGAAAAGAGAAGAAACGATAAGCAAGAGGAGATTAAATGAAGGCCAAATATAGGATTGAGATTCTAGAAAGATGAATCCCCCATAAGTCTGAAAAGCTGACCTGCATGGGCCAGCAAAAAACCCCTGTCATGCCCCATAACCAGAATACTAGAGAACAGAGGCAAAACAAAGCTAGCTATGTATATCAGAGTACGGCAGTACCCTAATATACGATTATGGCTGTCTAGAAGACAAGTGAGACGACTCTAGCATGCCAATGACGACTCCTATGGTTGAACAAATCCTGTCTATATCCAAACAACACAAGAAGCAATAAAGAGTAAATCACATATAAGATGGGTAAGACGTCCTAAACATAAATGTATACATAATCGTGAGAGCTGACATAATGAAAAGATATATCAACTGAATATACGAAAGGTACGTAAATGTACAACTAGCAGCTGTCTAGAATATACACCTGCACCGTCCATAGACGGAGGGAACAAAATCCAGAAACAAGGACTAACACATGTCCTTGGCTATTACACCATAAAATAAAAGTATAAGATAAAATGGAGATAAAGGTAACCCACTCGCTAATCCGTATCGCTCCTCTAAGTGCGAACCATCCGGAGAAGTAGACGGTAGATCCTCAAGATCGACTATGGAACCTGGCCATACAAAACCAGTAGGGTCAGAATCCCAAATAACAAGTACCACAACGAAAGCTCGAGGTGAACGACAAAGTCCAATAACAACATATAAACATAAAATAAATAAGCGGATCGAGAGTAGTGCGGTACCAATGCACGAATCTTGAGAATATAAATGACTGAATAAAAATACTGAACAATATAGCAATAGAGGCGAATAAGCCATCGAGCAACAAGGGACTTAGGAACTACTCAAATTTGGAGTTACAATCCTTAAACCAAATAAGGACCGGGGTTACAGATCTTTTCCCGAGTAGAACTTGGCCTCTGGCCACTTACTAACATAAGAGCATATAAAGTAACGCACAACCAAAAGTGCATGACCAATCATTATCTACGGCTTGCTATCATTAACTAACTAAGGTTATCACAAATTACTAGAATGCCAGTGAGGAACTTCACTACCACCTATACTGCAGTAACTTGGGTGGCCAAGGGGACGAGGACGGTAGAAAGAAAAGAAATACAATCAATCAATAATCTCAATTACTAGTAGATAAACATCTACTCAAAAACATATCAGTAGTGCTATAAACACTCAATCAGTAGAGGTCAGGGGCCTACGCTAATCGGGGTTATCCCTGCTACTATGGGGGCCATAGCGACGAAAGTCGCGGTAGCTTGAAGTGTCCTCCCCTCCTAATGATCTATATGAGTTTACTAGTCAATTAGCTATAAGATTCATTTTCAATTCTCAAGTCATGGACACTCAAGGATCGTCCTATAATAACGAGCCATGGGTATAAGTCATTTGCGAGATATCTCTGACAAATGTCCTCAATACACACTACAAGCGATACAATAGACAATACTCACACGCGATTGTCCATTGCCAAGATGCAAATAGATTAGACATATAACAAGTTAAATTCACGGTGTCAATAAAGAACATGCATTCAATCTCAATCTAGAAGTCAATCAGGAAATCAGTACAAGAGTGCGCTACTACGAGCCACTATCTAGAATCTGGACAATAGAACAGTACCTGAACATAAGCCTATGTCATGCATATACGGTGTACAATCACTTTTAATCTGTAAAACAATACTAGAGCATGCTAAGATGTCATTTCAATCGAAGAAAATAGCAAAAACGGACAAAAACGGCTAAAATTAGCCTGAAACAGCCAAAATCGGTATACCGGTGGTATACTATAGTATACCGACGGTATTTCGGCTAAAAGACAGAGCATTTTCGGGGTACAAATTCAGTATTCCGTCAGAATACACCGGTATACTGTCGTATTCCATTTTGTAACAGCGACAAAAACTTGTAAATATGGCAAAATTTGTTTCGGCCATAAAAACTCATTTTAGATCAAAATTCGGATTTTCAAAAGTCAAAATAAAATAGAATTGAATTTCCTACAACATGGAATCATTAGTTTTTTTACTTATTCAAAAATTGATAGATAAATACCTTAAAATACTCAAAAATTATATCTAGAAACTCAGATCTACGCAATACCACCGATCAAAACCAAAAGTGCTATATACTTAAGATGTTAACAATTTAGAGAAGCATATTATAGAGCAATAAAACTTTAGTTTCTATGGAAAACCAAAAATGAAGCATGTTCATATCACTTTGAGCAAGATGTATTTGCCTAGAGTCTCTAGTAACCAAGGCTAAGCTTCTACTCCTCCTCCTCCTAGGGGGTTAGACACCACAGCCAAGGCCTTAAGACCGGCTCCCATACATAGCCCAAGGGGGAAGAAGAGAAGAAGAAATGAAGAGAGAGTAAAAAGAATGAAAAGAGAGAGGAGAGAGAAATATAAAGGATATATATAGAATGTGTGAATTAATCATGACCGTCCGATCGCGATCCGCGACTCGATTAGGATTAATCTCGACCGTCCAGAAGAAAACCAAGAAACCAATGGATAATAGAATGTATCATCACTATTCACGAAAATATCTAAACACTACTCATCAAAATATCTAAACATTATTCATCAAAATATCTAAAGTCGAAAATATCTAAATGTGAAAAATATCCCCCGGGTGGTATACCATCGGTACACCAGCGATATGTCGGTCAAGGAATTTTTTTATAATTTGAGAAAATTTTATAGTCTTCCAAAAGCAAAAAAATACAAAATACACTACAAAATACACTACAAAATACATATTCGTATATAAATATCGATACTATTGGACGAGTCTCACAACTCTCCCATCCTTAAAAAAATTATGTCCTCGGAATTTTCTAAAACCAATCGAGAAAAATGCGCATGCTAAAACAAGGTAAAAAAGCGAAACTCATCGAAGAAAAACATCCCGTGTACAAGTGATAATTGAGACACAAAATTTAAATAAATGCAGAAAATAATAAATACATACATACATACATACATACATACATACATACATACATATATAACACCTAAAAGAACAATGAGGCACACGGAATAATATACCCGTAAGTTAGTTGAGTAGGGATCCGTCCTCGCTGGCCTACGCTGACTCACAAAGTGGACAAGGGTCAAGTCTCGAAGTAAGTCGGTACCAATGACTAAGTCGCAGACATGACTCTAATCCAGGACGCACCTTCGTAGTCGGAATACATGATAGATATCGCGTATCATGAAATATGGGGGCGGAAGAGTGGTACAAAAAATTTGACTTCACTCGTCGAATATGTCGAGGCGACCATTGCACTCTAGGTATAAGTGGAATACAAGGCCATTGACGAAATCTAAGAATAAGAATGACTGAAGGAACACCTCAGAAGCTTACCAACAATCTGACTGCCCTCAGCCAATATATACTCTATGATACCAAACTCTCTCTACCCATGCCTCGGGGTTGCTGTTCTGACCTGCCGCTGATTCTACCTGACCTGCTGGACCTAGGTAAACTACGCCATATGTTGACATTGAAACTGCTGTGACCGCATCAGAAGGGGATGCTGAATATGGGATCTAGCTGACTTTGCTGGTCCTCTTTAGCCTCAATCACCAAAGGCACTAGGCAATTAATGAAGCCGCTAGATATAAAAGCCGGCAAGACCCTATCTGTGATCAGACGCTCCACACCTAAGATACTTACCATTGGACCTCCTGTAATGAGATATGACATGCCCCGCACTTCTCATAGTAGGTACACCCTGACTGTAATGACTGCTTGGACTGCTATACTGATACTACCGTCAGAGCTAACGGTACTATCTGACGAGAAGCTCGATGATCTGGAGCTCTAACTGTTGGAGATGTGGCAGGGATGACAATGCCCCTTATCATCTCGAGCCTAGCCTGCTGATCTATCTGAGCTGGTTGAACTGATGAAAGTGAAGAAGATGGCTGAGATGACTAAGCTGGCTGAACTGACTGGAGTGGAGTGAACTAAGCTGCTAACAAATGCTGAGATGGTACTGCACCTGACTCTGCAAATACGGGATTTGATGCTGACCTACTGCCTGAACCACGGAAGAAGACAGAGCAATAAAATTCTCTAAAGAATAAGATAAGAAGGTGGGGTGTCCCTAAAGGATAAGGACACGTGATATAAAAAAGGGATGGAAATAGACCAAAGATATATCAAGCATGTTCATAGTTCAAGGAAAAGGAGAAGATATGATAAGCAAGAGGAGATCAAATGAAGGACAAATATTTGATTGAGATTCTAACAAGATGAATCCCTTACAAGTCTGAAAAGCAGACCTCCATAGGCCACAAAAAAACCATGTCATGTCCCAGAACCAGAATACTAGAGAGCGGAGGCAAAACAAAGCCAGCTACATATATCAGAGTACGCCAGTACCCCAATATACGATTACGTCTATCTAGAAGACAAGTGGGAGGACTCTAGCATGCCAATGACGACTCCTATGGTCGAACAAATCCTATCTCAATCCAATCAACATAAGAAGCAATAAAGAGTAAATCACATATGAGATGGACAAGGCGTCCCAAACACAAATGCATACATAATCGTGAGAGCTGATATAATAAAAAAATATATCAACTGAATATACAAAAGTTACGTAAATGTACAACTACCAGCTGTCTAGAATATACACCTATGTCGTCCATAAACGGAGGGAACAAAGGCCAGAAACAAGGACTAATACATGTTCTTGGCTATTACACCACAAAATAAAAGTACAAGATAAAGTGGGAGATAAAGGTAACCCACTCGCTAATCCGTATCGCTCCTATGAGTGTGAACCATCCGGAGAAGAAGACGTTAGAACCTCGAGATCGACTATAGAACCTAGCCATACAAAACTACTGGGTTAGAACCCCAAATAGCAAGTACCACAAGAAAAGCTTGAGGTGAACGACAAAGTCCAATAACAACATATGGACAGAAAATAAATAAGCGGGTCGAGAGTAGTGCGGTACCAATGCACGTATCTTGAGAATATAAATAACTGAATGGAAATACTGAACAATATAGAAATATAGGAGAATAAGCCGATGAGCAACAAGGGACTTAGGAACAACTCGAATTCGGAGCCACAACCCTTAAACCAAACAAGGACCCAGGTTGCGGATCTTTTTCCGAGTAGAACTTAGCCTCTGGCCACTTACTAACATAATAGCATATAAAGTAACGCACAACCAAAAGTGAATGACCAATCATTATCTACGGCTTGCTATCATTAACTAACTAAGGTTATCACAAATTACTAGAATGCCAGTGAGGAACTTCACTACCACCTACACTGCAGTAACTTGGGTGGCCAAGGGGACGAGGACGGTAGAAAGAAAAGAAATACAATCAATCAATAATCTCAAATAATAGTAGATAAACATCTACTCAAAAACATATCAATAGTGCTATAAACACTCAATCAGTAGAGGTCAGGGGCCTACGCTAATCGGGGTTATCCCTGCCACTGTGGGGGCCATAGCGACGCAAGTCGCGGTAGCTTGAAGTGTCCTCCCCTCCTAATGATCTATATGAGTTTATTAGTCAATTAGCTATAAGATTCATTTTCAATTCTCAAGTCATGGACACTCAAGAATCATCCTATAATAACGAGCCATGGGTATAAGTCATTTACGAGATATCTCTGGCAAATGTTCTTAATACACACTACACGTGATACAATAGACAATAGTCATACTCGATTGTCCATTGCCAAGATGCAAATAGATTAGACATATAACAAGTTAAATCCATGGTGTCAAAAAAGAACATGCATTCAATCTCAATCTAGAAGTCAATCAGAAAATCAGTACATGAGTGCGCTACTATGAGCCACTATATAGAATCTGGACAATAGAATAATACATGAACATAAGCCTGTGTCATGCATATACGGTGTACAATCACTTTCAATCTATAAAACAATACTAGAGCATGCTAAGATATCATTTCAATCGAAGAAAATAGCAAAAATGGACAAAAATGGGCAAAAATAGCTTAAATTAGCCTAGAACAGCCAAAATAGGTATACAGACGGTATATCGTAGTATACCGACGGTATTTTGGTCGTATAAATTTAGTATTCCATTAGAATACACCGGTATACCATCGGAATTCCGTTTTGTAACAGCGACAGAAAGTTAAAAATATTGCAAAATTTGTTTCGGCCATAAAACCTCATTTTAGATCGAAATTCGAATTTTCAAAAGTCAATATCGCATAGAATTGAATTTCCTACAACATGGAATTATTAGTTTTTACTTATTATTGAAATTGATAGATGAGTACCTCAGAATACTCGAAAATCATATCTAGAAACTCAGAGCTACGCAATACCATCGATCAAAACCAGAAGTGCTATATAATAAAGATGTTAACAATTTAGAGAAGCATATTATAGAACAACGAAACTTTTGTTTATATGGAAAACCAAAAATGAAGCATGGTCATATCACTTTGAGCAAGATGTACTTGCCTAGAGTCTCTAGCAAACAAGCCTAAGCTTCTACTCCTCTCCTAGAGAGGCTAGACACCACACCAAAGGCCTCAAGGCTGGCTACCATGCATAGCCCAAGGGGAGAGAAGAGAAGAAGAAATAAAGAAAGAGTGAAAAGAATGAAAAGAGAGAGGAGAGAGAAAATTAAAGGATATATATAGAAGGGGTGAATTAATCGTGACCGTCCGATCGCGATCCGTGACTCGATCAGGATTAATCTTGACCGCCCAAAAGAAAACTAAGAAACCAATGGATAATAGAATGTATCATCACTATTCACAAAAATATCTAAATACTATTCATCAAAATATCTAAACACTATGCATCAAAATATATAAAATCAAAAATATCTAAAAGTGGGAAATATCCCCTGGGCGGTATACCGTCGGTATGTTGGTCAAGGAGAAAATTTTATACTTTGAAAAATTTTTATAGTCTTCCAAAAACCAAAAAAATATGAAATACACTACAAAATACGTATCTGTATATAAATACCGATACTTTGAGACGGGTCTCACAACTCTCCCATCCTTAGAAAATTTCTATCATCGAAATTTCCTAAAGCCAGTCGAGAAAAATACGCATGCTAAAACAAGGTAAAAATCACAACTCATCGAAGAAAAGCATCTTTTGTACAAGTGATAATTGAGATACAAAATTTAAATAAATGCAGAAAATAATAAATACATACATACATACATATATAATACCTAAAAGAACGATGAGGCATATGGAATAATATACCCCTAAGTTAGTTGAGTAGAGATCTGTCCTCGCTGGCCTACGCTGACTCATAAAGTGGACAAGGGTCAAGTCTCGAAGTAAGTCGATACCAACAACTCAGTCGAAGACATGACTCTAATCCAGGACGCACCTTCGTCGTCGGGATACATGATAGATATCACGTTTCATGAGATACGGGGGAAAAAGAGTGGTACAAGAAATTTGCCTTCACTCATCGAATATGTCGAGACGACTATTGGACTCCGGGTATAAGTGGAATACAAGGCCATCGACGAAATCCAAGAATAAAAATGACTAAAAGAACACCTCAGAAGCTTACCAACAATTTGACTGCCCTCAGCCAATATCTGCTCTATGATACCAAACTCTCTCTGCCCATGCCTCAGGGTTGCTTCTCTGACCTGTTGTTGATTCTACCTGACCTATGGGACATGGGCAAACTACGCCAGATGTTGATATTGAAACTGCTGAGACCGCGTCGGAAGGGGATGCTGAACATGGGATCGAGCTGACTCTGCTGGTCATTTCTGGCCTTAATCACCAAAGGCACTAGGTAACTAACGAAGCCTCTGGATATAAAAGTTGGCAAGACACTATCTGTGATCAGACTCTCCATACCTGAGATACTTACCATTGGCCCTCCTGTAATGAGATGTGACATGCCCTGAGCTTCTCATAGTTGGTACACCCTGACTGTACTGACTGATTGGACTGCTATACTGATACTGCCGTCAGAGCTAACGGTACTATCTGATGAGAAGCTCGATGATGTGGAGCTCTAACTGTTGGAGCTGTGCTAGGGATGGCAATACCCCTCATCTTTTCGAGCATAGCCTGCTGATCTATCTATGCTGGCTGAACTGATGGAAGTGAAGGAGATGGCTGAACTGACTAAGCTGGATGAACTGACTGGAGTGGAGTAAACTAAGATGCTAACAAATGCTGAGATGGTACTGGCACCTGACTCTGTAAATGCGGGATCTGATGCTGACCTACTGTCTGAACCACGAAAGAAGTTGGAGCAAAAAAATCCTCGAAAGAATAAGATAAGAAGGTGGGGTATCCCTGAAGGATAAGGACATATGATATCAAAAAGGGATGGGAATAAACCAAAGATATATCAAGCATGTTCACAGTTCAAGGAAAACGAGAAGATACGATAAGTAAGAGGAGATCAAATAAAGGACAAATATATGATTGAGATTCTGACAAGATGAATCCTCCACAAGTCTGAAAAGCAGACCTGTATGGGCCTCCAAAAAATCTTATCACGCCCCATAACCATAATACTAGAGAGCGAGGGCGAAACAAAGCCAGCTACGTATATCAGAGTACGCCAGTTTCCCAATATATGATTACGACTGTCTAGGAGACAAGTTGGAGGACTCTCGCATGCCAATGACGACTCCTATGGTCGAACAAATCCTATCTCAATCCAATTAACATAAGAAGCAATAAAGAGTAAACCACATGTGAGATGGGTAAGGCGTCCCAAACACAAATGCATGCATAATCATGAGAGCTAACATAATGAAAAGATATATCAACTGAATATACAAAAGGTACGTAAATATACAACTAGTAGCTGTCCAGAATATACACCTATGCCATCCATATATGGAGGGAACAAAACCCAGAAACAAGGACTAAAACATGTCCATGGATAATACACCATAAAATAAAAGTACAAGATAAAGTGGAAGATAAAGGTAACCCACTCGCTAATCCGTATCGGTCCTCTAAGTGTGAACCATCCGAAAAAGAAGACGATAGATCCTTAAGATCGACTATGGAACCTGGCCATACAAAACCAGTGGGGTCAGAACCCTAAATAGCAAGTACCACAAAGAAAGCTCGAGGTGAACGGTAAAGTCCAACAACAACATAACAACATATAGGCAAAAAATAAATAAGCGGGTAGAGACTAGTGCGGTACCAATGAACATATCTCGAGAATATAAATGACTGAATGGAAATACTGAACAATATAGCAATAGAATGAATAAGCCGATGAGCAACAAGGGACTTAGGAACTACTCGAAGTCGAAGCCACAACCCTTAAACCAAACAAGGACCGAGATTGCAGATCTTTTTTCGAACAGAACTTAACCTCTGGCCACTTATCTACACAAGAGCATATAAAGTAACGTACAACCAAAAGTGCATGGCCAATCATTACCTACAGCTTGCTATCATTAACTAACTAGTGTTATCACAAACCTAATTACTAGAATACAAAATGAGGAACTTCGCTACCACCTACGCTGCAGTAACTCGGGTGGCCAAGGGGGCGATGACGTTAGAAAGAAACGATATACAATCAATCAATAATCTCAATCAATAGTAGATAAACATCTACTCAAAAACATATCAATAATACCCTCAATACTCAATCAGTAGAGGTCAGGTGCTCACGCCAATCGGGGTTATCCCTTCCACTGTGGTTGCCCATAGCGACCCGAGTCGCGGTAGCAAGAAGTGTCCTCCTATCCCAATGATCTATATGAGTTTACTAGTCAATTAACTATAAGATTCATTTTTAATTCTCAAGTCATGGATACTAAGGAATCGTCCTATAATGACGAGCCACGGGTATATGTCATTTATGAGATATCTCTAGCAAATGTTCTCAATATACACTACACGCGTTTCAATAGACAATGGTCACACTCGATTGTCCATTGCCAAGATGCAAATAGATTATACATATAACAAGTTAAATCCAAAGTGTCAATAAAAAACATGCATTCAATCTCAATCTAGAAGTCAATCAGGAAATTAGTACAGGAGTGCGCTACTACGAGCCACTATCTAGAATCTGAACAATAGAACAGTACCTGAACATAAGCCAGTGTCATGCATATACGGTGTACAATTACTATCAATCTATTAAACAATACTAGAGCATGCTAAGATATCATTTCAATCGAAGAAAATAGCAAAAAAGACAAAAACGGGCAAAAACATCTCAAATCAGCCTAAAACAGCCAAAATCGGTATACCGTAGTATACAAACGGTATTCCGGCCAAAAGGCAGAATTTTTAGTGTGTAAACACCGGCATACCATCGGAATTCCGTTTTGTAACATCGACATAAACTTGAAAATATTGCAAAACTTATTTCGGCTATAAAAACCTCATTTTAGATCAAAATTTGGATTTTCAAAAGTCAAAATCGCATAAAATTGAATTCCCTACAACATGGAATCATTAGTTTTTACTTATTATTGAAATTGATAGATGAGTACCTCAAAATACTCAAAAATCATATCTAGAAATTCAGATCTACGCAATACCACCGATCAAAACAAAAAGTGCTATATACTAAAGATGTTAACAATTTAGAGAGGCATATTATAGAACAATAAAACTTTAGTTTATATGGAAAACCAAAAATAAACCATGGTTATATCACTTTGAGCAAGATGTACTTGCCTAGAGTCTCTAGCAACCATGCTTAAGCTTCTACTCCTCATCCTAGGGGGGTTAGACACCATACCCAAGGCCTCAAGGCTGGCTCCCATGCATAGCCCAAGAGGAAAGAAGAGAAGAAGAAATGAAAAGAGAGTGAGAAGACTGAAAAGGGAGAGGAGAGAGAAAATTAAAGAATATATATAGAATGGGTAAATTAATCGTGACCGTTCGATCGCGATCCGCGACTCAATCAGGATTAATCTCGACCGTCCAGAAGAAAATGAAGAAACCAATGGATAATAGAATGTATCATCACTATTCACGAAAATATGTAAACACTATCCATCAAAATATCTAAATACTATTCATCAAAATATCTGAAATCAAAAATACTGAAAGTGGAAAATATCCCCCGGGTGGTATACCGTCGGTTCATCGGCGGTATGTCGGTCAAGGAGAAAAATTTATAATTTAAAATTTTTTTATAGTCTTCTATAAACGAAGAAAATACTAAATACACTACAAAGTATGCATCCGTATATAAATACCGATACTATTAGACGAGTCTCACAACTCTTCCATCCTTAGAAAAATTCTGTCCTCGGATTTTTTAAAGCAAGTCGAGAAAAATACGCATGCTAAAACAAGATAAAAATCATAACTCATCGAAGAAAAACATCCCGTGTACAAGTGATAATTGAGATACAAAATTTAAATAAACGTAGAAAATAATAAATAAATACATACATATATAATACCTAAAAAAACGATGAGGCATATAGAATAATATACCCCTAAGTTAGTTGAGTAGGGATCCGTCCTCGCTGGCCTACGCTGATTCACAATGTGGACAAGGGTCAAGCCTAAGCTTCTACTCCTCCTCCTAGGGGGGTAGACACCACACCCAAGGCCTTAAGGCCGGCTCCCATGCATAGCCCAAGGGGAGAGAAGAGAAGAAGAAATAAAGAGAGAGTGAAAAGAATAAAAAGAGAGAGGAGAGAGAAAATCAAAGGATATATATAGAAGGGGTGAATTAATAGTGACTGTCCGATCGCGATCGGCAGCTCGATCAAGATTAATTTCGACCGTCAAAAAGAAAATCAAGAAAGCAATGGATAATAGAATTTATCATCACTATTCACAAAAATATCTAAATACTGTTCATCAAAATATCTAAACACTATTTATCAAAATATCTAAAATTGAAAATATCTAAACGTAGAAAATATCCATCGGGCGGTATACCGTTGGTATACACCGGTAGATCGGCGGTATGTCAGTTAAGGAGAAATTTTTATAATTTAGGAAAATTTTATAGTCTTCGAAAACAAAAAAAATACGAAATAGACTACAAAGTACATATCCGTATATAAATATCGATACTATGAGATGAGTCTCACAGTAAGTCCTAAACTTTTGCGACCATGAAGATTCAAACAATGAATGAGCCACTTCTGGTGGAACATCAAGCTCTTAATCACGCTAATAATGAAACATTAATCACAATATTAAATATAAAGAATCTATCAAAGCAAAATATTAAACATATAGTATAATATTAAACATAAAGAACATGAAAAAAGTGTACCATAAGTGCATTCCAAACGTCATCTTTAAAATTTTCTGGCACTTTGCTGAAGTTTGTGTAGCTAATTGGAATATAACCTTTTATATATTCTCTTGTATCAGTACTCCAATCTTTTGCATATTTTCCCACAATAGAGCCATCAATTTGTATTGTGATTTTTTTTTCTCCTCTAGGCCTCTACTTCCTGATGATATAGATGATGGCAAATTTGATGCTGGTTGAGATAAATTTGAGCTAATGGTTGGTAAACTATGACACATATGTGCACGTGTCTCACAAGTGTCTGTGTCCAACCAAGTGGACACAACCGTGTCTACGACACCAAAACACACACGAATCACTGAGACTGGATACAGCGTCGTACACGCGTGCACACGTGTCCAGCATACGACACAGGCCACATGGAGATACGTGGCCATGCACATGTGTACGCCAGGGGTAGGGCTACCCTACTAACACCCTGCCCTATGTCCAAAACACGTGTCGTGTCGTGTCTAGCTACGTATCAGTAGCCAAAAATACGCGGGTTAGTCTGGGCGTGAGACCAGTGCGAGTCGAATTTTGAGTCCGACACAACGCCATTGGACTGGAGACTTGGGGGCTGACATGTCAGTCAGTGCCCCCTCCTCGACGTCCAATTTCAGGCTACCACGTGCCCTGTGCACAGAGATCTAGCCATCGGGTAGCAGGACAGTGTCCCGTGGGTCAGCACAGCGTGTTCGTGTCCTCGTGTGGACACGACACGACTCCAAAACTACTGACCAAGGACACGAATGTAAAGGTAAGCCCTAGATCTAGGAATTCAATCAAAAACATTTTCAAAATCAGCACAAAGAATTGGTTGTGGCATTTCAACAAACACTTAGCCTAGGAAATTGATACGTGTCCGATACGGACACGAAACCTAATACAAACGACACCAATCCTTCACTACAGCTAGAAGACACCTAGATCTAGGCTACCATGCAATAAAATCAGAATTAAAATAGAATTAGAAGGGTTTACCTATAGATTGCAAGGATTAAGAAAAAAGTCCCAAATCAAATGGTTCCCGTTGCTATCCAAATCCTCAAAATTGCTCTAAAACTGAAATTACTCCTCAAAATCAGTAAGTAGAGGTTGATTAGAATCATATGCAAAAGATATTGGTCAAAAAGGATCAAAAAATGGATTTAATAGGAATTTTTAAAAGTAGGGATTTACCTTTCCTTCTAAAAACTTGGTTGAGCACAAAAGAGTCAAAAACAAGGAAAGGGAACATTAAATAGGAGTGGGAAACCCTAGGTTGGCCGGCCATGGGTGGGCTTAGCTAGGGTTTAGGCTTAAATCATGGGCCTATGGGCTTAAGTTACAAGTCATAGAATTAAAAGTCACAAGTCATAATTCATTGTCCTATTCTTAATTCTTCTATTTCAAACTTGGTTCTTAATGACTAGAAATAGGTTAACTTAAGTTAGACTAGGGTCACCATAGCTAGGGTTAACTTCTAGGCTAGTCTACAAAGTCTCAATAAGTCAAAGTCAAAGATATCAATCACCAATTCAATAAATTAAAATAAAATTCAAAAATTCACCAAATGACCAAAATACCTTCAAGCTAAAATATGGTAGTGACAGCATAAGGCACCACAAATCGAGTACGCCTGAGAGATCCTGTACTGAGGATCTCCGAGTACAAAAAGAATTCTGGGGAATGGGACGATGGAGATCGAGTGGCAGTTGCTCCTTTACTCCGTCGACACTCCAATTACAAAAGTGGAAGAAAACCTAAAAAAATTGCTAACTCTCGGATCATTGGCAAGAAGGGCAGCAATTTGGCTCTTAAAATGCTCTATGTTCTGTCCGTCTTTGTAGAGGGGGACTCCTTCTATTTATAGTCGTTTGGCACTGAAACGACTGTTATGCGTCCACAGGTAGAAAATATACTGATTTAACTGTGGCCGCATAACACCCCTTTGGGCACATAGGGTGTAGGCGCATGGGCACTGGATGATCGTGGGTAGATCGTAGTTTGACGTGGTCGCATGCTTCGGTGTACGATTGCTCGTGGAGACTGACGTGGCCGCATGCTTCGGTGCACGATTGATCGTGGATGTTGACTTGGGCGCATAGTATGGGAGTAAGTTTATGCGCCCACACTTGGGTACATATTTGATCTGCATGAAAACAATATGGGCGCATAGCTTCTCTTCGATCATGTAGGCGCATAGCTCCTCTTCGATCATGTGGGCGCATAGACTCCCCTTGGTTCTATGAGCGCATAGCCCCCTTTTGGTTATGGCATAGCTTTTTTGACTTTTTCATGTGGGATACATAGTCTTGTATTTTTTATGCTTCTACAAGTCCTCCTTCGAAGTTTTTGAGACTCGAACGAGTGTCAAAATATTTTGAAAGAAGCATGGGAAAAACTGTCTCTACCAGCTTCATAGGCATATGATAGAAATAACCCCTTTGGGCGCATAGGTGTTTGCCAGGCTGTCGAAATATGGCTGTTGAGATCTTTCTTGGAAATCTGAAGCGATAGACTCATTTTAGAACGAAATTTGAAAAGTTTCGCTCTTTATGCGATGTTTTATGCGTAGTCTATATCAGCAAATAGCAGGCACATAATCTGCAAAAGACTGTCTCTGTATAGGCATATAGATCGTGTGGGCACATAGACCATATGGGCGCATAGGCCATGTTGGCGCATAACTCCCCGTTCGTGCCTATAAATAGGCCTTGAAGAGAGAGAAAGTTCATTCTCTCTTATTTTTTCTCAGGATTTTCAAAGAGTTTTTTTTTCTTTTACTCCCTTTCGAGCAATAATGTCTCCCAAGGCTGCTTCGACTCCCAAGAAGTCTGCGAAGGGCAAGAAGGCTGCAGTTGCTAGTTCTTCTCCTTTGGCAGCGTCTCATCTGGTTCAAGACCCCATCCTGGGTGAGGCGATGTCTCAAAAAACAAAGTCTCGAGCGTTAATTTGTGACGCTCGGACTTTTCTCTGTTTGGGCGCATAATCATCGATATGCGCCCAAAGCAAACACTTCTTTTGTGACGCGCACGTACGTACGAGGGTCGTTTGATTGAAAATGAAGACGTTGAAGCATGTGTTAAGCATGGATTTCAATGCATTCATTCCCAACTCAAATCCCAAATAGCACACACAGTTACTCTGACAGTATAGGACGTCGGTCGGTATAGCGTAGCGGTGTTCCTATGTTGACTGCTAGCAAGTTATACGCATATAACTTACTGATCACCGCCCATATGGACCCACCATTCACCGAAGTTATGGTAAGAGTTCTCAACGGATGATTTACTCGTTCTAGTAGTAAGAGTGTCAAACCGAGGAATTTACTCGTTCAATTCGGGAGTAGGTAGAATTTTGGTGTATCACCATACGACTTTTCAGAGTAAGGATAGTTTAATAAAGTAGAGTCTTATGCGCTCACAGATGCATGCGCCCACGCACTTTGTTGTGTTATGTGCCTATGCACTTGGTTGTGTCATACGCCCACACACTTTGTTGTGTTATGCGCCTATGCACTTGGTTGTGTCATGCGCCCACACACTTTGTTGTGTTATGCGCCCATACAGAACATGTGCTTATGCGCCCATACAGAACTTGTGCTAATGCGCCCACAGGCCCTTTGGACGCATAACATTAGGGCGCATAGATTTTCTCGGTACTTACCTCTTTTTTTGTAGATTCTAAGTCTGACTTTTTTTATGTCTTCGCAGTTGACATGGTTGTCCCAGCTCTTGGTGGGATTCCTCTTAGCTCTGTCCACCATGCTCTGGATTCATGCCTCATCACCGTAATGGTAAAAAATGCCCAGGTGAAGATCAGCCATGACCAGCCTTCGATGCGGGTGATCTCTATGCTTGAATATAACAAAATGTTCTTAAAGCTGATGATGAATGATGAGTAGTTCATGCTCGGAGGGGCACGGAGCTTCAAGAGACCGTACTTCTTGTTTGGTGACAGCCTGGGATTTGAGGATGAAGAGACGATATGTCTAGAAGACCTTCTGGTGGCCAGGTTAAATAACCAAAGGATATGGTTACCATTGATGAAGCACCAATACCCTCTATCAGCGTTTACTGATCAAGCTGTGCGGAGGTAAATGAAATGGGACCTGACCCCTGAACGGCATGGGATCGTTTTTGGCAGGACCCAATTCAACTCTGGTGACTAGAAGAAGGACACTTTCAAGTGTGTCAAGGGATCCACGTCCTACTCCACGAGGGGGCTGTATCCTGGGGCCATAATAAACAATGTTCCGACTGATCTTCACCCTTATGCTGCTGAGGCTCTCTCCAACCTGATGCTGTCAAGGAAAGAGTCGTATCCGGAAGGGAAGCTACGGATGGAAGGTTGGAGATACTCTATCCCGTTTTGGACCGACCTTACTGAATGGGTGCTCTCGACTTATGAGGTCACCCTAAAAGCTATCGACCTTTTTTTGCAGTTAGAACCACCCAATATGGCATAAAGGTTAATTGGCCTATGTTTATCTCGTTGGTGGAGTTGTACAACTATCACACATGTACCTTCTTTACTTCGGGTGGGGATATGGGTCTGGCTCTTCACGAGATGCAGGCGATATCAAAACTTCCCTAGGGGACCGAGCCATACGAGGAATACGTCCCCTGTGATGAGAAGCTTTTGGATTTGGAGAGAGAGAGCTCTGAGATAATGGAGGTGTACAAAGAGTTACTCTGTCACCTCTTTATTTGTCACCAGGTCACCAAGAAGGGTAACCCATACGAGAGCCTGGACCAACTACATCTTCATTAGAGAAGAAGAAGACGACCCAGTCTCTTTCTCGACACGTAAGCCCTCGACGAAATCTGAGATAGAGCAATTGATGACAGATCGTGGGGCAGTAGACACTGAGGATAGTAATGATCCCGAGGGGAACTTTTTGATTTATCATTTCTTCAGGCAGGCCGAGTTTAAGCTGTCGAAAAAGGCTGTGCTAGCCGCCTTTCTGATGACATGGCTCCGCGATCATGTAGTCCCTGGTAGTTTAGGGTCGATTGAAAGAATAAGCCGAGGTATGATACTTTTGGCTGTAAAGCTGGCGGTTGGATACCAGCTTGCCCTGCTTCCTGCGATGGTCTGCGCCATCCAACGAGGCTTGCAACACTTTGTTGTTAACGCGGTGACACCCGATAGTAGAAAGGATTTTGTCAGGACTGAATTTTCCTTTCACTACCTGATGGGATGGCTGGTGCTGCACTGTCCCAAATTAATAAATGCCGGACTGATGGCAGACTCTTTGGCGGGCGATGCCTTTCTTCGAAGATTCAAAGATGCAGACTGGACCATCGCAGGGGTGCCTATTTGTAGGAAGGCTTTGAGTTTCTTACAGAATTATGAATTCTTCAGAGTGTCACCTCCGTCTGGTAGCGGTCGTGTAGGAGACACTTTAGTAGATAAAGGAGTACTCACTACTAGACTTTATATTGGGGCGTTCCATTAGCTCCAGTCTATCAGGCCTTCCCATCTGGTGCTTAAGAATATGAACCATACTTTCCTGGAACCTTATCTGCCAAGTCGCTTTGCATGGCAGTTCGGCTACAGCCAACATCTTTTGGGCAACCCCAGCCCTCATCTACAGTCGATAGGAAGCCTGATCGATGGGGCACGTATATAAGGCTACTATAATGCTGGATGTACGAAAGCAATTTTTACTTTGCCAGAAGATAAGCCTGAAACCCACATGCTCTTTGCTGCTGCCAAGTTTTATATTTAGGTCAATACCTGTAATGACCGTAGTTCGTATTACGTATTTTAGTATACGTGTACGTATTTTGACTCGTATTGTATGTCTTCTTGCAGGATTTATTTGACATTTTTATTGCTTGGTTCGGTTCGGTTTGCCTGGTTCAGCTTGGTTTGGTTTTACGTGTGTACCACCTACCTACCACCACCATTACCATTTATATCTCACCTAACTTTTCTCTCTCCTTATAACTCCACAATTACTCTTTCTCCTTCTTTCTCCCTGGCGTAGAGCTCCACCTACCCTATTTTTCCTGCCGACAAGTGCAGCTTGCCTCACGAGAGAACTCCATTTTTATTTCCTTAATGTCTTCCTTTCTCCATTTTTTGCTTCTTTAGTACTTAGCACTTTTGGATTCCTTGGCTCATTTGGGTCTAAGTTTATTTCATTTTTGGAATTCTTAGGTCTTGATCTATTTAACCTTGTTATTTTCAAGTTTTGATAGTTCTATGTTGTAGGAAATTTTATTCTGCCCCATTTTGACCTCTGGAAGTCTGGATTCTGACCCTGGATGAGAGGTTTATGGAGCTTGGGACATGGCCTTCATGGTTCTTCGTCTCGAAAGATTGGAGAAGAAGAACAGTGCTTGACCGTATAGCTTTTTATGCGGCAAGTTTTCCCTAGCCGCATGGGACTTAGCCTCTTGGCTGGGATTGACTCCTGAACCGCATGGCTCTCAGAGCCGCATGAACTCGCTATTCCTGGCCGCATGAATTTCTGATCCCCTGACCGCATGGACTTGAACTCCCAACCGCATGGTACTCAGCCGCATGGCTGTGTATGGACCGAGCCGCATAGACCCGATCCTCCCTGCCACATTGGCCTCAGCCGTATGGCCGCATGAGCCAGTCCCGCCCTTGCCGCATGGCTGGGATTGACTCCTGGCCGCATAAACCTTTCCTTCCTCCAACCGTATGAACTTATGATCCAGAGTCGCATAGACCGCACCCCTCCAGCCGTATGCACCCTTAACCCAAGCCGTATGAGCCCACGTGTCCTATGCCGCATGAGACCCATTTTCCTGAGCCGCATGGCTCCTCCCCCAGCCTTGCCCCCTTATTATTTTATTTGTTATATTATGCTCATGTCTTATGGCCCTCCGTGTAACTTGGGTCCCTTGATAGATGCTTATCTTGTACATGTGCTATGAACACGATAGTGACCCGTAGTGGTGCACTCTTGACAAGTAACATGACATGCTAGTGGCCCATCGTGACGCACTCCTGACAAGTAAACCTGACATGATATATCTTAATATGCTGTTGCGACGGCTAGCATGACATGACAAGAATGAATGACCTGGACACCGTGGACGATTGTGTTTGTACAATTGAACCAGTATTGTCTTACATCATGTCTATGACAGGGACCCCTGAGTACCACGGTCAGGGGTACCTACCGAATTCAACTAAGGCTAATAACTAGAATAATCCAGTAGTCATGTAGAGATTTCCCAGCTACAGGCAATCCCGTTATCTGGACGCTCAAGTGGACTTGTAGCCTGCCGACGAGTAGGGCACATTTTCAGCACACTGCTATGTGTTGCACCCTTCATAAATAAGATATTCGACCTGGATAACCCGGATGGTCTGCAGGGCTTGTGGCTGTTGGAATAATCTTATTGCATATTGCTTGTAACTAGGCCTATGATAACCCTAGTTAGTTAAGGTATCAAGCCATACTCTTTGCTTGGCCGTGATTGATTGGATGGAGTTTAACCCAGTCCGGTCATGTTTGATCTTGTACAAGATTGTTACATGACCCGAATACTTGTGCTATTACATTATTAATAAATGGTAGGAAACCAAGTTCCGTTCAGATGAAGAGATACAACCCCGGTCCTTGTTTGGTTTACGGGTTGTAACTTTGTTATCTGAATAGTTCCATGGTTATCTTATCGTATATCATCATGATTTTCTATACTTCCAGCATTTTATTATATAATTATATTCTTGTGCTAATTGCTGGTTTTAGTTTTTAAGTGAAGCCTCCTTTGTGTCACTTGCTCTTTCTAGGATCTGACCCAGCTGGTTTTGTATGGCCAGATATCAGAGCAGCTCCAGAGGATCTACCGACCTTCCAGCCAGATGGTGACCACTAAATGGAATCCTGGCAACGAGTAGGTTTATTTTGTCTCTCCCACTCTATTGTAAAAATATTTTTTGAGGCGTTTAGCCGACGAGCACGTGTTAGCTCGATTGCACCTTACTTACTGTCTGCCTATGGGCTGTAACATGATTGACAAATCCTAGGGTTGATCATGTATGACTAAAAATCTTGCTAGTCTTGACATTTTGTACGACTAGCTTCATGATCATCCAAATATGTAATGTATGGGACGCCTTACTATTGTATATTTGGTATTCTAACATCTTGTAACTGTTATTACTTGCTTGAGATTGAGATAATAGGCTTGTTCATGACCATAAGAGACTGATGGCTTGTAGATAAACACTTATGTATCTAGACAGCCGTGACCGTATGGCAAGGTGGATTGCACTTTGATATACGTAGCTGGCTATGTTCGTCCCCGCTCTCTAGTATCCTGGTTCTGGGATGTTACATGGTTTAAGTGGTGGCCCATACAAGTCTTGTAAATCATGATATGTGAGGGTTTACCGAATATATGTCTCAAGCAACACTCGTCCTTGATCTCTGCTCGTATCCTCTAAATCCCTGAATTCTTGACCTGATTACATGCTTATATCTTTGATCTGTCCTGGTCCTTCCTCATTGTTCCCTATGTCGTCTTCTTCAGCGATATTGTTCCTGGTCTTACCAATCGGCAAGGCGGAGCACCTCCCGTGGACCAGCAGCAGCCTGGAGATCAAGCCCAGCATTCAGGAGTAGCCTCCAGAGTCATACCTACTGGGGGTCAAGAGCCACCAGTTCAGCCCGTCCAGCCTGTAGAACCCGATGATGGCACCTTGGTGGGTCTCATCAGGACATTGCTAGCTTCTCAAGATCATCGAGGTGATGTATTACACCAGGCAGTACAAGATGCTCTGAACAGAGGTGGTCATCTAGGTAACAGTATGGCCAACAGTTTCAAGCGCTTGAACCCTCCATTCTTCGATGGCAGCGAAGATGCTATTGCTGCTGATGCTTGGCTTCAGGACACTGAGGTGATTCTAGAGGCAGCCAGGACTCCAAAAGATAAGAAGGTGGCCGTGGTGCGCCTACCGTTATTGGATCTTGCCCGCAGCTGGTGGGCGGCGCAGGCCGTTGGATTAGTGGCACCCATTGCTTGGGCAGTATTTTGTGAGAAATTCCAGACCAAGTACTTCGATGCTGTAGCTCGATACGATCTACATACGAGGTTCACCAATCTGAAGCAGATAGGCAGGACGGTCGACGGATATGCGGCCGAGTTTTCCAGACTTTGTCGGTTTGCTTGGTAGCGACCGAGTTCGACAGAGCTCAGCGATTCCAGCAGGGACTTCACTTAGAGATTTTATTGGCAGTGGAGCAGTTTGAGCATCGGACTTTCGATGCAGTATTGAGAGCAGCTAGGAGGCATGAGTATACCTCCCAGAGGATCGTGGACCGGACCGGAGGTCGGAAGCGATCCCACGGCCAGATGAATCAGTCTTCAGTACCAGTTCCGGCAGCTAGGGCTTTGACCATTGGAACTCTGAGGCGGGCGGCCTCAGTGACGTCGATTCAACATTCGACCCCAGCATTTCCCTAGCAGCAGAAGCAGAAACAGACTTCCGCAATGGGTTACACTCATTGAGGGAAGCCAGGACATGTGGTATTAGAATGTCGCAGGGTACAAGGATTGTGCCTGGCTTGTAGAGGACCGGACCACAGGGTTGGGAACTGTCCGAATAGAGGGAGTTCATCTTCTTCGACCTTTTCTAGTCCTTCGGTGAGAGGACCAACCCCAGTACCAGTCCAGCAGCAGCAGCAGTACCCGTTGTCGAGGCCCTTGCCGCCTCAGACCCAAGCATTTCAGTAGCAGAATCCCCAGCAGTATGCGCAAGCCCAAGCCCAAATTCAGAGCAGACAGAGAGGGTTCCAGCACCCAGAGGACATGGTCAGGCGATGGCGATGACCATAGAAGAAGGATTGGCACCAGGTGAGGTAGTGGCATGTACTATTCTCGTCAACTCCTTTCCAGCATCAGCATTATTTGATTCTGGTACATCGTATTCATTCATGTCTGTACGATTCGTGACACGGATAGGACTAGAGCCCGAGTCATTATCAGTAAGGCTCAATATACTTACTGGTAACGGTCTTGTGGGAGTAGATAGAGTGTTTTCCTCGTGTCGAATTATAGTTAGCGGTAGAGAGTTCCAAGCTAGATTGATAGAATTCCCGATAGCCGATTATGATATGGTCTTAGGGATGGATTGGTTGAGGAACCAATATGCTAGAATAGACTGCCATGTTGGCAGGATTGTTTTTAGCATTCCAGGCGAGCCAGAGTTTTCCTTTTTCTGAGGCGAAGTTGAACCTTCTCCTCCAGTATTACGGGTGGCAGTAGCAGCAGTACAGTTACCCCGGATAGTCGAGGAGTTTCCAGATATTTTCCTAGAAGAGCTTCCAAGAATGCCGCCAGAGCGAGTGATCGAGTTTACCTTAGACTTGATCCCAGGGACAGCCCCAGTGTCAGAGAGAGTCTACAGGATGGCGCCGTCAGAGTTAGAGATATTGTACAAGATGATTGAAGAACTTAGAACCAAGGGATTCATTCGTGCTAGTGGATCGCCTTGGGGAGCCCCGATGCTTCTTGTGAAAAAGAAGGATGGTACGTCCAGATTATGTATAGATTATCGTACCTTAAAACTCAGTGACAATCAAGAGCAGATACCCTCTCCCGAGGATATATGACTTGTTTGATCAACTCAAGGGGGCAGCAGTGTTCTCGAAGATTGACTTACGGTTAGGATACCATCAGATCAGAGTCAGAGAGCAGGACATCCCGAAGATAGCTTTCAGATCTAGATATGAACATTAGGAGTTCCTTGTTATGCCATTTGGAGCGACCAATGCGCCAGCCGTATTCATGGACCTCATGAATCGTTTCTTCATGCCATACATGGATAAGTTCATGATTGTGTTCCTAGACGACATCATGGTCTACAGTAAGAGTGAAGCAGAGCATGAGCAGCATCTCAGAGTTGTCCTCCAGATTCTCAAAGAGCACCAGTTGTATGCCAAGTTTAGTAAATGTGAGTTCTGGCTCGATCGTATTTTATACTTGGGTCATATTATCACCAGAGGAGTAGTAGAAGTGGATTTCCAGAAGATCATGGCTATCGAGACATGGCCAGTACCTAGTACTGTTGCAGAAATTTGCAGTTTTCTTGGCTTGGCCGGCTACTATTGGCGATTTGTTTCAGACTTTGCTCGAATTTCAGTGCCATTGACCCAGTTGACCCGCAAGGATGTACAGTTTGCTTGGACAGTAGAATGTCAGGAATCTTTTAAGAAGTTGAAGCGAGGCTTGATGATGGCACCCATTCTCACGCTTCCAGATGGGACCGAAGGATTTTCAGTATATTATGATGCTTCAGGCAGAGGTTTAGGATGTATTTTGATGCAACATGGGAAGGTAATAGCTTATGCGTCACGACAACTTCATGATCATGAGAGGAATTACCCAACCCATGATTTGGAGTTAGCAACCGTAGTGTTTGTACTTAAGTTGTGGAGGTACTACTTGTACGGGGATAGGGTAGAAATTTTCACCGATCACAAGAGCTTGAAGTATGTGTTCACCCAGAAGGATCTTAACATGCGTCAGAGGAGATGGCGAGAGCTACTTGTGGATTATCATGTTAACCTGCAGTATCATCCTGGGAAGGCCAATGTAGTAGCAGATGCGCTGAGCCGGAGAGCCGGAGTTTATTTCCTTACAGCACAGCCAGAGTTATTAGCAGATCTTCAGAAGATGGGTATAGAAGTTGTCCTTTCTAATACAAGTTCAGTCCAGTATAGTTGAGAGGATCAAGTTAGCTCAGTCGGCAGATTCTAAGCTTCAGCGACTCAGAGCAGAGTGTGAAGCAGGGCGAAGACCAGAGTTATGTATCCATGAGGATGGTATACTTCGACATGGGAAGCGTCTTTGTATACCTAGTAGAGATATCAGACAAGAGATCATGGCAGAAGCTCACAGTTCTCGGTATTCCATCCATCCCGATGGTACGAAGATGTACCGTGATATCCGTCAGCACTTTTGGTGGAATGGCATAAAAAAGGGAGATAGTCCGGTTTGTCTTTCGATGTTTGGTTTGCCAACAAGTTTAAGCTGAACATTAGAGGCCAGCTGGACTTCTTCAGTCCTTGCCAATTCCAGAATGGAAGTGGGAGCATATAACCATGGATTTTATGACTGGATTTCCTAGGTCCCCGGCCGGTAGAGATGCTATTTGGGTAATTATAGACAGGCTCACGAAGGTGGCTCACTTTCTCCCAATCAGAGTTGGTCAATCGACGGCTCAGCTAGCAGAGATGTATCTCAGGCAAATAGTCAGGTTGCATGGAGTACCAGTCAGTATCTCCTCGGACAGAGATTCAAGGTTTATGTCACATTTTTGGCGCAGTCTGCAAGAGAGTTTGGGAACTCACCTCCAGTTCAGCTCAGCTTATCATCCACAGACAGATGGTCAGTCAGAGCGTACCATACGAACTTTAGAAGATATGCTGAGATCTTGTACACTCGACTTTGGTGGTTCATGGGAAGATCACCTACACCCGGTAGAGTTCTCGTACAACAACAGTTTCTAGGCCAGTATCAGATGGCACCGTTCGAGACACTATATGGTAGGAAGTGCAGATCCCCGCTAGCTTGGGATGATGTTGGAGAGAGGTAGATGCTTGGTCCAGAGATGATTACTCAGAGAGTTGAGGTGGTCAGAAGAGTCAGGGATCATCTTCGAGTTGTGCAAGATCGCCATCGCCATTGGGCTGATTCTCATCGGCGTCGCCTTGAATTTTCTGTCGACGACCATGTATTCCTTAGGATCTCGCCTGACCATGGAGTCATTCATTTTGGCGTACGGAGAAAGCTTAGTCTGTAACGCCCCAGTCCCAAAATACGTAGGACTAGAACGTAATCATGCCAGCTGTATACATACGAAGTATATGGACCCTCGTATATATACATAAGCTGTAAAATACAGTAACCAAGGTACTAAATCTTATCCACAAAGATAAATATTAATAAAACAACAACTTTGGATTTGTCATGAATACAATCGTTGGGCGGAGACAAATCTACTACCAACAAGTAAGGAAAAATACATGGAAAATACAATGAGTTTGGCGGGCGAAGCGAAGACGATCGAAGTGCAATCATCCTCAAGAAAATAGTGACGATCATGGCCACGACTAGAACACCTGCGAAACACAAGAACACACACCTGGCGAGATAACCAGGTCCTTAGAGGGACGTAACAAGATACATCAACATGCCATAAAATACTGAATATAAATATGCCACAATCAAAGAAAGTGACAAGACACGATAAGGTAATCTAACCAAACTAAAGTGAATATGCAGTGAGAACAAACCTTTCGTCGTATGAGCCCTGGCTGTAATGGGATCTGGTATAGTCCCCACTTGGGCACCAGTGACCGAGAGAATGACGTTGAAAAACGACAGTGGCCAACCTGAGAGGCTCATACCCGTATCTCCAGCGTAGCTTCCGGGTTATAAGAGAAGTGCAATAGAAGCCCATACGACAAGAAATGTTCTTCCCACACAATGTACCTGTCAAGTCGCATCCACGACCATGTATCTCTACTAACGCTAAGTCTCCTAACATGCCTTTATTAGCAGTTAGCCCTAACGCATGCACATGGGGGATCAGCCCACACGCAAGAACCTCTACATGCTACTCATCTCACACATCCTCGTGATACAACTGTGTCAAGGTATATGCAATACTCTACAACGGTAGTCCCTTAACTCTAGGTCCATATGAAATCAAAGGATAATAACAATTTAGCTAATATCACTGAACATGTAGTAAAATCTAGAACTGTAAGAACAGGAAATAAATGAACAGTGATATGTAAATAAAATGCAGACAAACTATAAACAGTAAATAATGGCAAGGTATCTTGCTTGTAACGTTGTCTGGTATGGTGCGGTGTTTTTTGACATGCCTCAATAGTCCAATAGCCATGGTCGACGAAATGGTCCAAAATCGCGAGAGAATAGGAACATGTGATTAGTCATGAGTAATGAGAAATATTGGAAGAATTTGTGGAAGTAGATAAATATACAATTTCTTAGAAAATATTTACATTAATTTAAAAACAATTTTACTTAAAAAAAATTTCATTTACGTAAATACTTTGAAAATATGTATATATATTTAATAATTTTGAAAATTATATGTTAGTAGTCAAAATACTCTAAGTTGTAAAATATGATTACGGTGGAACTAAATTTCATAGTTTAAAATATCTATTTTAGAAAAAAATACTTCTAAAAATTTATAACTGGTCAATCGAAATAATATTTTAGTGTTTAAAAGTGAACTTAAAATTTTGCTAGAAAATATTTGTTCAATTAAATAATGGTAATAATAATAATGTAAATAATAATTTTTTTTAACAAATAATAAAATAAATGACAAATTCTAGTAATTAAGGTAATTTTAGTAATACCCTAATTTTGCAAATAATTAATACTAATAATAATAATGATGATAAAATCCTAATAGTAATAAACATATAATGATAATAATAATAAAGTAATAATGATAATATAATAGTAATAATAGTGATAAAAATGGGTAATAATAATAATAATGATAATAATAATAATGATAATAATAATAAAAGATATAATAATATTATTAACCCTTAATTATTACAGTCCCTTCCCTTCCTAAAATCGATTTTACCCCTAAAAATATCAACTACAGAGAGAGAGAGAGATAGAGTGAGAGGAAGAGGGAAGTTGGGTTCTCACCAGCGGCTCCGGCCAGGCTCCGGCGGGGCGGCGGAGAAGGACGGCGGAGGAAGGAGCGCCGGCGGATGGCGGGAAGGAGAGGGGCGGTGAACGCGGGATCGATGGCGGCTGGAGGCTCGGATGGTCGGCCGAGCTCGGGGGAAGGCGCTGGTAGGGGCGCGCATGATGCCAAGCGCGAAGGGGCGGCGACTGCTGTCCTGCGAGGGACGGCCGTCCAGGGCTTCGGAGCGGCAGTGCCCTGGCGGCAAGGAGTTTCGCCGAGGTGGCAGCGGCGGTCGGACAGGAAGAGGAGCGGTGGAGGAGATCGGTGCGGGGTTCGAACCGGGCGGTCGGAGAAGGAGCACGGGGTGGCGCATCGTGTGCTGGCGCGTCAGAGCTCGTTCGCTGGGGACGAAGGCGGCGGACACGGGTGGAGCACGGGAAAGGCTCGGCGTCGCCGGCGGCTAGGTGAGGGTTCTCACCTCTTCTTCTTCTTCTTCTTTGGTTGTTGATGACGGTGTTGTGGGTTTGGGGGCGCCCATTGGCCGGAGATGGCCCTAGCGGCGATGGTCGGCAACAGTGGATGGGTCGAATTGGGAAAGATGGTGGTGGCGTTGTGGTGAGGATGATGAGGGCTGGGTGAACGGAGTTGGCGGCAGCGAGTTGTGTCTGCGGGTGGAGAAGGTGTGATGTGGCGAGGCATGCCAGAGTCGAGGGGTGCGGCTGTAGTAGTGGTGGTGAAGGAGACATGCTGGGCGTTGGCTGGGATTGCACTCGGGGTGAGCGAAGGAATCGGCAGGGAGGTGCTTGTGGTGGTGGTTGGTTGGTTGGCCAGGGCGAGCGGAGTCGGGGATGACGATGGCGGTAGAGACGGGACGGTGGTGACGGGGGTTTACTGGTTGTAGATGGTGGTGGTGGTGTCGAAATTAGGATTAGGTTTTTGGGATGCGTCGTGTCGGGGGTGGTTTTCCGACACGAGGTGAACGTCCGGTTTGTCGGACAGAATATTATGTATTTGTACTGGGAAACAATATAGTGGATGGAAAGGGGACACGGACACGATGCACGTGTTGGGTTGGAAATTGTAGTTGTGGTAAAAAAAAATTGGAGGAGTACCTGCCTATTTATAGGATGTGGGAATTCCCAATTAAATAGGATTAGGATTTATTTAAAACTCAATTTAGATAATCCATCCATTTATTTAAATCCATAATCAAATCCAAATCCAAATTAAATCCAATTTAAATCAAATTTTTGTTTAAAATCGAATAGGATAAATCAAATTTCATAATACTTACCTATTTAAATAAATCCAAAATTTTAAATCAAGGTTTAAATCGCCACAATAATTTCAAAATATATTTTCTAAAATACTAATAATAATAATTTCAAAAATTATTATTTATAATAATCTAGTAGATAATTATGAAATGTATACACAAATAATATTCGTATAAATATACCTTTTTAATAAAAATATTATTTATTATTTATAACCGGAGGGTCTTTAAAATGAAGAGAAACAAACTTAGCAATTTTTGTACGATAGCAAAGTATTTATTATATAAATTATTTTGAACTATAAGAATAAATTAAAAATATTTTTCTAAAATATGTATGCTCGCATATATTCGCCCTCGACGAGCAATTAAGAAAATCGAAATTTCGTGCACGACGTACAATACGACTACGCGACGTACAATACAAAATTTTTTAAATTCGTAAAATAAAAAAATATAGTAGAAATTTAGGGGGTTGACATGCTACCCAAATTAAAAGAATTTTGTCCTCAAAATTTAGGAAAAAATTAGGGTAGGTAGGGCGAAGGGGGTGAAAAGAGTTTATTGATAAGCAATCGATCAATTTATCAGACGGGGTAAAGGAAAGGCATACCATAGATAATCTTTGAAAAATCGGAATTTAGATGTCTAGAATGAATAGATTCTTGGCATAGTGTAGACGATGATCATATGACACCCATCAATCTCAATAATCAACACTATCCTAAATCTTTAAGTGTATAACACCAAATAGGTTAATACTTTCTCGACAAAATTAAGAGCAAAAGCTCAATATTTGAGTTGTGTTCAATATCGTCAAACTCCTCGATTCGTCACTATCCTTTTATTCATAATAACTCGTTTGAAAAAGTTTGATTTCCTCTTGAGATTCATATTCCAATAAACTTAAGTTCACTTAAGATACTCTCTTCCTTTTTCTTCTTAATTTCATAAAATTTTGAACTCCAAAATTTCACCATCTTCAAAAATATTAAATTAAATATCCCATATTTGAAATTTAATGAGTCTACGAAGTTGAATTCAAAAAATCTCTAATAAACTTCTCTCACATATCTATCTATATCCATTTTTCTCAAAACAGATCTTTAATATGTTTAATCAAATGTTAAATCAACATTCTTTGTAGGAAATTCGTACTTATCCTTAAAGTACCCAAAGTAAGCTATCACCTTCAATATTTGTTGATCATATCTTCACAACGCAATATCTTACCATGAAAATTTCCTCTAGCTTTAATTCCCACGAAATTCGAAATTTCAAAATCTTCAATTAAGTTTAGTTGAATCAAAAGTCAAACTCTTCTAGAAAAATTTTATCTTTTGTGCAGCAACATAAATTTATTTTCCGCATTCGTTAATCGCGAACCTTTTAACACTCACAAGTATATTTTTATTGGATCATCTTATCACATAATATTATACCTCTTTATCCAATAACACAATTAACTTATGACTCGTAACTACCGAATTGTTTTATTTAACTAACCCATCAATCTCCTTTATGGAAAATTTTTTTCCTCTCATCTAACTCATATCTAACCAAAAGGGCGTTGTGATCAAATCTTCATCTCCGTACAAGGGTATCCAAGGAAAAAGGTTGCACGAATCATAGTGAAGCAAAACAATTTGGAAAGGGAATGCGGTTAGGTTTAATGATCGTGGTAAGAGTTGGATAATAAATAGGGGTCATGAGTTATTGCATGAAAAAGTAAGGGATGATAGGGTCTAAGTAAGTCAAGATAAAATAAAATGACAATAATTAGGCAGTCAAGATAAACACAAGGTTAAGCATTTAACGGATCTAGTAGACCGCAATCGGGCCGAAGATTTGAGTCGAGATCGAGTCCAACTATATAGTCAAAAGTATATCGGTACCATGGTATAGGTTATAGTTAGTCTTTATGACCCGAAAGTCGTACCATAAAAATAGTGTACATGGGGACGTATTTTTGTGAGACATGATATACCTACATGAAGGTGAGCTCGTCTAGGTTTTGCATGTGAAATTTGTTGGAAGGAAATGTCTAGTGTTGTGCTCCAAATATCAAAGTCACGATAGGGAGCGCCGAATGATCAAAAATAGAAAGTAGGTTTTCATAACGTACTAATTAATGAACAAAATGAAGGTTAAAGCACAAATAAAGATAATTAGAGATCTCGTAGGTCAAGGCTAAATAAGCTAGAGAGGCAATTTCTAGAAAAAAATTTCATAGATAAGGGTATGGTCAAGGGGATGGTTCTAATCATTTCAAGTTTCAAACAATTAGATGGTCATGAATAATGATCTAGATTTGAGGGAAGGTCGAGTAAGTCAAAGATATGTTAATCGGTTTGGTCGATGACTAACTATACTTGTGTATATGCAATATCATAGTCATAGGTGGCATGACAATCTAATGTGGAATACTTCTATCTCACTAGGGTGACCTTACTTGCTTTTTGGTCTTCTACCAATATATGATCTAAAAATTTCAAGTTCCTCGAAATTTTCTCAATAAAATTTTCCAAGATACTTCGCCAAAGTTTCAATTATCTTAGACTGTCAACTTTAATCACAATTTAAATCTCTAATAAATCTCGAAACAACTCTTGTATATTGCAACTCGAATAATAACCCCTTTTTTTCAAATCTTAAACTCAACATTTAATAAGTTTATCCGTCGAAATTCATACTACAAAATGAAACATTTAAATAAATCCTGAATTTAATTCTATATCCTTCAAATGTGTATATCTAGCTTCCAATAAGTCACAACTACTCTTCATTTTTTTTCCAAAATTTAAATATCCATAATCAAGACTTTAAACTCGAAATCTAAATAACTTTATATATCATAGATCATATAAGCAAATTTTAAATATTTAAATTTTTCCTTCAAGTCGATTTCATATCTTCCAAAAATATTTCAAACAAAACTTTTACCTTTTTCTCTTCAAGCTCAAAATTAATACTTATAATTCGTAAATCGTAGAATCAATTTAAAACCTCAAGCTCTCTAACAAACTGTAAATAAACCCTTCATATTCTCTAGTCATTACAAAATTATAACTTATAATTTAAAATACTTTAATAAATTCGAGATAAACTTTAACATATTCAATCCAAACTTGAACTTAATCGTAAATCATGTGTCACAATTTAAAGATGTTTTCCAAATCGGTTTCATATCCCAATAAATCATAAACTATTTCATAATTTCCAAAAATCATAAATCATAAATTTGTTTTCTCGATCTAGCTATTCTCTCGTGTACACCACCATGTAATAGCAAAATAAAATTCCAACTATCATTTGAAAGTGGTAATATGCTACTACCCAACTTGGATTTAACTAATCCTTAAGAATCATATTTCTAGGAAAATAAATGCATCTACAACTCAAATGAAATCTCCATGCATAATATTTGCCAATGTAATCCATCTAGCCATGTGTTTAACCTATGGACATATACTAGTGTAGTCATCTTACTAAACGCGAACTAATAATTTATGGTAGAAGGAGTCAAGCAAGATGCAATTCAAGGAGGTCGAACGAGAGTTCGGAATTTGAAGTCAAGAAAGGATGTCAAGTAAGTGGATGAGATTCTAAACTCTAATCCTATATTGCAGGCTTGTTCAGTACAATCATGTAACCGAAACGGCAAACTCGACCTGCATGGGCCACCACAAAAACATGTAACACCCCAGTCCCAAAATACGTAGGACTAGAACGTAATCATGCCAGCTGTATACATATGAAGTATATGGACCCTCGTATATATACATAAGCTGTAAAATACAGTAACCAAGGTACTAAATCTCATCCACAAAGATAAATATTAATAAAACAACAACTTTGGATTTGTCATGAATACAATCGTTGGGCGGAGACAAATCCACTACCAACAAGTAAGGAAAAATACATGGAAAATACAATGAGTTTTTGCGGGCGAAGCGAAGACGATCGAAGTACAATCATCCTCGAGAAAATAGTGACGATCATGGCCACGGCTAGAACACCTGCGAAACACAAGAACACACACCTGGCGAGATAACCAGGTCCTCAGAGGGACGTAACAAGATACATCAACATGCCATATAATACTGAATATAAATATGCCACAATCAAAGAAAGTGACAAGTCACGATAAGGTAATCTAACCAAACTAAATTGAACATGCAGTGAGAACAAACCTTTCGTCGCATGAGCCCTGGCTGTAATGGGATCTGGTATAGTCCCCACTTGGGCACTAGTGACCGAGAGCATGACGTTGAAAAATGACAGTAGCCAACCTGAGAGGCTCATACCCGTATCTCCAGCGGAGCTTCCGGGTTATAAGGGAAGTGCAATAGAAGCCCATACGATAAGGAATGTTCTTCCCACCCAATGTACCTGTCAAGTCGCATCCACGACCATGTATCTCTACTAACCGCTAAGTCTCCTAACACGCCTTTATTAGCAGTTAGCCCTAACTCATGCACATGGGGGATCAGCCCACATGCAAGAACCTTTACATGCTACTCATCTCACACATCCTCGTGATACAACTGTGTCAAGGTATATACAATACTCTACAACGGTAGTCCCTTAACTCTAGGTCCCTATGCAATCAAAGGATAATAATAATTTAGCTAATATCACTGAACATGTAGTAAAATCTAGAACTGTAAGAACAGGAAATAAATGAACAGTAATATGTAAATAAAATACAGACAAACTATAAACAGTAAATAATGGCAAGGTATCTTGCCTGTTATGTTGCTTGGTGTGGTGCGGTGTTCTTTGACATGCCTCAATAGTCCAATAGCCATGGTCGACAAAATGGTCCAAAATCGCGAGAGAATAGGAACATGTGATTAGTCATGAGTAATGAGAAATATTGGAAGAATTTGTGGAAGTAGATAAATATACAGTTTCTTAGAAAATATTTACATTAATTTAAAAACATGTTTACTTAAAAAAATTTCATTTACGTAAATACTTTGAAAATATGTTTATATATATATAATAATTTTGAAAATTATATCTTAGTAGTCAAAATACTCTAAGTTGTAAAATATGATTACGGTGGAACTAAATTTCATAGTTTAAAATATCTATTTTAGAAAAAAATACTTCTAAAAATTTATAACTGGTCAATCGAAATAATATTTTAGTGTTTAAAAGCGAACTTAAAATTTTGTTAGAAAATATTTGTTCAATTAAATAATGGTAATAATAATAATGTAAATAATAATTTTTTTAACAAGTAATAAAATAAATGACAAATTCTAGTAATTAAGGTAATTTTAGTAATACCCTAATTTTGCAAATAATTAATACTAATAATAATAATGATGATAATAATAATGATGATAAAATCCTAATAGTAATAAACATATAATGATAATAATAATAAACTAATAATGATAATATAATAGTAATAATAGTGATAAAAATGGGTTATAATAATAATAATAATAATAATAATAATAATAATAATAATAATAATAATAATAATAATGATAATAATAATAAAAGATATAATAATATTATTAACCCTTAATTATTACAGTCCCTTCCCCCCCTAAAATCGATTTTACCCCTAAAAATATCAACTACAGAGAGAGAGAGAGAGATGGAGTGAGAGGAAGAGGGAAGTGGGTTCTCACCAGCGGCTCCGGCCAGGCTCCGGCGGGGCGGCGGAGAAGGACGGCGGAGGAAGGAGCGCCGGCGGATGGCGGGAAGGAGAGGGGCGGTAAACGCGGGATCGATGGCGGCCGGAGGCTCGGATGGTCGGCCGAGCTCGGCGGAAGGCGCTGGTAGGGGCGCGCGTGATGCCAAGCGCGGAGGGGTGGCGACTGCTGTCCTGCGAGGGACGGCCGTCCAGGGCTTCGGAGCGGCGGTGCCCTGGCGGTGGGGAGTTTCGCCAAGGTGGCAGCGGCGGTCGGACAGGAAGAAGAGCGGTGGAGGAGATCGGTACGGGGTTCGAACCGGGCGGTCGGAGAAGGAGCACGGGGTGGCGCGTCGTGTGCTGGCGCGTCAGAGCTCGTTTGCTGGGGACGAAGGCGACGGACGCGGGTGGAGCACGGAAAAGGCTCGGCGTAGCCGGCGGCCAGGTGAGGGCTCTCACCTCTTCTTCTTCTTCTTCTTTGGTTGTTGATGACGGTGTTATGGGTTTGGGAGAGCCCATTGGCCGGAGATGTCCCTAGCGGCGATGGTCGGCAACAGTAGATGGGTCGGATTGGGGAAGATGGTGGTGGCGTTGTGGTGAAGATGATGAGGGCTGGGTGAACGGAGTTGGCGGCAGCGAGTTGTGTCTGCGGGTGGAGAAGGTGTGCTGTGGCGAGGCATACCGGAGTCGAGGGGTGCGGCTGTAGTAGTGGTGGTGAAGGAGACATGTTGGGCGTTGGCTTGGATTGCGCTCGGGGTGAGCGGAGGAATCGGCAGGGAGGTGCTTGTGGTGGTGGTTGGTTGGTTGGCCAGGACGAGCGGAGTCGGGGATGACGATGGCGGTAGAGACGGGACGGTGGTGACGGGGGTTTACTGGTTGTAGATGGTGGTGGTGGTGTCGAAATTAGGATTCGGTTTTTGGGATGCGTCGTGTCGGGGGTGGTTTTCCGACACGAGGTAAACGTCCGGTTTGTCGGACAGAATATTATGTATTTGTACTGGAAAACAATATAGTGGATGGGAAGGGGACACGGACACGATGCACGCGTTGGGTTGGAAATTGTGGTTGTGGTAAAAAAAAAATTGGAGGAGTACCTGCCTATTTATAGGATGTGGGAATTCCCAATTAGATATGATTATGATTTAATTAAATCCCAATTTAGATAATCCATCCATTTATTTAAATCCATAATCAAATCCAAATCCAAATTAAATCTATTTTAAATCAAATTTTTGTTTAAAATCGAATAGGATAAATCAAATTTCATAATACTTACCTATTTAAATAAATCCAAAATTTTAAATCAAGGTTTAAATCGCCACAATAATTTCAAAATATATTTTCTAAAATACTAATAATAATAATTTCGAAAATTATTATTTACAATAATCTAGTAGATAATTATGAAATGTATACACAAATAATATTCGTATAAATATACCTTTTTAATAAAAATATTGTTTATTATTTATAACCGGAGGGTCTTTAAAATGAAGAGAAAAAAACTTAGCAATTTTTGTACGATAGCAAAGTATTTATTATATAAATTATTTTGAATTATAAGAATAAATTAAAAATATTTTTCTAAAATATGTATGCTCGCACATATTCGCCCTCGACGAGCAATTACGAAAATCGAAATTTCGTGCACGACGTACAATACGACTACGCGACGTACAATACAAATTTTTTTAAATCCGTAAAATAAAAAAATATAGTAGAAATTTAGGAGGTTGACATAGTCCTAGGTATATAGGGCCGTTTGACATCCTGGAACGAGTAGAAGATGTGTCCTATCGTCTCGCTCTCCCGCCGTCGTTACGTGAGGTGCATGATGTCTTCCATGTATCCCAATTATGACGGTATATTCCAAATCTGAGTCATGTCCTAGATCATTAGGAATTGGTTGTTGGTACCAATCTTTCGCATGAGGAGAGGCCCGTATCCATATTGGACCGAAGAGAGAAGATACTCAAGAACAAGACTATCAAGTTAGTCCGTATTGCTTGGGGTCATCACTCCTTGGGTGAGTCAACGTTGGAGCGTGAGGATGATATCCGATCGCGATATCCCGACCTGTTTGACCCGTAAGGTATAATGTCCTTCTTATGTCTTACACCCTCAGCTTCCTTGCTTGCATGAATAATTGCTTGATTGATTGTCTAGTTATAACTTGCTTGTGATTAGTACAGCTTGTCCTTGCCTCTCTAGCCTCTTAATTAAATTCTGAGGACGGAATTCTTTTAAGGTGGATAGATTTGTAATGACCGTAGTTCGTATTACGTATTTTGGTATACTAGTATGTATTTTGACTCGTATTGCATGTCTTCTTGCAGGATTTATTTGACATTTTTATTGCTTGGTTCGGTTCGGTTTGCCTAGTTCAGCTTGGTTTGGTTTTGCGTGTGGACCACCTACCTACCACCACCATCACCATTTATATCTCACCTAACTTTTCTTTATCCTCATAACTCCACAATTACTCCTTCTCCTTCTTTCTCCCTGGCATAGAGCTCCACCTACCCTATTTTTTTCGCCGGCAAGTGCAGCTTGCCTCACGAGAGAACTCTATTTTTATTGCCTTAATGTCTTCCCTTCTCCATTTTTTGCTTCTTTAGTAGTTAGCACTTTAGAATTTCCTGGCTCATTTGTTATAGGTCTAAGTTTATTTCATTTTTGGAATTCTTGGGTCTTGATCTATTTAACATTGTTATTTTCAAGTTTTGATGGTTCCATGTTGTAGGGAATTTCATTCTGCCCCATTTTGACCTATGGAAGTCTGGATTCTGACCCTGGATGAGAGGTTTATGGAGCTTAGGACATGGCCTTCATGGTTCTTTTTCTCGAAAGAATGGAGAAGAAGAACAGTGCTTGACTGCATGGCTTTTTATGCGGCAAGTTTCCCCCAGCCGCATGGCCCTGGCCGTATGGGACTTAGCCGCTTGGCTGGGATTGACTCCTGAACAACATGGCTCTCAGAGCCGCATGAACTCGCTATTCCTAGCCGCATGAATTTCTGATCCCCTGACCGTATAGACTTGAACTCCCAGCCGCATGGGACTCAGCCGCATGGGACTCAGCCGCATGGCTTTATGTGGACCGAGCCGCATAGACCTGATCCTTCCTACCGTATTGGCCTCAGCCGCATGGCCGCATGGCCTGGCCGCTTGAGCCAGTCCCGCCCTTGCCGCGTGGCTGGGATTGACTCCTGGCCGCATAAATCTTTTCTCCCTCCAGCCGCATGAACTTCTAATCCAGAGCCACATGGACCGCACCCCTCCAGCCGCATGCACCCTTAGCCCTAACCGCATGAGCCCACGGGCCCTATGCCGCATGAGACCCATTTTCCTGAGCCTGGCTCCTCTTCCAGCCTTGCCCCTTATTATTTTATTTGTTATATTATGCTCGTATCTTATGGCCCTCCGTGTAACTTGGGTCCTTGATAGATGTTTACCTTGTACATGTGCCATGAACACGACAGTGACCTATAGTGGTGCACTCTTGACAAGTAATATGACATGCTAGTGGCCCGTCGTAGCGCACTCCTGACAAGTAAACCTGACATGATATATCTTGATATGCTGTTGCGACGGTTAGCATGACATGACAAGAATGAATGACCTGGATACCGTGGACGATTGTGTTTGTACAATTGAACTAGTATTGTCTTGCATCATGTCTAAGATAGGGACCCCTGAGTACCACGGTCAGGGGTACCTACCGAATTCAACTAAGGCTAATAACTAGAATAATCCAGTAGTCATGTAGAGATTTCCCAGCTACAGGCAATCTCGTTATCTGGGCGCTCAAGTGGACTTGTAGCCTGCCGACGAGTAGGGCACATTTCCAGCACACTGCTATGTGTTGCACCCTTTATGAACAAGATATTCGACCTGAATAACCTAGATGGTCTGCAGGGCTTGTGGCTGTTGGAATTATCTCATTGCATCTTGCTAGTAACTAGGCCTGTGATAACCCTAGTTAGTTAAGGTATCAAGCCGTACTCATTGCTTGGCCGTGATTGATTGGATGGAGTTTAATCCAGTCCGGTCTTATCCTGATCTTGTACAAGATTGTCACATGACCCGAATTCTTGTGCTATTACTTTATTGATAAATAGTAGGAAACCAAGTTCCGTTCAGATGAAGAGTTACAACCCTGGTCCTTGTTTGGTTTACGGGTTGTAACTTTGTTATTTGAATAGTTCTATGTTTATCTTATCGTATATCATCATGATTTTCTATACTTTCAGTCTTTTATTATATAATTATATTCTTGTGCTAATTGCTGGTTTTAGTTCTTAAGTGAAGCCTTCTTTGTGGCACTTGCTCTTTCTGGGATCTGACCCAGCTGGTTTTGTATGGCCAGATATCGGAGCAGCTCCAGAGGATCTACCGACCTTCCAGCCAGATGGTGACCACTAAACGAAATCCTGGCAACGAGTGGGTTTATTTTGGCTCTTCCACTTTATTGTAAAAAAATATTCTTTGAGGTGTTTAGCCGACGAGCACGTGTTAGTTCGATTGCACCATACTTACTGTCTACCTACGGGCTGTAACATTATTGGCAAATCCTAGGGTTGATCATGTATGACTGAAAATCTTGCTAGTCTTAATATTTTGTACGACTAGCTTCATGATCATCCTAATATGTAATGTATGGGATGCCTTATTATTGTATATTTGGTGCTCTAACATCTTGTAACTGTTATTACTTGCTTGAGATTGAGAAAATAGGCTTGTTCATGACCATAAGAGACTGATGGCTTGTAGTTAAACCCTCATGTATCTAGACAGCCATAACCGTATGGCGAGGTGGGTTGCACTTCAATATACGTAGCTGGCTATGTTCACCCCCGCTCTCCAGTATTCTAGTTCTGGGGCGTTACAATACCCTTCATTTTTGGTATGACCGTGAGCAGAGTTTAATATCGGGGACTAGGCTTGCCCCCACTCTTGCCGATATAGGACGAGTGCAGGCAATGGAGGTCACAGAAGGAAAGGTGCCGCACCCTTAGCTGAGCCGGCTGCAGTACCACAGCAGGGAGTCGCTCTTGAGGAGCCGGTTGTTACAGTACTTCAGATAGAGGATACTGAAGAACCTCTTTCTGATATTACTCACAAGTGGAAAGCTTCCACTGAGCTGGTTCAACGGTCCAAAAGGAAGAAGGTTGTTGTCTCTAGAGGGAGAAAGAAGGTCACAGATGTGAGCGCCGACTGGCCTCCTCTTAGAAGATCTTTCTGGCAGACCGGGAGAGGTGGAATGGCATCGCGGGCCGTTACCATTCGGGAGGTAGATCCCTTCTTAGACTCCATAACCGTTTTGGTCAAACCGTTGGAAGCTTTCTCACTATTTCGTTTGTCCTTTGCGCAGGATGTTGGAGTCACGACCGTGGCAGGTGCTTCTTCGTCTGAAGAGGTAGACATAACAACAGTGTCCCCTGTTCGTCCTCAACCGATGGATGAAGGCGGGTCTTCTTCAGTTGTAAGGTTTGAGCAAAGGGATGATCAGGGCGAAGGCCCAGACCATGATGGCAATCAGAAAGCCAGTCCCTCCTATAACATTTCTTTGGGGGATATGTCTGTGATAGAAGCTATGATAAAAGATTTGGATGAAAATCAAGTCCAATCAGCTCACCCTCCTCTGGGTATATCATTCTTGCACTTTTCTTCGGATGAGATTTTTTGACTTCAATTTTGCATGCAACTTGTGAGGCTGACTTTCGTCGTATATTCCCTTATAGACAAGGAGAGGGAACAAAGCACAGAGGTTGCTCCAGATACTAGGGCTAGACAAGATGCTGCCCTTGGTTCTTCCAGTAAACTGGCATCGGTTACTGAAGAAGTCTTTGATCGGCCCGTTAAGGCGGCTATTATTAAATCTGCTTCGGGTCCAGCTGGGACCATGGAAGGCAAGCAGCCTGATGCTGCTTTGGCTGATGTTGACAGTGAGCGACCTGGGTCTGCTCTTATTTCCCCAGTTCTAATTGATGCTGAGCCGGCAGGAGGTATGAACTTACAACTCCTTCTTTAAGTAATTTTTTTGTTACTGATATATATATTGCTTTATTATCAGGTTCGACTTCCTCCAAGTAGCTCTCCCTGGGACAGAAGATCTCCATCAAGCTTCATCTCCAACGACCTCTTCTGTAGATGATGAGATGGCTCTGGAAGTCATAATAGCTTTCTACTCCATTTTAAAAGTAAAGCTTCCTGGAGTTTTGAACCGAAATACCGCTTTTGGGCCTGTGAAGGCTGTCACTGAATGCTAGGTGATAGCTCTTGAAAGCATTGTTGGCTATGAAGAGCGAGCTAATGCTTTAAGGACGGTCATGGCTGACCTGAAAAATCAAGTAGCCAAACTCCGAGAGGTCAATCAGTGAAGCCCAACATCATTATTTCTTGAGGAGGACGTGGCTCTGATTGCAGCTATTGAGGAGGAGAAAGCTACTTTCCAGGCGAGGAAGGAGGCGCTGGCTAAAGAGATCAGTGAGCTGGCTGATCAGTATGAATAGTTTGATGCTGCAGGTAGGGCTCGTATTGCCTCAAAGAATAAGCTGGCCATCCAGATCGCTAAAAAGTACAATCAGATTGCACAGCTTCGCGAAGAGATTGCTCAGCTTGAGGCTGACTTACGAATAGTCGCATCTGAGCAAAAAGACTACGTGGTTCAGGCTGCTGCGACTGCCATAACTTCAGACCAATTGAAGGCTCAGCTGGTAAAGTTGGAAGAGGAGCATATGAAACTGATTCCTTTCGAGGATGAAGATGCTCGACAGAAAGAAGCACGTCGTCGTGCCACTGTCAAATCTCAGGCTGAAATCAAGGCTCTGAGGGATATCATTAATCGATTGTGTATCCCTTAAGTCTTTTGTTTGTAACTGTCTGTTTTAGCCGTCAAGACTCTTGTATCTTTTTTTCCGTCTCTTGATAGACGTTTTTAATAAAGAATCTTTTGGCTTTCAAAATTCATGAATGAAGTTTGTAAAATATCAGAACTAGAGGTTATGTGGACATAGTAAGAATATTTCTGGTAGGTATTCCGCTAGGGAATTTGATGTGGACTTATTATCCGTTTTATATTCAAGGTTCTTGAATATAGATATTAAGTTGAAAGAAGCTGCTAATATAGGTAATATGGACGTAATAGCAGAGAATGTTCTATATCTGACCAGAGGTAATATGGACGTAGACGGATATATAATATTAGGTAGAAGTGGATAATTCAGAGGTATTATGGACGTGATTATCTTTGATGAATGCTTTGCTCAGAGGTTATATGGACGTGGCCAAATGTTTCTTAATTATTCCATTGGGGAAATAATTATCGAAAAATAGTTCAGAGGTAATATGGACGTGACTTGTTTTCGTCAGACCAAGTTTGGACAGAATCCAAAACGGAGATAATTCCACAGGGGAATCTTTTTAAAGGACCAATTATCCCTGGCGTATTCAAGACTCTTGAAATACGGATAATAGTTAGATGATTTTTTTGAATCATATAAACATTGTACTGTACATTTACATGACTGAAACATGGTATATGTGAACGTCGTTCATTAAGGTTACACATAATATTTCTTCAGGAACTTACTGTTGGTCGGCATCATGAGCAAGTCACCATCAGGCTTGGTTAGTCGATATGCACCGTTAGAATACACTAATTCTATAACAAAAGGACCTTCCCATTTAGGCTAGAATTTTCCTTTTGTCTTGTGCGTGTCTTGTGCGTCATGACCATTGGTCTTCTCACTGCTAAGATTAGATCACCAACTTGAAAGATTCTTTCCTTCACCTTTTTATTAAAGGCTCTGGAAAGGCGTGCTTGGTATAGCTCAATACGCTGTTGAGCTAATAAGCATTTTTCGTCTAGCGCTTCCAGCTCTTGTAATCGCAGACGGTAACTTTCTTCGACAGTCAACTCACTGGCTAAGGCTACTCGAAGAGAGGAAATCTGGATTTCTAGGGTAAGAACTGCTTCACTCCCATAAACCAGAGAGAATGGCGTACTTCCTGTTGGAGTCCGGACCGTTGTATGATAGGCCCAGAGACATTCGTCGAGCTTCTCATTCCAATCGCGCTTGTTTGAAGACACGAACTTCTTGAGAAGTTTGATGATAGTCTTATTGAAGGCTTATGCTAATCCATTAGCCGCTGGATTGTAAGCAGTAGAGGCTACATTCTGAATTTGATTCTTATCGCAAAACCGATAAAATGCGTGGCTTGCGAATTGTGGACCATTATCATGGATGATCCTGCGAAATAGGCCGAAATGGTAGATAACGTGATGTTTGATGAAACTGACCATGTTCGACGTCTTTATTTCGGTGAGCGGTATAGCTTTCGTCTATTTGGAGAAGTAATCGGTTATAGCTAGGATAAACTGATGTCCTCTGGAGGATGGCGGGCTGATTGGGCCGATGACGTCCATACCCCAGGCTTCAAAAGGCCAAGATGTTGCCGTTGGGTATAGAAACTCCGAAGGTTGATGAATGAAGTCGCGTGGAACTGACAAGCTCTATACTTCTTTGCATATTCAACATCATCTGCTATCAACGTGGGCCAATAATAATCTATTCGTCTGAGGCAATCTTGTAATTTGGGGCCTGGTTGATGTGCACCACAAATTCTATCGCGAGCCTCACGGAATACATGTTTCGCTTCTGTGTCTGATAAACATCGTAACAGTAGCCCATCGTAAGAGCGTCGGTACATCATTTTTGTAGCTGTATCATAGTAAAATATGAGGGATCGCCTTTGGACAAACACTGCTTCCTTTGGGTCCTCAGGGAGGATTCCGTAGACGGTATAGTCTATGAAAGGAAATCTCCAGTCTTTAACGTCGACATTTATTTCTGTTGCTTAACTGTGATGAATATACAAGGCATCTTTTACACAGAATAACTCTCGACCAGATACTGTGATCGAATGCTGAGTATTGGTAGGGACGGTCAGGGAAGCAGCAAGACCGGCTAAAGCATCTGCTTCTATATTCTGTAATCGAGGCACGTGCTTGATGAAGAATCCAACGAAAGAAGAAGCCAATTCGATTGTCTCTTTGTGATATGGGGTGATGTTTTCGTGACAAACTTCATAATCCCCTCGGACCTGACTAACTATTAGCTTAGAATCACCGTAAGCTTCTAGATAGTCAACTCCCAGTTGTTTTTCTAGTTGAAGGTCGATCAGTAGGGTATTATATTAAGCCACGTTGTTAGTGCAAGGTTCCACGAGAGAATATGCACGGTGTATAACCAGATGGTCGGGTGACACAAGCACGATGCCTACTCCGGCCACGATATTTCCTTTAGGTCCTGTTCTTGATGTACCATCAAAGAACATTCACCAAATAAGGATTTCCTCAGTTGCGGTGACTCCACTACTTCATCCGGGATTTCATCGTAGAGTTTGGATGATTCTGGCACCAGATGAGCTGCTAAGAAATCAACTAATGCTTGGCCTTTTACTGCCTTCTGAGGGACGAACAACATATAGTATAGAGTCAACAACATTGTCCATGTAGCTAAACGGAAAATAAGAGAACCCGGTTTAGTCATGAGTATTCTGAGAGGATTGACTTTAGATATGATGTGGATAGTCTGCCCAAACACATAGTGACGTATCTTCTGGATAGCAAATACCAGTACGAGATATTCTTTTTCCACAGGTGTATATCTGTGTTCGGTACCCACCATCGTACGGCTGTGGTAGTAGATTGCCTGTTCATGGCCGCCTTCATTCTTCTGAGCTAATAGGGCACCAAAGGAATGATCCATAGCGCAGACATAGAACACGAAAGGCTTTTCCATTATTGGAGCCACCAACACTGGGGGCTTGTGAGATACTTCTTGATGTCATCAAATACACGTTGACATTGTTCAGTCCAGACGAAAGATCCTTCTTTTTTCATAAGCTAAGTAAATGGTTGACACCTTCCAGACAGATTTGAAATGAATCATCTGATGTAGGCTAGCCTTTCTTGAAGTCCGCGTAGCTCTTTGAGATTTCTTGGGGGACGCATATCGAGGATAGCTTTCACTTTCTTAAGGTCAAGATGTATACCCTTTAAAGTGATAACAAAACTAAGGAACTTGCCGCTGGAGACTCCCGAAAAAGACTTGGTTGGATTCATCTTGAGTTGGTGTGCACGTATTAGTTCGAACACCATTCTCAAATCTTGGAGGTTGTTGCCCTTGAGACGACTTTTAACTGCGATATCGTCTACGTAGCATTCTACTGTTTTACGTAAATGATCGCAAAAAATTGTGTTCATAGCTCGCTGGTATGTCGCCCCTGCATTTTTCAATCTGAAGGGCATCACCGTATAGCAGTATACCCCAAATGGTGTTCAAAAAGATGTGTGTTTCTCATTGTCGGGGAACATCTTGATCTGGTTGTAGCCTGAGAACCCATCCATGAAGGACATCCGCTCGAAGCCGTATGTATTGTCGATCATTACGTCGGTGATCGGTAGAGGGAACTCATCTTTCAGACATGCAGAGTTTAAATCATGCTAATCGATACATACTCGAACTTTACCATTCTTTTTTATAATTGAAACAATATTAGCGACCCAGTCAGGGTGTTGTTCTTCGCAAATGAACCCGCTTGAAATAAGCTTCTTGACTTCACTCTTGATGGCCTCCATGTTATCTGGTCGAAACTGTCATTGCTGCTGCTTTACTGGCTTAGCTTTGGACGAGATATTTAGGTGGTGCATAGCAACTTTAGGATCCAAGCCTGGCATGTCTTCATAGTTCCATGTAAAGACGTCAATATATTCTCTTATAAGTTGTATAAGAGATTGTCGTTCTTCGCCAGACAGACTTTTGCTAATGAAGATTAGTTTAAGAGATGATTCATCTCCTAAATTAAGTTGGACGACTTCGTCTTCGGTAGGTGGTTCACGTTGTTCGAAACATAACTCCCACCTAGTATCCATCTTTTGAGCCCATTGTTCAAGCTCGATTGATTGGACATAGTCTGCAATTTAGTCAACTGATACCATGTTGATGGACAAAGTTGCTTTGAACATGTCTCCAATGCTGGAGTCTGAATCCCAGAGAAAAGAACCAGAAGAATGAGAACAACAATCAACTTTAAAGTTTGATCCTTCAGCAGTTGTTGGAGGAGTAACGTAACCCAAACCAATACCGTTTTGTTGATAATTATTCTCGGGTTTGCCGGAAGGAGCAAAGTGACTTATTGACAATCGTCGCCCTTGACCGTAGTTTAGTCCCTGGTCGCATTTTATATCATATTCCATGTTCTAGATGATATTCTTGGCCTGTCAACTATATCGGTAAAGTTGCATTTTTCCAGAATCATAGTCAGTTTCAGTGTTGTGATTGAAAGAAGTAGAGTCCAGAACGAACTTTCTTTCGCCAATTATTCGACCGAAGATGATCAATTCTTTACCCTTCTTTCTAGCTGGAACGATGAAGTAGTGGATATCTTTTAGCCAGACTTTTTCCTGTAGACGAGGCATCGTGACCGACATGCAGAGATGTGGTCCTATGCCATGCTCTAGGGCGTATATCGTATCTATGTACTGGTTTACAGATTAGTAGATATCGGAGCAATTCAAAGATAAACCTTTACTTAGAAAATATGCAAGTTCTTCTTTAGGGATAACACTGAAGGTATATTATTTTGAGTATTGATATACTCATTGAGGGGATCATTGTCCAAAACATGAGCCACAGACTTGGTCAAGTTCACCACGTAGGGTAACTCATCAGGATTGGGAGGACGGGCTTCAGCAGGCTCTACCTGAGTTATTTTGCAGAGAGTGATGGTCAATGGTTTGACAATATCAGGATTCTTCTTTTTGACCCAGATTGTAAGAGGCTTTGGAGTACTTTTTGGAGTAGTACGTCCTTTGACTCAGATAACCAGGGACCGTCACTGGCAGATGAATTGACTTTAGCTTTATCGTCAGCTTCGTTGCCGTCATCCTTGGGAAGCTGAGATTGATAAAGTATCGAATCTCCATAATAGGCTTCAATACCCTTAAACGGACCGTCATCGGCAAACTCCGTCTTCACGATGCCATCGCCGTTGACGTACTTGAAGCACAGGTAAAGCGTAGAAGAAATGATAAAGTTCTCGTGTATCTACGGACGTCCCAACAAGACGTTATAGGACATATTGGCGTCGATTACAAAGCAAGAAACCTCTATTCGGAGATCACCAATCTGGCACTTGAGACTGATCTTTCCCAGCGGGTGGCTTCTTCCAGCATTGAAAGCCATGGTAGTTGTATTGGTTGCAAACAGCTTGTGCAAAGGGATCCCTATAATTTGGAGCAAACTTCTAGGGATGATGCTGAGGGAGGAATCTGGATCGATATGCATCCGATCCACCTTAATCGCCCCGATATATCCTGTATAGTACAGGGGTCTATCATGACGATTGTTTTTGAGTAATATGTCCTCTTGTGAAAAGGTGATGGTGGGCACCACTTCCATAGTGCTATGACAGTGAGGACAGGAGACGGGATCTTCAGCGGGAGCTTTGACTTCAGCGAGATAAGAGTCGACATGTAGTAATGCCTCACTTAAAACTTTCTGCGTCTATTTGGAGAGTCGTAATAGATCAAACAAAGACAACTTGGTAGGTGTATTGGCCAGCTGTGCCAGTATGTCAAAGTTGAAAGGACGATCCATGCCTTCGGGAGTTGGTGCCTTCAAAGACTTGTCAAATTGCGTCTCTATCTGTTAGCTTTGTCGGTAGTTGAGGACTTAGATGGACCAGCTTCTGAACTTGTGGGGACAGTAGGAGCTGGGAAGGTACTGCATCTTTTTGTGCGGGGTCATAAGTCCGTAGGTAGGTATTTCCAGATTGTGTCTCACCAGATAGAACTTCGTAAATGGGAGAAGACACCATATGACATGATTTGTATTTTTTGCCCCTCTATGCTTTAGAAGATGCCACCCCTTGCATCATTTCTTGCACAAGGTCTGGATGGACCTGTAAACCCCCTAAATTTCTACTACGATTTTTTTAAAAAATATTTTTATATTTATTTTGTACTTCGTATCTGCATGTCGCATACGAGTTCGCATTGTTGTATTTGCGTAGCGTACGAGATTTGTGTTTCGTAATTGCTGGACAAGTGCGAATATGTGTCGAGGTACATATTTTAGAAAAACATTTTTATTATAAATTTTATTTTATATAGGAAAGTACATGTTCAAACAAATATGATAAACGTTTTTATTTTGTATAAAAGAGTTATTTTATTCGTCGTTTAAAAATAAGTAATAATTTGGAAATTGTGGGTTATATGAAATGTATATGAAATATTTTACAAAATTGAAAATTTGTTTATTAATATATTTTTGTTATTTATAAAAGCTATTTTATGATTCAATATTTAAGTATTTATCCTGATTTTTGAAATTAATTATTACTATATTTATTTAATTATGAAAATGAAATTTAAGATTTTGTCAAATTTTAATATTTGATTAAATATGATAATTTAAATTAGAAAAGATTTCATTTGAATTTGAATTAAATGAAGGTTTTATCTATGTTTGATTCGGATTTGAACGATTAAAGTTTAAATCGAATTTAATTTAATATGATATTATCTATGGGGGAATTTAAAACCTTCCAATCCTTATCCTAATGGGATTCCAACATCCTATAAAAGGAGAGGTACTTGCCCTCTCTTTCTTCCATGAATTTCCACAACCATCCAAGCTTGTGTATCGTGTCCGTGTCCAGATCATATCCACTATATCCTTCATGTACATATACATTGTTCTCCTCGTGTCCGACATACCGGACACGTCCGATACAACACCTTTGTGTCCATCACCTCCCGGACAACATCTCCACCCGTAAAATCCCAGCCAATGCCCCCTACCCGTTCCACCGCTCATCGTCTTCCACCACCAAGTACACATCAATGACCACCGTCGCTGTAACCACAGCAATCCCTTCCACCCCTACTACTCCTGGCAGCAGCCACCACTGCCATGGCCAACAACGCCGATTCACCATCGTGGTCACCCCGGACGTGTTGCCACTGCATCCTCATCCCCTCCTTCGAACCACTAACTAGCCACCTACATCACCGCCGTATTTCTCCTCCGGCACCACCGTCGTCACCTCCTCCGCCACCAGACCCAGTATCCCCCAACAAAGTAAAGGAGAAGGGGGAACAGAACCACACCTCCGCATGGCCGAGCTTCCTCCTCCGCCACGTCGAGTACCCTCCGACCGAGCTCTCCTCCGCGTGCACGGGAAGCCACCGTGCCGCACCACCGCTGGTGGGCTCCCGCCTCACCCGTGGCCTCCAGCCCGAGTCGTCGCCGGCTCACGACGCCCAGCCTCCGCCGTCGCCGCTAGCACAGTGAATTCCCTGACCTCCTCTCACTTCCCCTCGACCTTCGCCATCCCGTTCTCCGCTTGACCGCCGGATAAGCCGACATCTGACATTGAAGAACTCCTCTACGACCACCACTTCTCATCACCGGAACCCCCTCGCCGTCGCGACCTCGGCTACGCCCACGGCCGGCACCGCCGCTCCCTTCGATCACCTCCGCGCATCTCCGACCGAACTCGAGCCGCGTCTCTCCGTTCCAAACCCGGCGCCCCGTCGTACGCGCCATTGCGCGCAGGACCTCCCCGCCACTTCCTCTCCGACGAACCCGGTGAGAAACCCCCGCTCTTTCTCTCTTCCCCCCTCTCTGTGACTTTTCCTCTCTCTCTCCTTCTTTCTGACTTTTATACATTTTATATATTTTCTTTTTTGTTGTGCTGTATTCCTTTTTTTCCCAATAAAAGGAGCACAGCTTTACAGCTGTTTCTATTGTTTCTACTGTTTTTATTATTTTATTAATATTATTAATGTAGCATAAGTAGTATCAGTTTTTTATAAGTATTATTATCATTGTTAGATGTTCTTATGATATTATTAAATTAATATATATATCTATGATTTTAGTAGGCTATATTTTGAAATACAAGGTAGCAGTAGTACAAGTATTTTAGTGTTACCATGTTCTTAGTATTAAATTATTATTATTATTATTATTTTAGAAATTTTTAAAAAGTAAAAAAATAACAATACTTTGTCCCATAAAGCGTAGCTTTCCAAAAATTAGATAATAATTTTCTAGTATCATTCATATATTTTTCATTAGCCATATATGACTTTCCACCTCAAAATACTTTATCTTGAAAAACATAGGGTACTTTGCCTAAAAACAAATTTTAATTTTTAAGGTATTTTTCCTATAACATATATTTCACTAATAAAATGTATTTTTCTAAATTAAATATAAAGTATTTTCAAGTATTTACGTAAACTATAGAAATATTTTAAAAATTAAATATATGTATCTATCTCCATAATTCTTCTCAATTATCACCATTGATCCCGACTGATAGTACGTTTCTATTTTTGGAAATTTCAGACCCTTGTAGACTCTCCATGGCTATTGGACACATCGAAACTTGCCAGATCATTGCACCACTCCAGGAGATACACCAGGCAAGATACCTTGCCATTATACTGTTTATTTTAGTTTGTATTTTATTACATATCACTGTTCATTTATTTTCAGTTCTTACAGTTATTGATGTACTACCTGCTCAGTGATATTAGCTTACTTGTTATTATCCTTTGATTGCATATGGACCTAGAGTTAAGGGACTACCGTTTGTAGTGTACCGCATATATCTTGACACGGTTATATCATGAGAATGTGTGAGATGAGTGGCATGTAGAGGTCCTTGTGTGTTGGCTGATCCCCAGTGCCCATGCATTAGGGCTAACTGCTAATAGAGGTGTGTTAGGAGACTTAGCAGTTAGTAGAGGCACATGATCACGGATGCGACTTGACAGGTACATTGGGTGGGGAGAACAATACCTGACGTATGGGCTTCTTTGCACTTCCCTGCTTACTTGTGCGCTCCTCCGGAGACGCAGGCTCCAGGTGCCCTCTGACATTTTCTAGAGCGTTATGGACGTAGCCCCTTGCACATGATACCCTCTGACGATCTTCGGACGTTACGGACGTGGGCCCCTGGTGCCTTATATGGGGACTATGTCGATCCCATTTACAGCCATGGCTCATGCGTCGAAAGGATTGTTTCTTAACTGCATGTTCACTTTAGTATGGTTAGACTACCTTATTTATGTCTTGTCACTTTCTTTGATTGTGGTATATTTTATATTCAGTATTTATATGGCATGTTCTTCCTGTATCTTCTTACGTCCCTCTGAGGACCTGGTGATTCCTCCAGGTGTGTCTTGTGATTTCTGCAGGTGCCCTAGCTAAGGCCATGACTTGCGCTCTATTCTTTGAGATGTTGCTCTTGGATCGTCATCCCTTTCGCTCTCCCAAATTACTTTCCTTGTACATTTCTTTCCTATTAAAATTTATTGGTAGTGGATTTGTCTCCACCCAACGATTGTATACATGACAAATTCAAAGTTGCTTATATCATTATTTATCTTCGTGGATGAGATTTAGTCTTGGATTACTGCAGTTTACAGCTTACGTATACATACAAGGTTTTCATACATTGGAGCGTACTTCGTATGTATACAACTGGCATGGATACGTACCTAGTCCTAAGTATTTTGGGACTGAGGCGTTACGTGTTTTTGTGGTGGCCCATGCAGGTCGTGTTTATCTCTTCGGTTACGTGAATGTACCGATGTGAACCTGCATATAGGAATAGAGTTTAGGATCTCATCCACAAGCTTGACCTCCTTCCTTGTTCAAGTTTCGAACTCTCGTTACCATCCTTGATTTGCATCCTGCTTGAAATCTTTCTACCGTGAATTCTTATTTTTCGTACTTAATGACAGCTAGGAAGATGACTGCACTATTATATGCTCATAGGTCAAACACATTGCTAGAATGATTACATTGACAATTAGTATATATTGGGGTCTTATTTGAGTTATAAAGACATTTTTCTAAAAGTATGACCTTAGGGATTAGCTAATTCCAAGTTGGGTAGTAGCATATTACCGCCTTCAAAGGATAGTGGAATTTTATTTTGATATTACAAGGTGGTATACACAAGAGGATAGCTAAATCGAGAAAACAAATTTATGATTTATGATTTTTGAAAATTACGAAATAGTTTATGATTTATTGGGATATAAAATTGATTTGAGAAACATCTTTAAATTGTGACACATGATTTACGGTTAAGTTCAAGTTTGGATTGTAATATGTTAAAGTTTATCTCGTAATTTATTAAAGAGTTTTAAATTATAAGTTATAATTTTGTAAACGACTAGAGAATATGGAGGTTTATGATTTATGGTTTATTAAAGAGCTTGAGGTTTTAAATTGAGTTTACGATTTATAAGTTTATTTAATTTTGAATTTGAAGAAATAATGGTAAAATTTTTGTTTAAAATATTTTGGAAGATATGAAATCGACTTTGAAGGAAAAATTCAAATTTTAAATTGTCATATGATCTATGATTTATAAAGTTATTTAGATTTCGAGTTTAAAGCCTTGATTATGGATATTTAAATTTTGGTGAAAAAAAAGAAAAAAAGAAAGAAAAGTATGTTCACTGATTAGAGATTAAAATTTTGATTAAACTTGGCAGCCTAAGATGGTTAGAAATTTTGGTGGAGTATCTTGAGATTTTTATTGAGAAACTTTTGAGGAACTTGAAATTTTAGATCAGATCATATTGGTAGAGGACCAAGAATCAAGCAAGGTCACCCTAATGAGATAGAAGTATTCCACATTAAGTTGTCATACCACCTATGATTATTATATTGCATATACACAAGTATATAGTTAGTCAACGACCAAACTGTATAGCTATATTTTTATCTTGACCCACTCGACCTTCCCTCAAATCTAGATCTTTATTCGTGACTGTTTGAAACTTAGAAATGATTAGAATCATTCCCTTGACCATACCCTTATCTATGAGACTATTTTTTCTCTAGAAACTGTGTCTCTAACTTATCTTAACTTGATCTACGAGATTTACTAAATTATCTTTATTTCGTGCTTTAACCTTTTATTTTTTGTGCATTAATTAGTAACTCGTGAAAACCCACTTTCTATTTTGATCATTTGGTGTCCCCCACAGTGACTTTGATATTTGGAGCACAATACTAGACTTTTCCTTCCAAACAATTTTATATGCAAGACCTAGACGAGCCCATCTTCACATAGGCATATCTTGTCCCACTAAAACATATTTCCTCGTACACTATTTTTTTTGGGTCATAAAGACTAAACTATAACCTTTACCATGGTACCGATATACTTTTGACTACATATTTGGACTCAACCGCGACTCGAATCTTCGGCCCAATATATGATTGCGAACTACTTGATTACTTAAATGACTCTGTATTTTATCTTTGATTGCTTGACCCTTATCTTATATTATCTTGATTTACTTAGACCCATAACACCTTTACTTTTCATACAATATTAGCAAACTCTTACTTTTCTTCCTTCTAATTAAATTGCTTCACTTATATTTCATTATGATTCCTTCGTAGTTTATGCAACCTTGTTCCTTGTATGATTCCCGTATGTGAAGATAAAATTTGATCATGACATCCTTTGGTTAGTGGAGGATAGATTAGAGAACCCCACAACATGGAGGAATAATATAATTGGCTAAGATAATTATGAGATTACGAGGTATAGATTGGACATAAGTGAAAATGTGCGATAAATCCAAATAGATGAAGTAAGGAATGTTATATTATATTTTGATAAAACACCCAAGGGTAAATAGACTTCTCGAATTTTAAAATTTATTTTGAGGTAACTAAATATCGAGTGAAGAATTTTCTAAAGTGTTGGTGGTTTAAGAACCAAATTTATATATTAAATATATGGATGCAAATTTTTGATAAAGATAATGTTGACGTTGCCTTCGATAACATATAGTGTTATGATGATATTAGTTTTCAAGGATAACTAATTGTTGAAGAAAGAAACCTTTAAATTTTGATAAATGGAGAATTAAGTTCTAAGATGATTATGAATATGAAGTAAGATGAGTTCATTTCTACCACCAAAAAGAGGAGATTGTTGAATTCAAATTTTCGAGAGAGACTAATAAATATTTTAGGAAATTTTTAATTATGATGATAGAAGATTGAGTTATGAAGGTATAATGTTAGTTTTCGAGATTTATCGAACATTGAAGACGAACTTTTATTTTGGTGCATAAGGATGCATTGTACATTGACCAATAAATACAAATTTGTAGTAAGAAGGTTTTAACTTTTACTTGGGCCAATTGGTTGAAGGTTTTGGAATTTTAATTTTAGAGGAAACTATAACTTGGGAAAATATATATAAGTGAGCTAGTATAATGGAGATTATGGAATTCAAAATTTGAGACTATTTGAAATTATATGACGAGATAGAGGAAGTTAGAGTACATTTATAATCATAATTATTTTTGTGAAATTTTTAAGGGAACGTGGTACGAAAGTAATTTTTGGAAAGAACGATTTATGAAAAGAGAGATTACATGAATATTGATGATATCAAAGGATTAAGGAGTTTATTACCTACTTATGAGGTTGCCCTTTTTAAGGTTAATGTTAGGGTTGATCGAGCATAGTCATTGATTGGTTGTCATATACATGATCATAATCTAAACTAAAGCCATTAAATTTTTCTGTTCTAGTCGATCAAATGACATATTGCCATTGAAATGTCGTCGCCTCCTCATCGAATATTTTGTTTGCATTCTCGTCCCAAGAAGATCACGTGCATCTATTCGAAGAAAGTCTTTCTATCCCCTTCACCCTACCTACCCTAATTACTCCTAAATTTCGAGGACAAACTTCTTTTAAGTTGGGTAGGATGTAAACCTCCTAAATTTCTACTACGATTTTTTTTATTATTTTTTTTGTATTTACTTTGTACTTTGTATCTGCACGTCGCATACGAGTTCGCATTGTTGTATTTGCGTAGCGTGCGAGATTTGCGTTTCGTAATTGCTCGACGAGTGCGAATATGTGTCGAGGTACATATTTTTGAAAAACATTTTTATTATAAATTTTATTTTATATAGAAAAGTACATGTTCAAACAAATGTGATAAACGTTTTTATTTTGTATAAAAGAGTTATTTTATTCGTTGTTTAAAAATAAGTAGTGATTTGGAAATTGTGGGTTATATGAAATGTATACCAAATATTTTGCGAAATTTGAAATTTGTTTGTTAATATATTTTTGTTATTTATAAAAGTTACTTTATGATTTAATATTTAAGTATTTATCGTGATTTTTGAAATTAATTATTACTATATTTATTTAATTATGAAAATAAAATTTAAGATTTTGTTAAATTTTAATATTTGATTAAATATGATAATTTAAATTAGAAAAGATTTTATTTGAATTTGAATTAAATGAAGGTTTTATCTATGTTTGATTCGGATTTGAACGATTAAAGTTTAAATCGAATTTAATTTAATATGATATTATCTATAGGGGAATTTAAAACCTCCCAATCCTTATCCTAATGGGATTCCCACCTCTTATAAAGGAGAGGTACTCGCCCTTTCTTTCTTCCATGAATTTCCACAACCATCCAAGCTTGTGTATCGTGTCCGTGTCCAGATCATATCCACTATATCCTTCAAGTACATATACATTGTTCTCCTCGTGTCCGACATACCGGACACATCCGATACAACATCTTCATGTCCATCACCTCCCGGACACCATCTCCACCCGCAGAATCCCAGCCAATGCCCCTACCCGTTCAACCGCTCATCGCCTTCCACCACCAAGTACACATCAACGACCCCCGTCACTGTCACCACAACAATCCCTTCCACCCCCACTACTCCTGGCCGCAGCAACCAGTGCCATGGCCAACAACGCCGAGTCACCACCGTGGTCACCCCAGACCTGTCGCCACTACGTCCTCATCCCCTCCTCTGAACCACCAACTAGCCACCTACATTACCGCCGTATTCCTCTCCCGGCACCACCGTCGTCATCACCCCCTCCGCCACCAGACCCAGCATCCCCCAACAAAGTAAAGGAGAAGGGGGAACAGAACCTCACCTCCGCGTGGCCGAGCTTTCCCCTCTGCCACATCGAGCACCCTCCGACTGAGCTCCCCTCCGCGTGCACGGGAAGCCACCGTGCCGCGCCACCGCCAGTGGGTTCCCGCCTCACCCGCGGTCTCCAGCTCGAGTCGCCGTCGGCTTCCGATGCCCAGCCTCCGCCGTCGCCGCTAGCACAGTGAATCCCCTGACCTCCTCTCACTTCCCCTCGACCTTCGGTATCCCGTTCTCCGTTTGACCGCCGGATCAGCCCATATCTGCCAGTGAGGAACTCCTCCACGACCACCACTTCCCATCACCGGAACCCCCTCGCCGTCGCGACCTCGGCTACGCCCACGGCCGGCACCGCCGCTCCCCTCGATCACCTCCGCGCATCTCCGACCGAACTCGAGCCGCGTCTCTCCGCTCCAGACCCGGCGCCCCGCCGTGCGCGCCACCGCGCGCAGGACCACCCCGCCGATGCCTCTCCGACGAACCCGGTGAGAAACCCCCTCTCTTCCGCTCTTTCCTGCTCTCTGTGACTTTTTTCTCTCTCTCTCTCCTTCTTTCTGACTTTTATACATTTTATATATTTCCTTTTTTGTTGTGCTGTGTTCCTTTGTTTCCAATAAAAGGAGCACAACTTTACAGCTGTTTCTATTGTTTCTATTATTTTTATTATTTTTATTAATATTATTAATATAGCACTAGTAGTATCAGTTTTTTTATAAGTATTATTGTCACTGTTAGATGTTCTTAAGATATTATTAAATTTTTATACATATATATATATATATATATATATATATATATATATATATATATATATATATATATATATATATATATATATATATATATATATATATATCTATGATTTTAGTAGGCTATATTTTGAAATACAAGGTAGCAGTAGTACAAGTATTTTAGTGTTACCATGTTCTTAGTATTAAATTATTATTATTATTATTTTAGAAATTTTCAAAAAGTAAAAAAATAATAATACTTTGTCCAATAAAGCGTAGCTTCCCAAAAATTAGGCAATAATTTTCTAGTATCCTTCATATATTTTTCATTAGCCATATATGACTTTCCACCTCAAAAATCTTTATCTTGAAAAACATAGGGTACTTTGCCTAAAAACAAATTTTGATTTTTATGGTATTTTTCATATAACTTATATTTGACTAACAAAATATATTTTTCTAAATTGAATATAAAGTATTTTCAAGTATTTACGTAAACTATAGAAATATTTCAAAAATTAAATATATGTATCTATCTCCATAATTTTTCTCAATTATCACCATTGATCCCGACTGATAGTACATTTCTATTTTTGGAAATTTCAGACCCATGTAGACTCTCCATGGCTATTGGACACATCGGAACTTGCCAGATCATTGCACCACTCCAGGAGACACACCAGGCAAGATACCTTGCCATTATACTGTTTATTTTCAGTTTGTATATTATTACATATCACTATTCATTTATTTCTAGTTCTTACAGTTATTGATGTACTACCTGCTCAGTGATATTAGCTTACTTGTTATTATTCTTTGATTGCATATGGACCTAGAGTTAAGGGACTACCGTTTGTAGTGTACCGCATATACCTTGACACAGTTATATCACGAGGATATGTGAGATGAGTGGCATGTAGAGGTCCTTGCGTGTTGGCTGATCCCCAGTGCGTATACGTTAGGGCTAACTGCTAATAGAGGTGTGTTAGGAGACTTAGTAGTTAGTAGAGGTACATGATCGCGGATGCGACTTGACAGCTACATTGGGTGGGGAGAACAATACCTGACGTATGGGCTTCTTTGTACTTCCCTGCTTACCTGTGCGCTCCTCCGGAGACGCAGGCTCCAGGTGCCCTCTGACATTTTCTAGAGCGTTATGGACGTAGCCCCTTGCACATGATGCCCTATGACGATCTTCGGACGTTACGGACGTGGGCCCCTGGTTCCCTATATGGGGACTATGCCGATCCCATTTACAGCCAAGACTCATGCATCGAAAGGATTATTTTTTAACTGCATGTTCACTTTAGTATGGTTAGATTACCTTATTTATGTCTTGTCACTTTCTTTGATTGTGGCATATTTTATATTCAGTATTTATATGGTATGTTCTTTCTGTGTCTTGTTACGTCCCTCTGAGGACCTGGTGATTCCTCCAGGTGTGTCTTGTGATTTCTGCAGGTGCTTTAGCTAAGGCCATGACTTGCGCTCTATTCTTCAAGATGTTTCTCTTGGATCGTCATCCCCTTCGCTCTACCAAATTACTTTCTTTGTACATTTATTTCCTATTAAAATTTGTTGGTAGTGGATTTGTCTCCGCCCAACGATTGTATACATGACAAATTCAATGTTGCTTTTATATCATTATTTATCTTCATGGATGAGATTTAGTCTTGGATTACTGCATTTTATCGCTTATGTATACATACAAGGTTTCCATACATTGGAGCGTACTTCATATGTATACAGCTGGCATGGATACGTACCTAGTCCTAAATATTTTAGGACTGGGACGTTACAGGACCCACATGATCTCACCACGTTCTGTCGTGAGTGGCACCAAATTTGATGTTGAGTTGCGAGCTGGCAGTAGTTTGATAACTTCAATTACTGCCTTGGGGATCGGGACTACGCCGTCTGGGACTTCTGTGGGAGGAAAGTCACCAAATTGAAGATAGATCATGTTAGAAGATACAACCTTGTCTTCAGCTTCGAGGTTGATAACTTGGCTGTCGATAATCTGTTGTATCTTCTTTTTCAGGACGACGTAATCCTTGGTAGAGTGGTGCACGTACTAATGATAAAGACAGTACTTGGGATCGTTGAGTTGGTTTGCCTCCGTAGGATGCCATGGTGGAGGCAATGTCAGATTATTACCCTTCATAAATGTGTGAAAAATGGTAATAACAACTTCTTCGTCAAAGGAGAAAGTCTCCTTGGGTTTGTTAGGCGCGCCCTGAGAATTGGAAGCTCCCTTGGAAGTATCGACCTTCAAGACTTCTATCCCTTTAACCCCACGTATAGGGATAGTTTGGGGGTGCTTGCTTTTGTCTTCAGATTTGGGTGTCTTCAACCCCAGTAATTCCATATTAGGGACTGTAGAAGCATGAAAAATATAGAATTAATGCGGACCACAATTTGCCGCATATGTACTTTGGGCCAAATAGGTCCGCATAAAGGAGAGCCGTATGACAGATTCAACACCCTATGCGGTCCATCGACAACCAGACTGATTCAAGTCGCAGAAGAAAAGATATGCGACCAAGTTGATCAGTTCGTCTGATAAAACTGACAAGTTCTGTCAAAACTGACAAAAATGGCAGCTCTGACACTCTGACAAAAAGATAAGACGTGAGACGTGAGCAGACATACGGCCAGAAGGAGTGTTATCCAAGCCGCATGAACCTTATGCGGCTCAAACGTATGCGGCCCCAGAGTCTCCGAACTTCATGCGGCCAAGGGTGACTGTAACCCAATCCGCATAAGCTTTATGCTGCCCAAAATACAGAATCTATGCGGCTTAAAAGTCCTTAAGCTATATGCGGGCTAAGGAATATAGCGATTTAAGCCGCATGAGTCTCATGCAGCCCAACATGGTCGAAAACTGAGAGACTCATACGGCTCAAAATGATTCCTATCCTGCGATAGGACACGTGGCAGGCTGAGCAAGTCTCAACCACCCAGATTTGCTGTAACAAAATCCTAACAAATCGACAGCAGGCGGCCAAAGAGCGAGTCTTCACGTGCTGGTTAGCCACGTGACCATAGGCCATCCATGCGGCTCAAAATACATACCACTATAAATAGCAGGGTGCCACACCCCTGCAAAAGGCTGGCAACCTTCAAAAAGTAATTTCTTCAAGAGCTAAAGATTGCGTCAGATAATCCAAGAAGTAAGGCAGAGTTGATACACTTTCCCGAGCCTCCACCGTCATCCCCCAGAATCAAAACTAAACAATTGTACTTAGATTGTTTCCTAGGATTTCTTTCTAGGCTTTTCTTTGTACAAGCGAGTTTGCAATCAATTTTAGTGTTTCTGTAATACCTGTTTTTGATATTTAATAGCAAACACGATGTCGACTCTGCTGGGGACGTCCTTCTCCTCTGATGAGAAGCTGGTGACACAATCTGACGCGTCCAAGCTCGGTCCCACGCAGCAAATGCTTGTGGTTCGTTTTGACCAACAAGCCTTCGAAGAAATGCTCTCTGAAGGGAGCGCCGGCCCATCACAGAAGCGAGCCAACCCAAAAAGAACTCTCAGGACATCGGCACACAAAACTGTTGCGCCCAACTAAGTTCTCGAAGATGCTCCTTCTGCAGCCCAAGACGGTGACCAAAGCTCTCCTGTGGCTTTGCTTCCGACCGCAGAGGACCCCACTGTCCCCAAATCCAGAAGAGAAAATACTACGATGCTGAGTTTTTGGGGGCACAAGGGAAATCCATGCGGACAAAGAAGAAGCCGCATAAGAGAGATGGGCAGTCTGTCCATGCGGCAGCCAACTCTGGATGCAGGTAGACAACTCATGCGACAGCCAACTCTGGCCGCAGGAAGATGGCCCATGCGGCAGCCAACTCTGACCGCAGGAAGATGGCCAATGCGGCAGCCAACTCTGGCCGCAGGAAGATGGCCTATGCGGCAGCTAGCTCTGGCCGCAGGAAGATAGCCCATGCGGCAGCCAATCCTGGCCTTAGGCAGGATGTCTCATGCGGCTCTGTCGGAAGCTCTGTGTTTGACCGTCTCTCATGCGGGCCCGACTCCATGCGGCCCATTGAGAATGTATGATGTATCAATCTGGACTCTTTTTACTATGTGCCTTCGGGTGCTAAGTCAAAGAAGTCTAGGGCAGTGCGGGCCGAACAAGCCCAACCAACAGTCCAAGTTGTCGACTGTCAGCGGGCCCCGTTAACTGTTATACGGTCTCCTGATGGAAAGTTGTACAGAACCACCCGCGTCCAGTCCCCCAGGGCTAACGGACAGGATGGGTCTTTAAAGTCTCCCTCCAACGATCCAGAGCAAGTGCTTTTACTAGCCTCGGATCAGGGAGCAAACATGATACCTAAGCACCTGTGCGCTCGGGATACCCGAGTCCACAAGTTTGGTGCAAAGGTAGATCAACTTGCTACCGACTTGCGTGAGGTGATTACTCACAAACGAAGGGGGCAATATTGGCATGCGATGAGTCCCTCTCAGGACGTCGTTGCACCCAAGTCATCATCAACTGCTGCTACGATAAATCGGCAGCACCTGAAGGTCGGTAGTCAGTTTTCCAATGACCGCAGCAGCCAGCACCTGTCCGACAACAACTCAAGAAACATGTACAAATTCCAGAAGACGAAAAGTTTCCTTTCGCCTCCTGTAATTTAGCTCGGAAGGTTCCTCCTGGCAAGGGAAGAAAAAAGACAGGCTCTTCCAGCCTGGCAATCTCGGCCAATATTGCAAGGAAACTCTCATTTGGAGGGTTGCCGTCGACAACCACAGGGGGTGTCTATTTAGGCACTCGATCCAAAAAGAAACTTCTAGCACGTAGGGGTGCACCTTCGGCCTCCTTGGGAGTAGATGAAGCTGGGGGTAGTAGTCCCATCAATATATACGACAACCCGGTGTACCTAGGGGTGCACCTTCAGACTTGGACTTCCCTGAGGGCCACCTCCCTCGCCTAGACGATGCGGCTTCCTACACAGGGGGCAGCACCCCTTCTGAGTCCGAGGAAGATGACATTCGATATTCTTCGATGATTTCTCTGTACAATGGTACGACACAGAGAGCACCTCTTCTACGATCCCTTCCACCTCTATCTACGTGAGGTCAGTCTTTATGGCTGATGATGATCATGAAACGCCTACTGACCGACAATGTCTAGAAGTACTTGAGGCCATGCTCCTGTCCTTGGTCAAGTCTGTAGACGATATCAAAGCCGCCTTGCCAACTCAACCGGCAAGGATGCCCGGACAAACAAGCTTGGGACCCGCAGTCAACGCGGACTCCAATACGATCACCCCTCCTTTGGGTGATGATCCTTTAAGAGCATCTGTTCCTTCAGCTGCGGACGAAGCCAAGGAAGCGAGAAGGGAAGTCCAGGAGCTTCGAGCAATGTTTAATGCCCGAGACTCCTCTCGGGACCTCAGAATACGGCAGTCGTAACCCGTTACATGGAGAGATGTATCTTTTATACCATGGTACAAATCGTTTTATATCGATTCATATGACGGGAAGACCTCTGCTAGTCGATACATGACTTGCTTTAAAGTCACAACCGACCACTTGCTGCATAGTGACGCCATCCTCACACGATTATTCATCGGCCCGCACACAGTGTAGGGCACGAGAAGTGAGTACGTTCAGCCTACGCCGCAGTGTCGGCGGTAGAACACTGTTCTAGGTCACAATTAAAATTAAATACAATAGGATATACTCACCGTACGGAGGACAATCACAGCAGGATACAACTCAATCACCAAAACTAGAAGTAGCACGATAAGATAACTATGAATCCACAAGAGAAGTACAACAGAGATAAATAAATCTCGGTGTTATCAACACCAACTCAAACAAGCATAAATTAAATACAACTCAAGACAACTGAAAATAAAATAAGAAAAACTCTAGCCATCTACTCCAACCTCTACTGTGTCTCCTCTAGGCTAGAAGGTAACCTCCAAGCTATCTGTAAAATTTATCAACAGGTCCAGCCAGGATGGGAGCGAGCACAGTACATCTCACGCAGTTCATATCATGACAGGAATATAAAGTATGCAATAGAGTAAGATAGATGAATCGCTGAAAGAAAGGACATGAAATAAAGAGAAGACTGTAATGGAAATATCTAATATAAGTAAAGAACTAATAGTGAATTAGTGATTTAGAGTACAAGATAGACATATGAATGGCTTGATAATAAACATGAGAGTTTATATATGGCTACACTACTTTGGAAATATTCACATGACTATTTCTACTCTCCCATCCCCAATCAATACACAAGGATCCGTTCATGTTATGTTATTGTACATGATTTCACATGGGAGCCCATAAATGGGTGTACATGAATATAAACATGGGGGCTCCATGAACATGAGAGTACATGAATCACGAGAGTGCACATGAATGATGAAAGCACAGGAATACACGATAAAAGTGAAACGCACATGACATGATGTATCCGATGCTCCCAAGGGGGATAACATCGCATGAAAAGGTCCATACAGTACTAATCCTTCTTACCATCGTTACAACATCAAGAAAAGTAATCTAGAGTAAGAATATAGTCATAGCAAGTGCGAAATGGTCAAAAAATGTACTCGCATGATACCCTGAACAGCTGATATAAAAAGATGGCCAACTGGAGTCACAGAGTCCTAGTTAGAGCAAGACAGGCTATAAAGAGTTCAATTTATATGGTAATTGAAATTATAATGCAATCTACATGAGCCTAAGTCAATCTAGGTCAAAGTCAACTCTTGGTCAACTCTGGTCAACTATAAAGTCAAACTAGGTCAAGTCTAGTCAACTGTGGTCAAACTAGCTAGGGTTGGGTCAACAATGGTCAACTAGTCTAGGTTAGTCAATTCTAGGTCTAAACAAACTAAGTCTATGCAAATCAAGTATCCAAGATAGCTACTAACTCATAGCCTAAGTCACTTGATAAACCAAGCACAAAACTAAACCATAAGCTAACAAGGCACACAAACTTAGTCATATAATGTATATATATTATTCATATTCATATATTCATATACATAGATATATATAGGAAAGCTATATATATAGGCACACATACATACATATATATATATATATATATATATATATATATATATATATATATATATATATATATTTAAATATATATATATATATATATATATATATATATATATATATATATATATATATATATATATATATATATATAAGGAGAGGTAAAAGAGTAAGTGAGTGTGTGTGTTTGTTATATTTGTGAAAGGATATGTGTTATTGTTTTCAGATTTAGTGATAGGTAGGTGTATGTGACATGAGATACATGGTGTCAAAGGGTGTATGAATGCATGTGTGTAAAAGGTTATAGGTTAACTCAATTTATAGAAATGCATACATACATACTTACATTGCATACATGCATACGTACATATCATGTATACATACATATATTGCATACATGCCTAAATACATATAATATATGCATACTTGTATTCATTCGTGCACCTATACATACGTACATAGATGCAGACATACATATTTGAATACATTATATACTGTACCAATTGGGCCTTCACTAAATTCTAAGATTAAAGTATGTCGTAGCCCTTCGTGTTAGCTTTCTGAAACTTCAAATGGAACACATTTTCATGTTCGGAAGCTCCCAGAATCGTAAAAATACCAAAATGCGTTCGTCTTTCGTACAGCTGACACTCAAATAGTTTTACAGAAAATTTCAGAAAGAATTTGGCTTATTAAAATATATATTTGGAAAGCTAACTTCGATACGGTTCTTTTAAAAAATATGAGATTAAACGGAGTTCTAAGCTAAAAGTTATGACATTTCTAAGTTGCTTTGGTTAATAAAAACGTGGATGAATATTATGACGAATTTGAGTTGTTTTGGACAAAAGAAACACATGTAGGCCAAGATACTTGGATACCAACATAGGTATCCAAATTAAACTCATTCTAATCATCCTAACTAAGATCAATCCACTCTCTAACCATTCTAAAACTGAATTTAAATATCTACTTAAACAATTATCATACATACATACACATGGGGTGTCCTAATTTGAGATCTATCAAGTAGGACATAAGACACATATCTAAAATTCTCATGAGAGCTTCAAATGGCCTCAAATTTGAATCTAAATGGGGTACATGCATGGGGATAGATCCTACGGACTCAAAACTAATTTGTATACGAAGGAAATCGATTTAGAGGATGGGTTTTACCTATTGGGAGTGGAATCCCAATGAAATCCTTTAGGACACGGCTCCGATACGAAGATCCCTTAAAGTGGATACTCCTTCTCGTACTTCTTTTCCAATCCTTGGTAGAACCCTTCCATTGGAGAATAAGAGTGATTGAGAGAAGATTTGGTAAAGGAATGATTTGATTTGGAGATCAAATCAAAGGGAAGACTCTCTAAAATTAGGGAAGAACAAAAAGAAAATAAAAGAGGCAAGATTGTAATGAATGAAATGAATCATTCTCCCCTAAAGGTGGCTGCCATAAAGATTCCATTAGGGCTAATGGGAAATGTCCTAATTGCCCCACTCTAGTCTCATATGGTTAAGTCTAGACTAGGTTCAAGTTTGAGGTCAAAATGATCTAGTTTTGAGTCTCTAACTTAACCATTCTAACATGATAAAAATTAGTCTAACTAACTAACTAACTTAAATGTTGGGTTTTGTGGGCCATGCTTAACTTAATATTGGGTCCCATCTAGAGTTTAAGCTACCCTGGTCACAATACAAGTCGGAACGAGACGAAACTCAAACCCGACTAAACAAATCCAACAAAAACAATATTAAAAATATAAAATTTTCCAAAAATATTAAAATATAAAAAATGACCAAAATCATAATACATCAATTTAAATATTATAAAAATAATTTAAAATTCACCAATTAATCAAAGTCCTAAATAATTCAAAAGTCACAAAATGACCAAAATACCTTTAGCCTAAAAAGTTATAAATAGTCATTCTAATCACATGGTTAGGTCCCCATGGTCATGGTTAGTCTCTAGGCTAAACTATTCTAGGGTTCACTAGCTAATACATCAAAATTATAATTCACCAATTTTAAATAGTATTAAATTAATTAAAAATTCCCATAAATCATAAATCCTATTATTAAATAATAAACTTTTACAAAAGTTTATAATTATCCTCATTTTAGAAAAGTGGGTGTTACAAGTCTACCCTCCTTAGAAAATTTTGTCCTCAAAATTAACATGGTCATACTACTTCTAGAGTCTCGTCCCCGACAATCAAAGTCTCAGAACTTACCTAAATCATACAATTTAAAAGGATGGCATACAGGGTCTTGGCATACGGTGGCAACTGAAAGTCTCATCTAGGTATACTAGTCATGCTTAACCAAAACGTTCATAGGGTATCAAAACATACAAGCAATCTGGGGTGCTAAACTGGAAAAGTTACAGAAACAACAAATCATCAAGACTGTAAGGTAGTCTACCATTCTATATGAAAACTGGTAATTATCAAAAATAAAATAAAAATAACTACTAATTATCTATAAACGGGTACTATTCAAAGAAAAATCAAAATCAAAAGTTTAAAGAATGAAAGTCAATAGCATTGAAATCCAATCACAATATATATTAAGAAAATTTAGTCTCATACGAACTAAGTTGATCAATTCTGGGTAATCAAGATTTGTGCAATATGGAGGACAAGGTCATCGAAGTTTGAGCACGAGCATACAAGGATGGAGATTCAGGTCACAATAAAATTTAATTCAATTGAGTACGACCCAAGATATTTGTAACGCCCCAGTCCCAAAGTACATAGGACCAAGCACGTGAATATGCCAGCTGTACATGTACGAAGAATACTCCAATATATGGAATCCTCATATATGCACATAAGCTGTAAAATAAAATAATCACATGTCAGAATAATATAATCTAATTTCATCACAGCTCAACACAGAAGATAATAGAGTCCAAATAAATAAATAAGAGTATCAAAAGATAGTCGGGTGAACATGCTCACTCCAAACAGCTATAAAAAATAGTCTCACAAGATCGGAGTCCAACCTCCGCAAAATAGAAAGAAAAGAGATGTAAAATAATGTCTACTACTGTCTCAGATAAGGAATAGACTAGAAGTCAAAAGGTACTGCCTCGTCATCGGTGTAGAATAGCTCCAATGACTCTCCGTACTCCTGTGAAAAATCATCTAACCTTGGAGAGATAACCAGGTCCTCAAAGGGACGTAGCAAGATACAAGAAAACAGCATGCCATATAAACTGTGATGATATAATAAGAGAAAAAGGTATGCATAAAATCGGGTTCCTGACCATTCTACTGTGAATATGCAGTTGAGATATAATCCTTCGACGCATGAGCCCTGGATGAATATAGGATCCAGTATAGTCCCCTCTTGGGCACCAGTGACCAAGCGCATGATGTTCCAAGAACGACAGTAGCCAACCTGAGAGGCTAAACATACCCGTATCTCCAGCGGAGCTTCCGGGTTACAAAGAAAGTACAATCGAAGCCCATACGTCAGTTATTGTTCTCCCCATCCAATGCCTAGTATCATCAACTCCATGAATGACATGTACCTCTAGTAACCGCCAAGTCTTCTAGCATGCAATTCTATTGGCAGTTACTCCTATCCGTCGTACGCTTCATACGTATTGGTGGCCAACCGACTACGCAGATATGTGCCCTACATGTGACTCATATTACATGGTAAAGCAAGTGTCAAGGCCGCACAAGATATACCAATAACTCATCATCAATGGGTGGTCACTAGACTAAGTCAATGCAAGAGAAATAAATAAAGCGAAAAAAACAACCGATAGAGTCGCTTGCACCCAAGTGTGACTTTGACGCATAATTTAAATATCAAGAAATAAGAAATACTGAAAATAACAACTGAAAATAAGAAATATAATAATCACAGAGTAAGGTGGCAAGGTATCTTGCTTGATGGTACAAAGTGGCAAGTCCCGAAAATCACAATATTAGCCAAGAAATGTCACAGTCTCCAAACAACTCCGGACGCTGAAACAAACATAAAAAATGCACTCGATGTAAAAGATATACCTAGGAAATGCCTGTCCAAAAGTTTAATTCCGGAACAGGGACAAAATCATAATTTTGGGTCAAAATAATGTCGGCCGTTGGACCCGCTTTGCACCGAAACGCGTGCCAAAGTCTGTGGTCTCTCAAGTCATCAAAATATATGTCTACGAATTCAATTTGAGGAGAGGAACTCAACAGTATTTCCAATTTTGGATTCCGATGAGCCGTGTACAAAATTGCCCATTTGAGTGGGTCGTGGGCCCGTTAAAAAGGGGTTCCGATTCGACCTTCTCAGAATCGAACCAAACTTGGCACACATGACCAGAATTTTGATTCGGACCTATTGGCGCAAGTTTTGTCTTGAATCAACAACTATCCATGAAGTTAGGGTAAAGTTTGCAAATTGGCGATACGGAGGTATCTCGACGGATACAGACTGATTTTGTCGCGCACACACGATAAAACTGAGTTCCGTCAGTTCCCACACGTCAGCAACGTCCATATGCGCCTTTCGATGCATATAGCGTGCGACCACGTCGCCCGATTTGTCGGGGCGCACGTCGTATCGAAGAAAATTCTCTAAAATTAACTATTTTGAAAACAGTTTTTTGCACAAGTTTAACACTGATTTAATTCCTACACAGAAATCGAAATACAGATTTACAAGTTGTGTTTTAATCGTGGTTATGTTGTCTTCACAGATGTTCAATTAGTTCCTCGGTAATCCTAGTATTCTGTTCGAAAATCGGCTTCTAAGTTGTGGTTTTGGCATCCTCCTATCACAGTTTTTCGAGCAGTTTTTGCTCAAGTTCATGTTAATTTTTCTGCACGATCTAGTGGGTAGTTTCCAATCTCCTTAGAGGGTGTCAAAGAGGGTTATGTTGTCTTCGTCTATGAGGTGGTAGTTCGAAAAACTATCGAGAAATCGAAGAGAATTAGATCACGAAAGTTGGTACATGTGATCGGTCAAAACAGAGTACCTTCTGTTTCTAGGCGGTCGGCCGGCCTCTCCTCAGCGATGCGGCCGTCGGCGGTGGTGCTCAGGTGATCAGGCTAGGGCGTACGAACGTCGGGGTGGCTCCTGTGATCTCGTACGAGGTCAGATGGAGTTTTCGATAAAAATTTTCGGGTTTAACCCTACTTGGACGATGGGTTTTATACTAAGATTTAAATCCAAATTTTGGATCAATCCAATCTGTTTTCGGCTTGGATTTTGAGTCAATGTGGTAGATAATTTTCTAAGGGATTTATGAAAATTTTCCAAGAATTTTTAGATGAAGATTTGATGACCATCCAGAGCGTTTCTTGCCTTTCGGCCGAAAGACCTAGGCTCGGGTTCTGCATAGGTACTGTAGCAATTGCTACAGTGTCAGTTTTTTTTTTACAACCACACACACACACACACACACACACACACACACACACATATATATATATACACACACACACACACACACACACACACACACACACACACACACACACATATATATATATATATATATATATATATGTATATATTCACAAGAAAAAATTCTATAATTCGTAATTAAGTATCAAAAAGTATTTTGTAACAAAGGTAGGCTATATTTAATAGTATTAAAAATATCAAGCACACATTCATACGTATTATATATATATATATCGAATATTACCTTCTTATATATCAACTACCTCTTTAATTCTAAATAATATAGTAAAAATAATTTTTAAAACACTAAAATAATTAGAAAATATTGGGGTTTTACAATATTAGTATGATAAGAAAAGATAATCAAAGTCGATTGGTCGTGATTAAGGGAGCTAGGATTCAATGATATTGAAAACTTTTAAAGGGTGATTCAAAGATATGGAATAAGTTAAATTTCTCCTTTTAAAGGAAAAACAAGAGAAAAGATTTCATAGGAAAGTCAAGTTAATCATCTCTCTCTGATACTATAAAGTTTATCATTTGCCAATCATATTTTTATCTCACAAGTCCCAATATAAAAATCAACCTTTATATGACTACCATCAAAATTATATCCTTCCGTCATAAAGATTTGACCTTGCCATGATTACCATAGGCTAAATTTCTAAGTTCCGAAACTTTATTCATGAAGCATACCCTTCTTACTAGGAAATCAAACTGACCACTTAATCATCATAAGTCTAAATTCTTCCACCTTGTCCTAAATTGGATCCGAAGCCTCTAAATCAAGTTTTATGTAATCCTTGAACTTATTCAATTTACTCTCCTTGTATTATTTAAATCTCTACCTACTAGGCCTTACAAAACTTATTCTTCATTATAAATTCAACCTTCATATTTCCTTCAACGTACACCTTCAATATTATTCTCCTAAAATTTAAAATTTTCACAAAATCTCTATATTTTCTATAACTCAAAATCCGTGCGTTCTTTCTGTTTCTAGCTATTTCTTACAATATCTTATTCAATTTTGTATCATCATTGCATATAGTTAAAATCTCTTCTCTATTACCAAATTCCTAAATTTAACATCATAGCCTTAAAGTGTAACGTCTCAAGAATCAATAACCAAAATTTATCCAAGTTCTCGAAACTAAGTTGACCTCGAATATCCTCATCAGTTATGAAATACATCTATGAATTATTCATACCCAAAAAATTTCTCTAAGTATGATTGTTCCTAAATTGACAATATAACTCTCTTGATTTCATCCTCAAATTCAGTTGCATCTCTATCCCAAACCTATATCAAGGTCCATCATATTATACCCCTAGCAAGATTATCACAAGATAACAAATCAAGTCTTTTCCGAGTTAGATGATTTACGTTACTTCCTCGACCTTTCGAAGGTGAAAAGATATGGAGATTCAAGGGTTTCAAAGTATAGCTGACAAAATTAGATACGAGACAGGTGATTGATGTAATCAGGACAGTGTTGTTTATTTTTAAAAAAAAATGGTAATACAAGAAACAATGGTAAGAAAGAAATATTGATAAAATCTATTCTTCATCAACTGTTAAAAAGAAATAAACCCATTTAAGATAAAATTTGATACCATACACGCCTTCCTGAAATCATGATGTCAGAATTTTGCCACGCCATTAAGCATAGCTGCAATAAACAAGAGAGTCCATAATGAAGGTATACACCCTATAGTCATGTTATCTAGAATTCTTACCACGCCATCCGGTATGGCTGCAAGAAAATCTAGATTTCATAACTAGGATAAGTATATATAAATTAGGCTCTACGTCCTTGTCATGCTAGCAAATATGACTGCGATAAATTATAAACTCCATAAATATAGTAGACTTTTACCTTTCTCACTGTCCTTGTCAAGTATGTTATCAGGTTGTACCTTAATTCCAAAAAGATATATATATATATATATATATATATATATATATATATATATATATATATATATATATATATATATATATACAAACTCAAATTCAACAATTAACATCAAGATTCAAAATTCAACAATAATCCATCAAAAATTAAATACAATAACAGGAAGTAACGGTGAATCAAATCAAGGGAAAAAGTGATTTCAAATCGAAGTTAAAATAAGATTCTCAAGGGTCGTCCCAGGAATATCTCAAGAAATTCTAACATTTATTGAGTATCCTCTCATTCTAACACCTATTTCTTATCTCTAATCACAGGTGCGCAGCAGTACAACTAATCGTCGTACTACCACGACTTCGCACAAATGCGAATCTCGACCTGTATGTGCCACCACTAAAAATGTGTCACGACCCGCACCCAGTGTAGGGCACGAGAAATGGGTACGTCCAGCATACGCCACAGTGTCGGCAGTAGAACGCTGTTCTAGGTCACAATTAAACTAAATACAATATGATATATTTTTCGTACAGAGGACAATCACAGCAGGATACAACTCAATCACCAAAACTAGAATTAGCACGATAAGATAACTATGAATCCACAAGAGAAGTAGAACAAAGATGAATAAATCTCGATGTTATCAACACCAACTCAAACAAGTATAAAATAAATACAACTCAAGACAACTGAAAATAAAATAAGAAAAACTCTAACCATCTACTCCAACCTCTACTGTGTCACCTCTAGGCTAGCAGGTAACCTCCAAGCTATCTGTAAAATTTATCAACAGGTCCAGTCAGGACGGGAGCGAGCACAGTACATCTCACGCAGTTCATATCATGACAGGAATATAAAGTATGCAATAGAGTAAGATACATGAATCGTTGAAATAAAGGACATAAAATAAAGAGAAGACTGTAATAGAAATATCTACTATAAGTAAAGAACTAATAGTAAAATAGTGATTTAGAGTACATGGTAGACATGTGAATGGCTTGATAATAAACATGAGAGTTTATACATGGCTACACTACTTTGAAAATATTCATATGACTATTTCTACTCCCCCATCCCCAATCAATACACAAGGATCCGTTCAAGTTATGTTATTGTACATAATTTCACATGGAGGCCCATAAATGGGTGCACATGAATATAAATATGGGGGCTCCGTGAACATGAGAGTACATGAATCAGGAGAGTGCACATGAATGGTAAAAGCACAGAAATACATGATAAAAGTGAACCGCACATGACATGATGTATCCGATGCTCCCGAGGGGGATAACATCGCATAAAAAGGTCCATATAGTACTAATCCTTGTTACCATCGTGAAAACATCAAGTAAAGTAATCTAGAGTAAGAATATAGTCCGAGCAAGTGCGAAACGGTCAGAAAATGTCCTCTCCTGATACCCTGAACAGCTGATATAAAAAGATGGCCAACTGGAGTCACAGAGTCCTAGTTAGAGCAAGACAGGCTATAAAGAGTTCAATTTATATGGTAATTGAAATTATAATGCAATCTACATGAGCCTAAGTCAATCTAGGTCAAAGTCAACTCTTGGTCAACTCTTGTCAACAATAAAGTCAAACTAGGTTAAGTCTAGTCAACTGTGGTCAAACTAGCTAGGGTTGGGTCAACAATTGTCAACTAGTCTAGGTTAGTCAATTCTAGGTCTAAACAAACTAAGTGTATGGAAATCAAGTATCCAAGATAGCTACTAACTCATAGCCCAAGTCACTTGATAAACCAAGCACAAAACTAAACCATAAGCTAACTAGGCACACAAACTTAGTCATATAATGTATATATATTATTTATATTCACATATTCATATACATAGATATATATAGAAAAGCTATATATATAGGCACACACACACACACACACACACACACACACACACACACACACACACACACACACACACACACACACACACACACACACATATATATATATATATATATATATATATATATATATATATATATATAGATAAGGAGAGGTAAAAGAGTAAGTGAGTGTGTGTGTTTGTTATGTTTGTGAAAGGATATGTGTTAATGTTCTCAGATTTAGTGATAGGTAGGTGTATGTGACATTGGATACATGGTGTCAAAGGGTGTATGAATGCATGTGTGTAAAAGGTTATAGGTTAACTCAGTTTATAGAAATGCATACATACATACTTACATTGTATACATGCATACGTACATATCATGTATACATACATACATTACATACATGCCTACATACATATCATATATGCATACTTGCATTCATTCGTGCACCTATACATACGTACATAGATACAGCCATACATATTTAAATACATTATATACTTACATACATTATATTCATATATGCATACTCTACATTATATTACATTCATTCATGCATACATGCATACATGCATACATATAATATATGCATACAAACTCATGTATTTAACTCAAAATATTTGTGAATACATATATTACATTACCTTAACACACACACACACACACACACACACACACACACACACATATACACACACACACATATATATATATATAATTCATTCATATCCCATATACATGCATACTTTAGTTCAGACATTATATCCATTCACATATCATTAAGTTGCATACATATACTTATTTTTATTACATACATGTCATTCCTGCATATTACATACATACATACATCTGTACATTATATACATTGTATACAACATGTAAAAATAGAAGAGGGAAAAGGGGGAAAAAACTGAAATGGAAAGGGAAGGAAAGAAAAAATGTAAAGAAAAGGAAAAACAGTGGACATATACATGCTTGCATCATATATTCTACATTTCCGTACATGCTATCATTATATATTGTATTACATTATGTATACATTATGCATTCATATCTATCATTACATGTATACCTTGCATTCATATCTAGCATTCATTATATACTTTCATGCATACATTGTATATATATATATCATTTTTTCATTCATGCATTTATGTATTGCTTACATACATTACATTGATTGCATTCCTACATGCTTGCATTCAACCATATATATACATTAATGTAAAAAGAATGCATATCATATATATATCATTTCATTCATCTAACATATCATGTATTACATACTCTACATTCATTTAATATCCATACTACATAGGCTCATTGGTTACACAAAATACATATGTCCTATAGTCACTCTTCTACTTAAATCAATACTATACCAATTGGGCTTTCACTAAATTCTAAGATTAAATTATGTCGTAGCCCTTCCTGTTAGCTTTTCGAAACTTCAAACGGATCGTATTTTCGTGTCCGGAAGCTCCCGAAATCGCAAAAATACCGAAACGTATTCGTCTTTCATACAGCTGACAATCAAATAGTTCTACAGAAAGTTTGAGAAAGCATTTGGCTTATTAAAACATATATTTGGAAAGCTAACTTCGATACGGTTCTTTTAAAAAAAATGGGAGATTAAACGGAGTTCTAAGCTAAAAGTTATGACATTTCTAAGTTGCTTTGGTTAATAAAAACGTGGATGAATATTATGACGAATTTAAGTTGTTTTGGACAAAAGAAACACATGTAGGCCGAGATACTTGGATACCAACATAGGTATCCAAATGAAAATCATTCTAACCATCCTAACTAAGATCAATCCACCCTCTAACCATTCTAAAATTGAATTTAAATATCTATTTAAATAATTATCGTACATACATGCACATGTGGTGTCCTAATTTGGGATCTATCAAGTAGGACACAAGACATATCTAAAATCCTCAAGAGAGCTTCAAATGGCCTCAAATTTGAATCTAAATGAGGTACATGCTTGGGGATGGATCTTACGGATTCAAAACTAATTTATATGCAAAGGCAATCGATTTAGAGGATGGGTTTTAGCTATTGGGAGTGGAATCCCAATGAAATCCTTTAGGACACGGCTCCGATACGAAGATCCCTCAAAGTGGGCACTTCTCCTTGCACTTCTTTTCCAATCCTTGGTAGCACCCTTCCCTTGGAGAATGGGAATGATTGAGGGAAGATTTGGTGAAGGAATGATTTGATTTGGAGATCAAATCAAAGGGAAGGCTCTCTAAATTTAGGGAAGAACAAAAGGAAAATAAAAGAGGCAAGATTGTAATGAATGAAATGAATCATTCTCCCCAAAAGGTGGCTACCATAAAGAATCCATTAGGGCTAATGTAAAATGTCCTAATTGCCCCTCTCTAGTCTCATATGGTTAAGTCTAGACTAGGTTCAAGTTTGTGGTCAAAAGGATCTAGTTTTGAGTCTCTAACTTAACCATTCTAACATGGTAAAAATTAGTCTAACTAACTAACTAACTAACTAACTAACTTAAATGTTGGATTTTGTGGGCCATGCTTAACTTAATATTGGGTCCTATCGAGAGTTTAAGCTACCCGGGTCACAATACAAGTCAGAACGAGACGAAACTCAAACCCGACTAAACAAATCCAATAAAAACAATATTAAAAATATAAAATTTTCCCAAAATATTAAAATATAAAAAATGACCAAAATCATAATACATTAATTTAATATTATAAAAATAATCTAAAATTTATCAATTAATCAAAATCCTAAATAATTCAAAAGTAAAAAAATAACCAAAATACCCTTAGCCTAAAAGTTATAAATAGTCATTCTAATCATATGGTTAGGTCCCTATGGTCATGGTTAGTCTATAGGCTCAACTGTTCTAGGGTTCACTAGCTAACACATCAAAATTATAATTCACCAATTTTAAATAGTATTAAATTAATTAAAAATTTCCATAAATCATAAATCCTATTATTAAATAATAAAATTTTACAAAAGTTTGAAATTACCCTCATTTTAGAAAAGTGGGTGTTACATCTACGAAGTGGGACATAATGTGACGATGTCATCTCTCATGGACGTCGTTCAGGGAGAGAGGGAGCTAACAAGGAACTATATCTAGCGGTTCCGCCAAACCGCAATGAGATTGCCCCAAGGCAATCCCGAGAGCTCCTTGATTGAAATCTGCCAGAAGAAGTTGCTTCCCGCAATTAGTCTCAGGATGGGCGACGATCAGTTCAGGGATTGGATGACCTTCATCATAAGTGCTACCAATGCGGAGGCAAAATTGAAGAAGGCTCGCCAGTTGGGATTACACATCCCAGACGGAGAGGATAAGGGCAGACGTACTGGTTCCACCTCCAGTAACAACAACTGTGGTGCCACCTCTAACTGGGACAATAAAGGCAAACAGGCCATGGTCGCTGATGCGACCCAGAAGCCCGAACAAAAACAGGCGGAAGGTCAGTGGCCCAAGGTGAATTACTCATTTGAAGATAGTCATGTCAAACCTATCTTCGATATGCTCTTGCAAGAGGGTAGGATCCAGCTCCCTCCACCAAGGCGCGATCCCCGAGCGGCAGAAATGGAGGACCCAAAATATTGCCACTTCCACCGCTATGTCTATCATTCCACTCATGACTGCTTCTAATTAAAGCGGTACATCTAGAGTCTTATCGACTACAAAGCTCTATCGATAGACTTTGAAGAGGTTACCGTAGCGGCAAACATGGTATCAATTCAGTTTGGCGACTTCCCTCCAACAAGCACTCCAGACGGGGTAATACCTGTCCCTCGGGCAACAATGGAGGTTACTAATCTTCCATCCGTCCGGAACCAGACATCTGGATTAGTACCTCTCACCACGTCGCGAGAAGAGATCATGTGGGTGCATCCGAACATAGTGCCCGAAGTTACCCAGGCGGTGTCATCCCCTACCAGCGAGAAGAAGGGCAGAAAGTCTAGATCCTGCCATACAATTTTAGCCGAAGCAGAGTAAGCGGCAGCCGTTGTTACCCGGTCTAGGGCATAAGTCCAGCCCACACTGGCAGCTCAGTCGAAGATCCTCAGCCTGCGATATTGTCTCCCTCTAATGTTCCAAGACCATCTCAGCCTCCACTGGCGGATAAGTCCAAGCCAAAGAAAACCTACTTCGACAGGCCACTCCATAACGATGCACCTCAGGGGCTAGAAAGACCTTACAACTTTGACATATTAGCACAATTGGCTAATATGCTTGCAAAGTTGTCGTTGTACGAGCTCCTAAGGCCCTCCAAGGATCTTCGTGTGGCATTGAGCGAAGCACACCAAAATGCTGACACCTACTTAGCCTAGCTCAAGCCTCCCACGGAAGACTTGTTAACAAATCTACAGGGCAGCGATGGCACAGATGCAATGTCCAACATCATATTTACTCCACAGGACATATTGATCAAGGCCAACATGCATGATCGCCCCTTGTACTACACTGGATACATAGGCGACATCAAGGTGGATCGAATGCACATCGATCCTGGCTCGTCAATAAGCATCATCCCGAAAAGCTTGCTCCAACTTCTGGGCATCCCTATGCACCGGCTAGTGGCGACCAATACTGCTATTAGCGGTTTCAACTCGGGAATGAGCTTTCCCCTAGGGAAGATCTGCCTGAAATGTCAGATTGGCGACCTAAAAATGGAGGTTACCTGCTATGTCATAGATGCAGACACGTCCTACAATATCCTCCTGGGGCGTCCATGGATACATGACTACATGATCGTGCCATATACACTTCACCAGTACGTCAAGTATGTTAGTAAGCATGGCTTCATGAAGACTGAATTCGCCAATATCGATCCCTTCAAAGGAGTTGAATCTTATTACTCTTCAAAGGCTTGTCTATATAACGAGTCCAAGAAATACATAACTGACGAACTGGAGGCCATCACAGGGCCAGAGGAACCCTTGATAATTTATCTCCAGGCCCGTAAATCGGGCAAAACCGTACCCCTTGTCGCAGCTGTGCACAAAGAGGTGCCCGATTCTCCTGTCTCACCTCCCCAGTTGGAATCGATGGTCATCCGGCTCCCAAGATCCAACCAGGAGCCAAAACCCGTCATAGGGCCGATGGTGATCCGATTGCCAAAATCAAATCAAAGGCAACAGGAAGATACAAGGCCCTCTATGACACCGATGGTGATCCGATTGCCAAAATCTACTCAAAGGCAACCGGAAGACATGAAGTCCCTTGCCAAGCCAATTGTCATCCGTCTTCTCAAGACGAGTCGACAACCAAGTGTTGATTCAGCATTCTCAGGCAAGCCGATACCACAAGTTGAACCCTTGGTGATCAAGTTGCCAAAGACAGCATCCCGACCTCTGATCACGCAGGGGGTAGCCGAAGAGGATATAGAACTCGCCAAGTACCTAGTTGCACAGGTGGATAGCCCCTCTCCTGATGATGTAATCCCTGTTGACAAAATTCCTTATTTCATCAATAAGAGGCTGCCATTGAACTATCCTGAGTGTAATAAACTCAATTTGATGTATATTATAGGACTCGGTCGAGACATTAACCTGCACACACAGGTGACAACTGTCCATACCCCGAACCGACTTGCTCCCATTAATGATGCCTACTTCCTAGTCCCAGGCAGAAGAGGAAGGGATTACACGATCATCTTTGGCCGAAAAGAAGGTCCTCAACCCTTAATGCCTCGAGAGTTTGATCTCGAACCCGATACTGCAAGGCTACTGCTCTACCTGTATAGTCCTTAAGCCAAGTACTTCATACAAAAGCAGGGGTATGACATGGAGGCTACCCCAGGCCTGAATTACGGCAGCGGTCGACGATCGCCTCTGCAACTCTCAACTCCGTCTGGGAAACCTCGGGATTATTATGGCACAACCAGACACGGCCTCGAGTATGTTACGCCAGCAACAACGCCTGAGAGTTTTGATGAAGAATACGAGTGGCACTCTCATTCGTCTAAGTCACCTACTTACGACTCTGATGGCAGTATTAGAGATATATTTAGACAGACATTATCTGTCAATATGACATCCGCTGATATCGAAGAGGAAGACGAAGACCTACTCGAACCACTTGAGTTAGAGCCGTGGGTCTAGCAACTAGATGTACAATGGAAGAAATGCTTTGAAATTCGTGATCCTCCTACGGAAGACGAGGTCATGCAAGTTAACCTCGGTGATGAATCCTCTCCAAAGCCAATCTTCGTCAGTAAAAGCCTGACAAATGAAGAGCGGGAGTCATTGTTGCAACTCGTCCAGAATACATTGACATCTTTACCTGGAGCTATGAAGACATGCCAGGGTTAAATCTCGAGATCGCACTTCATAAGCTCAACATTTACCCGGACGTAAAACCAGTTAAACAACAGCAGCAGCGGTTTCATCCAGACATCATAAACTCCATTGAAGTAGAAGTAAACAAGATTATAGCTAGCGGTTTCATCCGGGAAGAGCAGCACCCAGATTGGGTAGCCAATATAGTACCAGTCATCAAAAAGAACGGAAAGATCTAGATTTGCATCGATTTCTGCAATCTGAATGCGGCATGCCCTAAGGATGAATTCCCTCTTCCGATCACCGACATAATGATCGATAATACGTGTGGCTTCGAGCGCATGTCCTTTATGGATGGCTTTTCAGGATACAATCAAATCAAAATGTATCCTGATGACGAGAAGCATACGTCATTCCAAACATCGATCGGCGTGTATTGTTATACGGTCATGCCCTTCGGCCTGAAGTATGCCGCTGCTATATATCAACTTGCTATGAGCGTCATCTTCAGAGATCATTTGCGCAAGATGGTGGAGTGTTACGTTGATGACATCGCCATCGAAAGTTGCTCCAAAAATGATCACTTACAGGATTTGAGAATAGTGTTCGACCTCATGTGAGCGCACAACCTGAAGATGAATTCTACCAAGTCTTTCCTGGGTGTGTCTAGCAGAAAGTTCTTGGGCTTTGTCATTACTTCCCGGGGCATTCACATAGATCCCGATAAAACAAAAGCAATCATGGAGATGAGTCCACCGAGGAACCTCCGTGAACTCTGCGGCCTTCAGGGAAGACTAGCCTATATCAGGAGGTTTATATCTAACCTATCAGGGCGATGTCAACCCTTCACTCAACTCATGAGTAAAGGTGTCTTTTTTATATGGAACGAGGAATGTCAGTGTCCATTTGATGATATTAAGGAGTACCTGATGAATCCGCCAGTTCTGGTAGCCCCGGTCGCCGAAAAGCCCTTCCTGCTCTATGTACGGGCGATGGAACACTTCTTCGGTGCTTTGCTAGCATAGAATAATGATGCGGGACATAAATAAGCCATTTATTACCTCAGTCGGATAATGGTAGGACCGAAACATAGGTACACCGCTGTGGAGAAGGAGTGCCTTGCCCTAGTGTTCGCCATTCAGAAAATACGACACTGTGTGACAGGGCAGACCATCCATGTTGTTTCTTGAGTTAATCCTCTCAGGGTTCTCATGACCAAGCCAGGCGCACTCAGTTCTCGTCTAGCCATCTGGGCGATACTATTATCCCCATACGACATAGTTTTTGTTCCGCAGAAGGCTGTCAAAGGTCAAGCCCTGGCCGACTTCTTAGCAGCTCATCCAGGCTCAGAAATAGCCAAAAATTATAAAGAAATGCCCGATGAAGTCGTTGCCTCAAACATGACTTCACATGATGCTATTTGGCAAATGTTTTTTGACGGTGCTTCAAAAATGGGGCCACAAGGTGATATCGTCGCTGGAGTCGGAGTGGTATTAATTTCTCCCTCTGAACTAGTAGTCAATCGGGCCTATTCTCTTACAGAATCCTGTTCAAACAACGTAGCCGAATATAACGCTCGTCATCGGACTCTAACTCGCAAAAGAAGTGGGGATCAAGTACCTGGAAGCATAAGGTGACTCACAGTTGGTTGTTAACCGGATCCGAGGTTCATACGAGGTTCGCAATGAGGACCTGATTCCCTACTATCAGACAACAATTGCCATCATTGTAACCTTAGATGGGTTCTTTATAGAGCATGTTCCTAGGCTCCAAAATATCGAATCCGATGTCCTAGCAGGCATCGCCGCTTCCTTGGCACTTCTAAATGATACTCATCATCTAGTCGACGTAATAGGCCATGAGCTGGTCTGTCCAAGAACAACGTCCAACTGGGTACGAGTTACTCCGCCCAGATAACTAACGACATACAAGACTGGAGATGCCCGCTCATCGACTTTGTAGTTTATGGAATTCTGCCAAAAAATGTGAAGGAAGCAACTTGAATCGGAAGGTGCTCTCTCAGATTATTCTATGATACGGAGACAAATATGTTATATTGACGATCCTACAATAGGCTACTATTAAGATGCTTATCAAATGCAGAAGCAAAGAAGCCTTACGCGAGGCTCACGACGGCGCTTGTGGAGCTCACCAACCTGGCCCAAAATTGCAAGATCGTCTCCGTCGTATGGGTTATTACTGGCCCACAATGGTAGCAGATGCAGTTGATTATACAAAAAAGTGTAAGGCTTGCCAGATCCACGTAGATTTTATACATCTGCCATCTGAATTTTTGCACCCAACAGTGGCCTCTTGGACATTTAAAGCATAGGAAATGGACATCATTGGGCAATCACCCCACCATCGTCTTGGGGGCATCGCTTACAGAAGTGAAGACATCGAACGTGATTAGCTTCATAAAACATCACATCATCTACCGTTTTGGACTGCTCCGGAGGATTATTAACGATAATGGTCCGCAGTTCGCAAGCCACGCTTTCTATCGATTTTGTGACAAGAATCGGATTCAGAACATGGCCTCGACAACATATAACCCATCGGCTAACGGTCTGGCTGAAGCTTTTAACAAAACAATAATCAAGCTCCTCAAAAAGTTCGTGTCTTCAAATAAACGCGACTGGAATGAAAAGCTTGGCGAGTGCTTATGGGCGTATCGTACCACGATTCGAACGGCTGCAGGAAATACACTATTCTCCTTGGTTTATAGGGGCGAGGCAGTCCTCCCATTAGAGACTCAGATTCCCTCATTTCGAGTGGCCCTTACTTACCGGTTAACGTCGGACGATAACTATCATCGACGGCTACAAGAGTTGGAAACGTTTACAAGCTCAACAAAGCATAGAGCTCTACCAAGCGCGCATCTCTCGGGCTTTCAACAAGGAATGCAAACAGAGAATATTCCAAGTCGACAATCTCGTCTTGGCCATTTGCAGACCAATGGTCATGACTCACAAGACCCCCGACAAATTTCAGCCTAAATGGGAGGGTCCGTTCATCATCGAGACCGTATTCTCTGACGGCACGTACCGTCTCGCAAGACAAAATGGAGACTTGCTTATGATGCCCATCAACGGCAAGTTCCTCAAGAAATATTATGTCTAAATGACATCTTCCAACTATCTCTCAGATTATGAGTTATGTACCCTCTGGTATCGCTGAACTTACACTCTGATCTCAAATTGCCCAGATTGTTGAGTTATGTGCCCTCAGGTACCACTGAACTTACTCTCTGTCCGCTCCGAGTGGATTCATATCTCATCTTCTGGTTATACCTCTGAACTTCCACACTAAATGCTTTTTCCTACCAGAGTTTGCCTCAAAATCTATTACTCGTACTACCAGTGCACAAAAAGGGTAATAGGTCCACAAAAATTCTCCAACGGGAAAAACAACCACGTCCATATTACCTCTGAGTTGTTTTCCCGTCCATCACAAACAAATCACCCAATTCATAGAACTTCCATGTTGATAGTACCTCTGAGTTGTTCTGTGTATCCCCAATAGGCCCACTCCTACCACGTCCTCATTACCTCTGAGTAGGGAGGCTCTACTTTAAACCCATATTTACTACGTCCTCTTTACCTCTGAGTAAATATGTTGGTTTTCTCTCTACTTATTATCAGTACTCGCATTGCCAGTACAAAAAGGGTAATAAGTCTATAAGAGTTATCCTAATCTATTACTCGCACATCGGTGTACCAAAGAGTAATAGGTCCAAAAAATATCATTTAAATCTATTTGTTCGTATTTCCAGATGCATAAAAGCGCAATAGGTCCACAAAAATCCCCCAATAGGATGTTCTTTATCAAACACAAATGTTGTATTAGGCCCTCTAGTACAAATACCATAAAATACTACAAATAAAGAATGGAGTGAACGTATTATGTTTATTCAAAATTAGTTACGTTCATAGGACTATACCTCCAGTAAAGGATTGCACTGAAGTCCAAAAGAAGCAAAACACAAGCTACAGCTATAGACAGATAGAAACACAAAGACAGATACGAACGTTTATATTCCTGGAAATAGTAATTATATGACAAACCCACGGATCCCTACAGTTAAGGATCATAGTTGTGCTGAGTCATATACCATTCCATTAGCCATTTCGCATACGAAAGATCTATTTGACTGAGGTCTTCGGCGGGGGCAGGAGGGTCAGAACTCCCAATACTACTGCCCTCAGACTTCGGCTCCTCCTTTACAGCAGCCTCAATTTTGGGAGCAATCCCCTCCCCGATGGACGCCAGCTCTTCTTTTACCTCAAATTTTGGTATCACCTCCTCCTTAACAAAAGGTGATTCTTGTTTGACGAAAGGGGGCAACATCTCCTCCATCACAATGGTCTCAACCTTCGGCATGGAGGCTAAAAAAAATCAAGAAAAGAAGATAATCATATAAAGACAAAGCGAATGGGCTCCTTTTTAATTATACGGCCTAGCCAGTTATACGGCCTAGCCAAACAGAACTCATATGGCTCAGTCATGAGACAATTATGCGGCCCAAGTATGCAGTATTCATGCGGCCCAGTCATAAAGTGCTCATACAGCTCAGTCATGAGACAATTATGTGGCTCAGTCATGGGGCACTTATACGGTTCAAGTTCGAATGAACAAGCGCTTATGCGGCTCATCCCATGCGGCCCTATCATACAGAACACATGCGGTCCAAATGAGATAGGGCATGCATCGACTAGGCATAAAGCACATAGACAGTATATGATAGGCCTGCGCATAAAATATGAGATATGGCCATTCAAAATTTTAGTCGTCGCCTTCCCACCATCCTTACTCTTGATAGGGGGTTGCACGTCAGAATGAATGGAAGAAGAGTCTGCCTCTTTCGACGGAGAAGCAAGTCCCTTCCCTTTGGCCGTCGCACCAGTCGACTTGGAAGCTTTTGGAGCCATAGCAGAAAGTATGATGAAGTCGAAGGAGAAGAAGGTGAAAGAGAAAAATCTCTCCAAATGACCTCTATTTATAGAGTTTCTGAAAAGTTCCTCTTCGATTCTCGAGATCTTTAAAGATAATGACGACGTTTGGGGACTTTATCCCTAATAATCGTCGGCTTTATCTTGAAGAGTGCCTCTTCGATTCTCGAGACCATTAAAGATAATAACGACATTTGGGGACTTTATCCCTAGTAACCGTCGGCTTTATCTTGAAAAGAGATCCACAACCGAATCAAGAGAATTAAATGCAGCAGTGACAGCTGGCAGACTGAATGGGGTCTCTCTGCGGCTCAAAATCTCCCTGCGGCTAAAAGTCGCTCCTGGCTTGAAGATGTCCTGCGGCTCAAAATCCCTCAGCAGCTCGAAGTCTTTTTGTGGCTCAAGATTTCCCTACGGCTTGACATATCTCCATGCTTCTTATTCAAAGTATTCCAAATTTGTAATTTAAAAACTTTAAAGGGGTTCTTGTAGAAGCATGGATAATATAGGATTCATGCGGACCACAATTTGTCGTATTTATACTTTAGGCCAAACAGTTCCGCATAAAGGAGAGCCGCATGACAGATTCAACACCCTATGCGGCCCATCGACAACCAGACTGATTCAAGCCACAGAAGAAAAGATATGCAGCCAAGTTGATCAGTTCGTCTGATAAAACTGATAAGTTTTGTCAAAACTGACAAAAATGACAGCTCTGACACTCTGACAAAAAGATAAGACATGAGACGTGAGCAGACATGCGGCCAGAAGAAGTGTTACCCAAGCCGCATGAACCTTATGCGGCTCAAACATATGCGGCCCCAGAGTCTTTGAACTTTATGTGGGCATGGGTGACTGTAACCCAAGACGTACGAGCTTTATGCGGCCCAAAATACAGAATCTATGCGGCTTAAAAGTCCTTATGGTATATGCGGGCTAAGGAATATAGCGATTTAAGCCGCATGAGTCTCATGCGGCCCAACATGGTCAAAAACTGAGAGACTCATACGGCTCAAAATGATTCCTATCCTACGATAGGACACGTGGCAGGTTGACCAAGTCTCAACCATCCAGATTTGCTGTAACAAAATCCCAACAAATCGACAGTTGGCGGCCAAATAGCGGGTCTTCACGTGTTGGTTAGCCACGTGGCCACAGGCCATCCATGCGGCTAAAAATAGATACCATTATAAATAGCAGGGTGCCACACCCCTGTAAAAGGCTGGCAACCTTCAAAAGACAATTTCTTCAAGAGCTAAAGTCTGCGTTAGATAGTCCAAAGAGTAAGACAGAGTTGATACACTTTTCCGAGCCTCCACCGTCACCCTCCAGAATCAAAACTAAATAATTGTACTTAGATTGTTTCCTAGGATTTCTTTCTAGGCTTTTCTTTGTACAAGCGAGTTTGCAATTAATTTCAGTGTTCCTGTAATACCTATTTTTGATATTTAATGCAAACAGGGACGTCATTTTTAGCAGCATCAGCAGCTCCGATAAAAGTAGGCCATGTATCATACTTATGTATACCCAGACAGAACTTTACTGTAGGAAGGAAGTTATGTCGACAAGTATCCATAAGCTCTGAGTCTGGTATATCGAAGGACATCTTCAATGCTAGTCGCCTGAAGGGTTCGATGAAAGCAATAACAGACTCACTCCTCCTTTGCTTGGTCTCGGTGAGGGTGGACATGCTAACATGCATGCCACTCTCATAAAACCTGTTGAGGAATAACCTCTCCAAGTCTTTAAAGGAATTAATACAACCGTCAGGCAGACTACAGAACCATTCAAAAGCTACCCCCTGTAAGATGCTGATAAATAGCTTTGACAAGAACGGATCGTCCCTTGGTAAGTACAGATTCTACGTGTTGAAGTATGTCATGTGTTGGCGAGGAGAAGTCATCCCGTCAAATGAATTTAGCGTCAGTGGCTTGTAGTTAGGAGGGCAAGTAGCATTCTCTCATTTAGGAGGATAAGGTTGAGATATCCCCATCTTCTGAAGCTCATCTTTGTGTGAGGTGTTATCGATATGGGCAAAAAAAGAATCAATTGCATCCTGCTGATTGAGCAGATGTTGAGAAACAGCTGCTGTACGATTGTCAAGCGTCGTTTGTAGCTCCCCTTGCCGGAAATTTTTAAAAATATTTTTTTATTTATTATTTTGATTTAAATGGTGATTTTTAGATTTTTATAAATAATTATTTAGTTAATTATTAATGTAGATAACTTTAGCCATGGTTGAGTTTTAAGGTACAAGACGACTAGGAATCATGGCACAAATAGTGCAGTGGCGTGCTTTGACTAGTGTTTAGCCATGGTAGGGAATACCGAGACATAGGTATGTTCTAACTAAGAAAACCAGGCAAAGTTACAAGTTAATCCCTATAAATAATTTAATTAGTTATTTATTAATATTTTGACTTTTAGGAAATTCGGTTATACTAAACCAGCCCGGACTAGACCCGTACCAAGCCCAAGACCATGTAGTGATGCAGTATGATAAAAGACGTCCGTGTGGATATATATTAAGGGGTATTTGTTTTAGTGACATAGTAGCAATTTTATAAAAGTTTGGTTATACACATATTATATATATCCTTAATATTTTAAATAATATTTAATTTTGAAGTATGTCAAATGATTTCCTTAAAAATATCTTAGTCGACTTTTATGAATTTTTGGGCTATATATATTTGAGTATAAATATATTCATAATGAACAGACAGAGTGTTTTGTGTGTACACCCATAGTTTGTTATTTACAAATTTTAGTATTTATGATTTAATAAAAATATAAGTTAATCATTTGTTTATATTATTCTCTAAATATGGCTTATATATTTATATGGTATATGTATATATATATATATATATATATATATATATATATATATATATATATATATATATATATATATATATATATATATATATTTTGTATATATATATATATATAAAAGTATATATATATATATATATATATATATATATATATATATATATATATATATATATATATATATATATATATATATATATATATTTATCATCATACACATAGATGTAGATGAATATGCACATAAATGAAGTTGTATATGTATATATATAAGTATATATGGATTATAGGTTTTGCACATATTTGTAAGTATACATATATAACATATATGTATAAACCCCCTCCCACAATGCCCAGCCAGCCCAGCCAACTTTTCCTTTCCCCCGCTCGACCTAACCCAGGAGCGAAACCGACCCATGTTATATATACACAGTATATGTATATAGCGAGAACGAGAGCGAGGGATCGTGAAACCAAAACCCTAACTATAACTATTCCTCCTCACCCCTGACGGCCTTCCCGACCCTAGACGTGCCGCCCGCCGCCGCCACGACCGCCAGAGACGGCCGAACACGTGCATGGTATCGACAGGACACAGCCGCAGCAGTGGCAGCAATGGCAGCGAATATCAGTCCTTCGCGGTACGTTTTCTCCATGATCTTTTAACGAAATTCACTTCTGTAAATTTCTACGTGTTGTCTAGATAACCCCCTATCCTTCCCTTCAACTGGAATTGTTTGGTTTGCCTTAAATAAATTGTAGAAATTCCTAAAACTTTAGGAAAAACTATCGAAAATAGAGTATTCAAAACAGTTCGAAGAACCCAATTTGGAAGGCAAACCATTGCCAAACCATCGACTAATTAAAGAATCTAATTGAATAGGTTTTTAGACATCATATACGAGGTTAAACCATTCTTGTAGTTGCTGATTTCATTAAGTATGTACAAATTAATTTGAATTCCAAAATTAGGAAAAACCTATAAAAACTGTTTTAGAAATCTAGAAAATTCCTTCGATACGACATGCGTCACGCCAATCCATGCGACTTGGTTGCATCCCGTAAGCATCAAAAGGCACGTACGGGTGTTGTTGACGTGTGGGCTTTGATAGAACTCAAATTGGTCGCGTGTCCACGACAAATTTGATACATATCCGTCAAAAACACCCGTATCGACCACTTTGCAAAAACTCTAATTACTTTGTGCACGTTCGTCAGATCGATACGAAACTTGCACAAATAGGACCGTATCATTTTTTTGGTCATGTATGCCAAGTTTGGTCCGATTCTGAGACAGTTGATCAGATCACCGTTTCGCGGGCCGTACGATCCGATTCAACGGGCGATTTTGTGCACGGCCCACCAGAATCCAAAATTGGACATACCATTATGTTCGTATCATCAAAACGAATCCGTAGACATGTAGTTTGACGACCTTAGAGACCATTGACTCTGGTATGCTTTTCGGTGCAAAGTGGGTCCAATAACAGACACCATTTTGGCCCAAAATTATCGTTTTGCCCCTGTGTCCAGAATTGGACTTAAGGATAGGCAATACTAGCTAATTTGACTAATCTGAACACGTTGGTAACATCTATTTCAGCTTTTGGAGATAGATATGAGATTGTACTTTGTGGCTTACCAGTTAACGGTATATTGATGGTCCTTCGTGCTACCACCAGGCAAGATATGTTGCCTCCCTCTACAGTTTATTGCATGTTTATAGATCTATTTTATCATATAATTATTTTAGTTCTTTAGTCGATTTGATTTATATTTTTTTATACCATGTTCACCAGTTGATTGGCTTGCTTGTATATCACCTTTCGTGACTTGATAGTGTAGTTATACTGGACTTGTTCACATCATAGTTCGTGCTAGAGTGGTCCTTATCTGTGTCTTGACTGAGTTGTACCTTGTCTTACCAGTACCTTGCTTGAGTCATGTCATAGAACGAGTACGTGTAGCTGAACTGCTAAATCCTTGTTATCGTTTTCTCAACCAGAGAGTCCACACTCAGGACAAGGGTTGTTCAGTTGCACCAGAGAGCCTACACTCAGGACGAGGGTGTCTGTTCTTTGGCACCAGAGAGTCCAAACTCGGGACGAGGATGTTTATCTTGATCTATTTTTATCTGTGAGTCCACACTCGGGACGAGGATATTGTACTTGCACCAGAGAGTCCACACTCGGGATGAGGGTGCCTTGCCTTGAACTAACCAGAGATTCCATACTTGGGACGAGGGTTAGTGATTAGTTCAAACCTGCGAGTCCACTCGGGACGAGGGTTTGGTATTCCATTGATCTTGTGTTCACTTGTTCATCCAGCAGTTCAGTTACATGTAGTTGTTCCTGTATTCTAGTTCATAGTCACCTGTCAGTAGCCACTTACCGATAGTTACTTGTTCGCAGTTTTGGTTGTAGTCTCTTGCCATGTGTATGTCTCGTTCCTTGCTTACATCCTGTTTATAATTTACGCATGATTAAAATGCTAGATAAGCATGTTTTATGTATCTTGCTATGTCCTATGAGGACCTGATGATCTCTTCGGGTTAGTGATTGCGTGGAGTTAGTTAGCAGTTCTGGATGACAGATGATTATGACACTTGTGGGTTTTGGATGATTACGATATTGCATGTGAGATTCAGGTATTGATACCATGTTTAGTATCCAGCTCATCCAACTCGTGCTTTCCTTTCATTATCATGAGATATCCTATTTGTTGATTCAGTTTGTAGACTCTTGTTATATTCTTTGGAGTCTTCTCGGACATTATGCTATTGGGCTGCAGACCACGATCCATAGTGTTCATACATGATTTATACTCTTATTATGGATTAAGATATAGATTTGTTTGCCATTATTTGGCAGTTTACCATGCTCTTGACAGCGTTTATGTATTCGAGTCGGGCTGGAGTCCGCTTGGTGCGTAGCCGGCTTGCGTACGCACTTGCATCCGAAAAGCGGGTTCGGGTTGTGACATCATTGGTGAAGGACCACCCCCCAGCATTTACAAGATTTAGAGGAGGCACAACGGAACGATACTCCATTAATAGTGAAGGAGGGTTGTTGCTATGAGCTGGACTAACGTGTACTGAGACGTTCGGTTGAGGTGGAGGAATAGCCCCAGCAATTTGGACTGCCATAATACTGGTACACATATCAGTGATCTTGGCAGATGTCATTTTAAGACTCTCTAGCCGCTTGTTGGTCTGATCACTGGATTCTTCAGGTCTCTCTCCATCTGCCATGTACGCAGATAACATGTGAGGATGAATAGAGGAGACAATACAACTGGTGCTCATACAGTCTGTCTCTGAGTTGAAAAGACCCTAATCTTCAGGCAGGGGAGGTAGATAGTCACCGTCGGACTCGAAGAGATTATCGTCATCTGGAAGGCTACCCCCCTGTATGAAGGTCGTCTGCTTCAGATTCTGAGGGAATACTATCCCAGCTGACGGATCATCACCCCCAGCTTGGGAGTCCTCGTCATCTGTACAAAATTACATCCTTGACTGAGTACCCATATGGACTCCTTCAGATGTAGCAGCTTGCTGGCTGTCTGTTGGCAGGCTTCTTCTTCTTCTGTTCGCAGAACTGAGAGAAAAAGTTGGGTTAGTGGTCCATCTTCTTTGATTGGGGCTCCCGTAAGGAGGACCCCATGAAGCCATATTGGATGAAACACATAGCGGCTTTTCATCATTAGAGTGTTGTAGTCGTCGAATTACGGAATGCCTCGGAGGCACTTTCGTTGCTTTGGAGCAACAACTGCTGATGATAATACTGGTGCACGAATGTACGCCATGAATTGTAGTATCCTCCCTCGCCTTACGCTTATGATTTATCATGTCGTATAAATCAACGGAAGGGAGTTTTGCCTTAAAACCCATGTCACATACATCGTCGAGCTTTGCATATGGGTTTGTAAGGGAAGTTAGCACATCCAGACTTAGTTCATGTGCAGGGGCAACCCCCACACCTAAGTTCCGTGATGACCTTGAAGACAGCCCCATGCTATACGCGATGGGGTCTATCTATTTGCTGTGGGCGCATAGACCCTAAAACAAGCTCTTGGGCGCATGCTATCGTGAAGTCCTAACATCATGCTTGGCCCTCCTAGATGTGGGCACATTGTAACACCCAGTTTTCCAGGTGAGGGTATTTTTGAAATTTTGTATTTAATTGAATTTAATATTTAGAATTTAATATATTATTAAGAATGGTATGATTTTAATATTATTTAATTGATTGCCATGTATTGTGTTTAGCCTAACTTGGTTTGGACCCAACCCTAGATTAGTCATAGATAGTCTCAGCTAACCATGGTTAGTGATTATTAGTATTAATTATATTTATTAGAATTAATATGATTTTTAGTGATTTTTAGTGGAATTGATTTTGGGCCTATAGTTGACTTTGACTAGTGTTGACTAGAAGACTAACCTAGTGACTAACCTAGGTTAAGACCCCTTGGTTAGGTTAAGTAAACTTAGTTTGACCTAATTTAGTGAAGTTTAAGTCATTGGAACTTGTTTGGAGAGATTTGGAGTTGATTTGACAAATATGGCTTATGACTTCATAAGTCATGATTAATGACTTGACTTATAGCCCATAGGCCCACACCATGAACCAAACCTAGCCCTAATCAGTCCATGACAGCCACTAGTGATCCCTTCCCCCTATTTAATCCCCTCCTAGAATTTAGGGCTAGCCTCCATTGGGATTTGTGCAAGTTTTGGAAGAGGTGAGTCTCCATCTTTGTAAAATCATAGAAAATCCATTTCAACTCCATTTCCTTCAAATCAATTGCATTAGGACCTAATTCTTCTGTTCTTTCTGTTTGTGTAAGAATATTTCAGAGTAGGATCAATTTGTGGGAGTTTTTGAGGCTTGGAGAACCATTCCATTTGAGGCTTTTGTGAGCTTTGTACATCAACAGGTATAATCTATTCTAACCCATGTAATTTCTATTTAAATTCATTTCTAGGATGCCCTAACCCTAACCAAACTGTAGGAATAGGAATCCCTAATTTTCGTGTCCATTTTGTGTCCTTTATGGACACGTATCAGTGACACATACCATGTGTTTGTTGAAATGCCTTAATAGGCATTTCGTGTGAATTTTTGGATTGTGTTTGAATAGGAAATTAGTTTTAGGTCTCGCTTACACGTTTTTGTAGTTTTTGTGGTGTCTTAGTGTCGTGTCGAGTCCACACGGACACGGCTCCTCGACACGCTAAATTTGACGTGCAGCTCGGGGACACGACTGACATCACACCCATAAAGTTTTACAGGTTCTCGATGTGTGTGCGCGAAGAAATTGCACGTGCACGTGTTTTGCCCTGCACTGTGAACTCGTGTTTCGTGTCTCTGATACGGGACTGTAGATTGGACACGACACGGTTTAGACACGTTGCAGGGTGATGGAACTCTAGCCCTATCATGGGCGAACTTGTTGCACAGGCTCGACACCTCTCGAGCTCTGTGTCGTGTCCAATCGGACATGACATGGCTGCACGATGAGTATTCTTATCCAGTTCTCTGAAATTTTGAATGTTAGTTTGGACACAATGTGTCCCAATTCCTGGACACGAGGGACTCTCCCTGGACACGAGGGACATGTCCCAATGTCTGTACACCCCCTGACACGAATGTAAATTTGATTTTGTTGATAATTTGGGTTCGATTTCAGGATTCTGATACACAATTTACATTAGTGATTCCTGAGTTTAAATTATACTTCTTACTGCTTGTAATGTTTTAATTACCATGTTAGTTAGGATACTGTATATGTTAGGACCATGGTTAGTGATTGATTTTAGGTTTCCGAATGGATTTGGGCATTGCTAAATAACTGAACTGACCTGTGTATTCTGAAAAAACTACTATGTAAGCCTTGTAGACTGATACATCCTGTTTTGATTCCTGAAACTTGCATTTCCATTTAAATCTGATTTTGATGTTTAATTTGCCATGGATGATTCATACATGTGTATTACAAACTAAAATTATGGCTACATGTTGGGATGATGTTGTCAAGGGGAAAATGGTTTTCTGATATTAAACTGTTATACACAAATGAAGTATTGGTTTAAATTGAATTCCTGAGATGGTTAGGATGGCATTGAACAATTGGGATTTCGAATTTGGAGTTCTAATTGAATTTCCATGTATAGTTCACTGCTTTTTCCTGAGTTTATTGAATAGATCGATGACTTGGTGTAATGTGTAGTTAACTGTGGTTTAGTAGGATTTTTAAACAGTCAATACAACTGCCATTGCCATTCCTAAGAGTATCGAAATTTCTGAAATTCACAAGTGATTTCTGAGCACTTGCCACCCTCTATCCTGTGAACACTTATGTTAGACTATACACACACATATTGACACTGTCACCTTGACACACCACAATATGTTCACACACACACACACACCCATCTAATCCTGAAAACTGTGAACGAAACCCTGTTCAATGTTCACCCACACACAGCCCCTTACCTTGCTGAGCATTGTTACCTATTGGACACAGCTACACAACACACACATATGCCTATACAACCCCTATGCCATTCAACTGAAATCTGAGTGTGATACTCCCACACCCATACATTACATAAAACCAGAGAACCTCTTCCCTGTTAAGCTATCACCCTTTCCCTATTACCCTTTTAGCCCACCACAGACACGTTGTCACACACTCATGCCTTGGCACTTACACCACTCTACTAAAAACTGAATTCCCTTTAGATACTCACACACATATGGTTTTTCCTGTCACATGTCCATTCACCCATACAAGACACACACATTACCCTACCCACACACACCCTCACATGTAGACACACACACATGCAATGTAATGATTCATTTTGTTTCACTAAATGCCTAAAACCTATTACACACACATGGCTCTCACACTTGGTCACATATTACCTAATGTGGTATCACACATACACACAAACACATGTACCCCCCCTCTCTATCTCACTATATGTATATATAAATATATTATCTAAATGCTTGATATAATAATACAGCCTATGTATATGGCTTGAATGCCAGTGTGGGTGTGCAGTTGGCTTGTATAGCCTAGAAATTGGGTGTACTTGCTAGAATAGGCTGGTTAGGCCTAGTGGGACTTGTTTGGACTAAGTTTGACCTAGTTGACTTAGTTTGACTAGCCCAGGTTGACTGGAGTTGACCAAAAGTCAACATTAGTCTGGATGTGACCAATTGACCTAGTTTGACTAGAGTATTGACTTGGGTTGACCCAGAGTTGACCTAGTTTGACTTGGACCTAGTTGACCTAGACAGTTGACCAAGTTTGACTTAGAGTTGACTTTGACTTAGAATTGACTTAGAATCATGTAGATTGCATCGTAGATTTCATTTATCTTATTTTAAACATATTATAATCTGTACTGCTCTATTTAGGACATAGTGACTCTGGTGCAGGCATCTGATATTACACTACTCTTCTCAGAGTAGCATACGAGTACATTCTCTGATAGTTCTCTCATTTACTTGTCAATTACTGTACTTCAGTTCTAGTTAGTTGTATACGATTCTCTGTTACAACACGTGTGGATATTTCTGGATTCATGTATACGACACACTTTTATTTTTGGCCTCTATTACTGGTATCATCTCATTTAACTGGAATCATTTACTGGTATCATTATATTTTGGCTGGACTCATCTTGAACCATTGTGTCAAAATTCTAGATTCACTTGCTGGGCGGGGAAATATTGGAATAGGCATGTGAACATACCCAAATACTGGAACCACTCCCTTGGAATTATACTGGAATGATAGCCATCTCACACCCGGCCAGGCATGTGATGTACCATATTACCTACAGCCGTTCATATATCGATCCCGATATTTTAAAATACTGCTAGAGGATAGGCTGGACTCACCCTGGAATCGTTGATCACTATAACTGGAATCATCCCTTACTGGATTCATCTTGTATTAGATTCATCCTGTACTGGATTTACATAGGTTACACACTGGTTACATTTTCTGTCTGGACTTTATATCATATTACCCTGGTTCAGCTAGCTCTATTTTTACAGTCTTCATTGTTATGATTCTTCTCTTGTTAGTATTTACTTTCCTTGCACTTATCTCTCTTTCTTACCATCACCTGAATATAAACTGCCATTTTCATCAATATAACTGTCTATAACTGCTGTATAGTTCTCTGTCATTTACTTAGGTTTTCTAGATGAGATGTGCTCGTTCCTGTCCTGACTGGACCTGTTGAAAATTTTACAGATGACTGCCCTGAGGACACATGCCCTACATGTTACAGACCAGGAGATGGCTTAGCTACCTATGGCCCCGACACTCAGGAGTGATCGGGAGTTTAGTTAGTCTGTCTTGTTTTAGTTTCCTGTTTAGATCTGGAGTTGTATATGGAGATTTGAGACTTGAGTTGTATTTGAGATTGTTGAGTTTGTTGTTATTTTTATTTGTAGTTTTGTTGTCTTCAAATTCTTAGTTATATTTCGGTATTATCTTATCGTGCTTAGACTGTGATTGAGTTACACCATATCTTATACTTGTCCTCCGTTCGGAGATGATCATGATGAGTACATTATATACTGCATGAGTTGATGATTAGTTAGAGACTCAGAACAGCGTTCTACCGCCGACACTGCGGCATAGGCTGGATGCTGTTACGTACTCGTACCCTCACAGGGGGTACGGGTCGTGACACATTTTTAGTGGTGGCCCATGCAGGTCGAGAGTCGCATTAGTGCGATATCGTGGTAGTACGGCAACTTAGTTGTACTGCTGTGAGCCTGCGATAGGATTGAGAGATAGGCTTTAACGGAGAGGTACTCAATCACAGTTAGGAAAATTCTGCTTCAATTCATGCCATCTACATATCTTACCGATTGTCTTCTTTGAAATAAACTGTCCTCCTTTGATTTTATCGATTCCTGCTCAGTATTGACTTCCTTTTCGATCTGTCTTCAAGATGGTGGAGACACGATCACATCGCTCTGGTACAGTAGCCGCTGTAGAGGGGTCTGCCACCTCTTACCTTCAGCAGCCAGCCCCTGGTACCGCAGCCCCAGTCATGCCAGCTGGGGTGGATGTTTCAGCAGCTTTCGGAGATCCATCAGCTGGGGTGGTGTTCCACTAGCTGGGAGGCAGAGTCCGGTGCTTCCCGAGATCCTTCCACCACAGCAGCCTCCACCTGCGGGGATGGTAGATGCTGCTCATCTATTTTCTTTCGTGGAGAGGATTCTGGCGTCTCACCAGCAGCAGCAGCAGCGGCAGACTGCCGATTATCGTCAGGAGATTGACGAGGCCCACCAGCTGGTTCGTACTACAGTAGAGATGGTGACTGCTCGGGGGGAGTAGCAGCAGCCTTACCGGAAGGAGAAGGATATCCAGGACTTTCAGAAGATGTATCCTAGAGAGTTCTTGGGTACTGAGGGCATCCATTATACGGACGATTGGATCGAGCATATCGAGGAGATATTCCGACTGGCGGAGATACTAGCTCGACTTCATATCGAGGCGACGGGCAGTCAGATACAGGACTTAGCCCGTGCGTGGTACCAGACAGATCCCAGGGTGGGAGTTGAGGGCCAGACTTGGGCCCAGTTCAAGGAGCTGTTTAAGGAGCAGTTCTTTCCTGATGTGGCCTTGGGAGGCATAGAGGCACAGTTTGAGAGCCTGGTTCAGGGGAACCAGTCAGTAGCTGAGTACGCCGGAGAGTTTTGTCGGTTGGCTCGGTTCATTGATGACTTGACTGAGAAGACGAAGGCAAGAAGGTTCCGCCGAGGCTTGATTAGGGAGGTTCGGTCGCTGACTAAGAGCGACCGGAACGCTACCTACGCGGAGATATTTTCTGGGGCTATGGCAGCGGAGGACGACCTGGGGTTGAAGTTGAAGAGGGGTCGGGACTTCCAGGGTGGTAGCAGCAGCGGGGGTCAGGCCAAAAGGCCCCATGTGCAGGCTCAGCAGGCACAGGCACCAGTGAGAGTGCAGCAGGCACAGCATCAGCATAGAGGACAGGACCGCGAGGTACCGACTTGTGCCTACTGCAGGAAGACAGGACATGTTTGGGAGTCTTGTAGGAGGAGGCTGAAGGTTTGTCTATTTTGTGGGTCTGGTGCTCACAAGATGATAGATTGTCCCGCTGTACCTCCTTATGAGGGAGCTAGGCCACCTGTAGCTCAACACCAGAGGGGTAGAGCTTTTGCGATGGTGGTCGAGGAGACCGACGCTGTAGGTGATGGGTTAGCATGTTTGTCCTTTTCATTCTTTCCCTCCACTTCCTGTGTGATTCCCTTAGTACCTGCCAGGATATTGTTTGTGATTGCTAGATAATGTAGCTACCCTGTACGAGACTGTGGAGTCACGACCAGTAAGATTTATTTGCATGATTATCTCTTGACCTTGATTGTTTGGGTTTGACCTAGAAGGGGTGCGACCATTTTAATTTCAAGGACGAAATTTTTCTAAGGGGGTAGGATTGTAACACCCAGTTTTCCAGGTGAGGGTATTTTTAAAATTATGTATTTAATTGAATTTAATATTTGGAATTTAATATATTATTAAGAATGGTATGATTTTAATATTATTTAATTGATTGCCATGTATTGTGTTTAGCCTAACTTAGTTTGGACCCAACCTAGATTAGTCATAGATAGTCTCAGCTAACCATGGTTAGTGATTATTAGTATTAATTATATTTATTAGAATTAATATAATTTTTAGTAATTTTTAGTGGAATTGATTTTGGGCCTATAGTTGACTTTGACTAGTGTTGACTAGAAGACTAACCTAGTGACTAACCTAGGTTAAGACCCCTTGGTTAGGTTAAGTAAACTTAGTTTGACCTAATTTAGTGAAGTTTAAGTCATTGGAACTTGTTTGGAGAGATTTGGAGTTGATTTGACAAATATGGCTTATGACTTCATAAGTCATGATTAATGACTTGACTTATAGCCCATAGGCCCACACCATGAACCAAACCTAGCCCTAATCAGCCCATGGCAGCCACTAGTGATCCCTTCCCCATATTTAATCCCCTCCTAGAATTTAGGGCTAGCCTCCATTGGGATTTGTGCAAGTTTTGGAAGAGGTGAGTCTCCATCTTTGTAAAATCATAGAAAATCCATTTCAACTCCATTTCCTTCAAATCAATTGCATTAGGACCTAATTCTTCTGTTCTTTCTGTTTGTGTAAGAATATTTCAGAGTAGGATCAATTTGTGGGAGTTTTTGAGGCTTGGAGAACCATTCCATTTGAGGCTTTTGTGAGCTTTGCACATCAATAGGTATAATCTATTCTAACCCATGTAATTTCTGTTTAAATTCATTTCTAGGATGCCCTAACCCTAACCAAACTGTAGGAATAGGAATCCCTAATTTTCATGTCCTTTTCGTGTCCTTTTTGGACACGTATCAGTGACACATACCATGTGTTTGTTGAAATGCCTCAATGGGCATTTCGTGTGAATTTTTGGATTGTGTTTGAATAGGAAATTAGTTTTAGGTCTCGCTTACACGTTTCTGTAGTTTTTGTGGTGTCTTAGTGTCGTGTCGAGTCCACACGGACACGGCTCCTCGACACGCCAAATTTGACGTGCAGCTCGGGGACACGACTGACATCACACCCATAAAGTTTCACAGGTTCTCGATGTGTGTACGCGAAGAAATCGCGTGGACACGTGTTTTGCCCTACACTGTGAACTCGTGTTTCGTGTCTCTGATACGGGACTGTAGATTGGACACGACACGGTTTAGACACGTTGCAGGGTGATGGAACTCTAGCCCTATCATGGGCGAACTTGTATGCACAGGCTCGACACCTCTCGAGCTCTGTGTCGTGTCCAATCGGACACGACATGGTTGCACGATGAGTATTCTTATCCAGTTCTCTGATATTTTGAATGTTAGTTTGGACACAATGTGTCCCAATTCCTGGACACGAGGGACTCTCCCTGGACACGAGGGACATGTCCCAATGTCTGTACACCCCATGACATGAATGTTAATTTGATTTTGTTGATAATTTGGGTTCGATTTCAGGATTCTGATACACAGTTTACATTAGTGATTCCTGAGTTTAAATTATACTTCTTACTGCTTGTAATGTTTTAATTACCATGTTAGTTAGGATACTGTACATGTTAGGACCATGGTTAGTGATTGATTTTAGGTTTCCGAATGGATTTGGGCATTGCTAACTATAACTGAACTGACCTGTGTATTCTAAAAAAAACTATTATGTAAGCCTTGTAGACTGATACATCCTGTTTTGATTCCTGAAACTTGCATTTCCATTTAAATCTGATTTTGATGTTTAATTTGCCATGGATGATTCATACATGTGTATTACAAACTGAAATTATGGCTACATGTTGGGATGATGTTGTCAAGGGGAAAATGGTTTTCTGATATTAAACTGTTATACACAAATGAAGTATTGGTTTAAATTGAATTCCTGAGATGGTTAGGATGGCATTGAACAATTGGGATTTCGAATTTGGAGTTCTAATTGAATTTCTATGTATAGTTCACTGCTTTTTCCTGAGTTTATTGAATAGATCGATGACTTGGTGTAATGTGTAGTTAACTGTGGTTTAGTAGGATTTTTAAACAGTCAATACAACTGCCATTGCCATTCCTAAGAGTATCGAAATTTCTGAAATTCACAAGTGATTTCTGAGCACTTGCCACCCTCTATCCTGTGAACACTTATGTTAGACTATACACACACATATTGACACTGTCACCTTGACACACCACAATATGTTCACACACACACACACACCCATCTAATCCTGAAAACTGTAAACCAAACCCAGTTCAATGTTCACCCACACACAGCCCCTTACCTTGCTGTGCATTGTTACCTATTGGACACAGCTACACAACACACACATATGCCTATACAACCCCATTGCCATTCAACTGAAATCTGAGTGTGATACTCCCACACCCATGCATTACATAAAACCTGAGGACCTCTTCCCTGTTAGGCTATCACCCTTTCCCTATTACCCTTTTAGCCCACCACACACACCTTGTCACACACTCATGCCTTGGCACTTACACCACTCTACTAAAAACTGAATTCCCTTTAGATACTCACACACATATGGTTTTTCCTGTCACCTGTCCATTCACCCATACAAGATACACACATGACCCTACCCGCACACACCCTCACATGTAGACACACACACATGCAATGTAATGATTCATTTTGTTTCACTAAATGCCTAAAACATATTACACACACATGGCTCTCACACTTGGTCACATATCACCTATTGTGGTATCACACATACACACAAACACATGTACCCCCCTCTCTATCTCACTATATGTATATATAAATATATTATCTAAATGCTTGATATAATAATACAGCCTATGTATATGGCTTGAATGCCAGTGTGGGTGTGCAGTTGGCTTGTATAGCCTAGAAATTGGGTGTGCTTGCTAGAATAGGCTGGTTAGGCCTAGTGGGACTTGTTTGGACTAAGTTTGACCTAGTTGACTTAGTTTGACTAGCCCAGGTTGACTGGAGTTGACCAAAAGTCAACATTAGTCTGGATGTGACCAATTGACCTAGTTTGACTAGAGTATTGACTTGGGTTGATCCAGAGTTGACCTAGTTTGACTTGGACCTAGTTGACCTAGACAGTTGACCAGGTTTGACTTAGAGTTGACTTTGACCTAGAATTGACTTAGAATTATGTAGATTGCATCGTAGATTTCATTTATCTCATTTTAAACATATTATAACATGTACTGCTCTATTTACGACATTGTGACTCTGGTGCAGGCATCTGATATTACTCTACTCTTCTCAGAGTAGCATGCGAGTACATTCTCTGATAGTTCTCTCATTTACTTATCAATTACTGTACTTCAGTTCTAGTTAGTTGTATGCGATTCTCTGTTACAACACGTGTGGATATTTCTTGATTCATGTATACGACACACTTTTATTTCTGGCCTCTATTACTGGTATCATCTCATTTAACTGGAATTATTTACTGGTATCATTATATTTTGGCTGGACTCATCTTGAACCATTGTGTCGGAATTCTAGATTCACTTGCTGGGCGGGGAAATATTGGAATAGGCATGTGAACATACCCAAATACTGGAACCACTCCCTTAGAATTATACTGGAATGATAGCCATCTCACACCCGGCCAGGTGTGTGATGTGCCGTATTACCTACAGCCGTTCACATGTCGATCCCGATATTTTAAAACACACTGCTAGAGGATAGGCTGGACTCACCCTGGAATTGTTGATCACTATAACTGGAATCATCCCTTACTGGATTCATCTTGTATTAGATTCATCCCGTACTGGATTTACATAGGTTACACACTGGTTACATTTTCTGTCTGGACTTTATATCATATTACCCTGGTTCAGCTAGCTCTATTTTTACAGTCTTCATTGCTATGATTCTTCTCTTGTTAGTATTTACTTTCCTTGCACTTATCTCTCTTTCTTGCCATCACCTGAATATAAACTGCCATTTTCATCAATATAACTGTCTATAACTACTGTATAGTTCTCTGTCATTTACTTGGGTTTTCTAGATGAGATGTGCTCGTTCCTGTCCTGATTGGACCTGTTGAAAATTTTACAGATGACTGCCCTGAGGACACATGCCCTACATGTTACAGACCAGGAGATGGCTTAGCTACCTATGGCCCCGACACTCAGGAGTGATCGGGAGTTTAGTTAGTCTGTCTTGTTTTAGTTTCCTGTTTAGATCTGGAATTGTATATGGAGATTTGAGACTTGAGTTGTATTTGAGATTGTTGTTATTTTTATTTGTAGTTTTGTTGTCTTCAAATTCTTAGTTATATTTCGGTATTATCTTATCGTGCTTAGACTGTGATTGAGTTACACCATATCTTATACTTGTCCTCCGTTCGGAGATGATCATGATGAGTACATTATATACTGCATCAGTTGATGATTAGTTAGAGACTCAGAACAGCGTTCTACCGCCGACACTGCGGCATAGACTGGGCGCTGTTACGTACTCGTACCCTCACAGGGGGTGCGGGTCGTGACACGCATAGAATGGGTCATCAGAACCTGGGCGCATAGCTCTAGGTGCATGGCCCTAGAGGCATAACCTTTCGAAGAAAGAACTCCTCTGGCCTGAGTTATGCGCCCACATACTGCCTTGGGCGCATGACTTTGGGCGCATGCTTTGGAAAATAACGCTGTTTTCTTCCAGTTTCGCCTTCTTCGTTTGTGAGCGTCACTGAGTTTGTCCAGAGCGTCGAGTACTTAGATTCTTGGCATCGTAGTGTTTTTCTTTGCCAAGTTTCAAGTGTTGAACACTCTGTTGTTGGTTGCACAAGAGGGAAGTCGCCGGGCTAATAGAGCCCAGAACGGTATGCGCCTTTTTCGTGTCAAGAGCCTCTATGGCAGAGCTATGCGCCCACAGGAGAGCTCCATGAGCCCACGTGGAAGGTCTATGCGCCGACATGATAGTGTTCTTCGGTTGCATATCTTCTACGACACTGGCAGGATATGCACTACGAGCCTTCAGAAGCCAAGTCTTACGAGACTTATTTGGCTTCACTAATTTTGAGGGAGTAGAGTCGTCCCTCAAGCGCATCTTTTCGAACATTTGCTGATCGAATATCACGATCAACATCTTCTGAGTGCTCCCCACTTTATGGGTATCGGATTAAGTCACCACCTTCTCGTCAAAAAAAATGTAGTCCCTAGCAGAGTCGCCATTTTTGTGGACACACACAAAAAAGAAGAAGAAACGGTGTCTTTTCTTATTGGCGTAAGGGACGATGGAGATCGAGTGGCAGTTGCTCCTTTACTCCGTTAACACTCCGATTACAAAAGTGGGAAAAAACCTAAGAAAATTGCTAACTCTCGGCTCACTGGCAAGAAGGGCAGCAATTTGGCTCTTGAAATTCTCTCCGTTCTGTCCGTCTTTGTAGATGGGGATGCCCTCGATTTGTTGTCGTTTGGTACTGAAACGACTGTTATGCACCCACAGGTGGAAAATATACTGCTTTCACTGCGGGCGCATAACACCCCTTTGGGCGCATAGGGTGTAGGCGCATGGATACTGGATGATCGTGGATAGATCGTGGGTTGACGTGGCCGCATGCTTTGGTGCAAGACTGCTCATGGAGACTGACGTGGCCGCATGCTTCGGTGCACGATTGATCGTGGATGTTGACTGAGTCGTAGGGATCTACTGCCTTGGGCGTATAGTGTGGGAGTAAGTTTATGTGCCCACACTTGGGTGCATATTTGATCTGCATGAAAACATATGGGCGCATAGCTCCTCTTCGATCATGTGGGTGCATATCTCCTTTTCGATCATGTGGGCGCATAGACTCCCTTTGGTTCTATGGGCGTGTAGCCCCTTTTGGTTATATGGGCACATGGCTTCTTTTGCCTTCTTCATGTGGGATACATAGTCTTATATTTTTCATGCTTTTACATCAGCATGTTGTAATGCCTCGTTGAGGGCATTTCGTATCCCTTTAGAGAGACGGAGGAGCTCGAAGAGCGACAGCCTGGCTGGGGTATTGGCAAGTTGATTGGCCCTACCGCCGAGTCTTTTCTCAGAGGTTTGTCAAAGCACCTCCTTCTGCTTCTGTTTATCTGTTGCACGAGGTTGAGATGGAACTGCTTCCGAAGTATCGGACGTGGTTGCCGCAACAGGTGGAGCTGCATCTTCCTTCGGAACTTGATTGCCCTCCTGCTGGTAAGATAGACCAGAGCAAGTGCCAGCCAAGGCATTATCGGTTGTGGCAGACACCACGCGACATAATTTGGGTTTCTTCCCTTTGACAGAGCATGTCGAGGACTGTATTATATTTGGGGCAAGGTCGGGATGGACCCACATAACCTCGCCTCGCGGTGTTGTAAGTGGGATCAGTCCTGAGCATTGTCACGGGCCAGTGGAATGTTAACAACTTCCATTGTCGTCTTGGGGATCAGGACGACACCGTCTTGGGCTTTCGTCCTCGGAAAGTTGTCGAATTAAGGGTAACCATATTGGCAGTGACCGTCTTGTTCTCATAGCCAAGTGAGAGGACCTTGGCATCAATGAGCTTCTGGATCTACTTCTTCAATACGTAACTAGTCACGTGTCGAGTGGTGGACGTACCGATGGTAGTGACAGTACTTGGGGTTGTCCATCTTGTCTACTTCATCAGAAAGCTTGGGAGGTGGAAGCTGTACCTTATCACCCTACATCAGTATGTTAAAGAGCTCCAACACATCTTCATCTTTAAAGGAGTAATTTTCCTTTGGCCTTGGCTCCTCTGCCGGCTTTTGGTTCACGAATGCTGAACCTTTAGAGATGTTGACAATCAGAGCTTGTTTTTCCTTTTCGTACTTGCTAATGTTGGCGGGGTTGTTGCCAAACATGCGTTTCCCTTTGTCTTCGAGTGTAGGAAAATTTACCTCCAGCAAGCGTGCATCGTGGGCATTCCATTCAATACTGTCGGCACCGATAATGAATGGCATCCACTCAATGCATTAAGGAGGGTTGTGCCAGAGTTTGATTACGGGGAGCATGTTTTTTACGGCAAGAGTCCATCAGCATGGGTTCAGGCACACCAGGTGGTAACCTCAAGGTCGCTTGGCAGAAACATTTGATGTAGGCATGAACAGGCATTTTTTCTTTCTGAATAATGTCCATCAGAGTGAACATTGTCATATGCATTCCCCCTTCGCAAAATCGGGAGAGGAAGAGTCATTTTAAATCGTCAAAAGATGAAATACAGTTGTCGGAGAGGCTGCAGAACCATTCGTATGCCACCCCCTATAATGCCCCAATGAATAGACTTGTGAGCAGGGCATCGTCTTTTGGCAAATGCCCCATCATAGAGGCAAAGTGTGTCAAATATCGATGGACATACTCTTTTTTGTCGAACGGAGTCAGATTTTATAGTTTATATTTGGAGGATAAACCACATTGTTCCACTTAGGGGGATATGGTTGTCGGATCCCCAGTTTTTGGAGTGCCTCACGTTTGTCCCTAGGTCTTGATTTGCTGGAGCAAGTTGTATGTCCTGTGACACTGGCGGACCAAATGACCATGGCAGTGCATGGTTCTCAGTTGGGAGTGGCACCTGAGAAGGTGTATTAGATTCCCTGTTTGTCCCTGGGTCTTAATTTACTGGAGCAGTAGCACGGGGTAGCAATCTGTCCTTGAGTTCAAAGACCACGGAGGTCAAGGCTTGCATGTCAATGTATTGAAGCCTGTTTCGAGGGCCTTTATACGGTACAGATGGTGTCACGACCCGCACCCAGTGTAAGGGTACGAGAAGTGGGTACGTCTAGCCTATGCCGCAGTGTCGGCGGTAGAACGTTGTCCTAGGTTACATACATCTAACAGTTATAAGGTACATTGCATAGTTATACTCTTCGAATGGAGGAATAATATAAGTACAAATCTCAATCACAGCTAAAGAAGATGTACGATAAGATAGATAAGAATATCAACAGAAATCACAGATAAAATACGATAAAGAGAGAATCCAAGGTGTCTAAGATAAACATCTAACAAGATCCACAATCCACATCATCACAATCTCTACTACAAATATCCAGATGAGATACAACTGAAATAAATAACTAAACTATGGGAGTGTCGTCAGTAGGTAATGGATCCTGCTGGAAGTCCAAGTCACAGGTGTCCTCTAGTGTTGTCCCGTAGTAAGTGGTACAACATGCCTTATCCTCGTCCACTGTAATATTTTTGACAGGTCCAGTCAGGACATGAGCGAGCACAGTACATCTCACGCAGTTCATATCATGATAGGAATATAAAGCATACAATAGAGTAAAATACATGAATCGCTGAAAGAAAGGACATGAAATAAAGAGGAGACTGTAATAGAAATATCTACTACAAATAAAGAGCTACAGTGAACTAGTGATTTATATTACAAGATAGACATGTGAACGGCTTGATAATAAACATGAGAGTTTGTACATGGCTACACTACTTTAGAAATATTCACATGTCTATTTCTACTCCCCCATCCCCAATCAATACACAAGAATCCGTTCAAGTTATGTTGTTGTACATGATTTCACATGGGGGCCCATAAATGGGTGCACATGAATATAAACATGGGGGCTCCGTGAACATGAGAGTACATGAATCATGAGAGTGCACATGAATGGTGAAAGCACAGGAATACATGATGAAAGTAAAACGCACATGACATGATGTATCAGATGCTCCCGAGGGGGATAACATCGTATGAAAAGATCTATATAGTACTAATCCGTGTTTCCATCATGATAGCATCAAGTAAAGTATTCTAGAGCAAGAATATAGTCCTAGCAAGTATGAAACGGTCAGATAATGTACTCGCCTGATATCCTGAGTATCTGAAGTGAAAATACTGCCTGAGGAGAGGTGTCCGACTCCTATTTTGAACAACACAAGTCACAACATGTCCAAAATGGTAAAATAGAACACTATAATACATTCTACATGATTTTTGGGTCAATCTAGGCTAAAGTCAACCTTTGGTCAACTCTAGTCAACTACACTAGTCAAACTAGGTCAACTAGGTCAAGTCCTAACCCAGACAAGTCACACTAAGCCTAACCATGTCTATCATAGCATTCACACAAGTCACAACACTACACAACAATCAACACACAATTTCATGTACATACACCCATATACACATAATGTATACATAGGCATACATATAGGAAAATCATATAGGGCTATATGCCTATATACATGTCTATATTGGCATACACTTATGTATTTATTCACCACATTTACATATACAAAATACATATAGGCAAACATACATCATACATATATATTACATATTATCTTGCATATATATATATATATATATATATATATATATATATATATATATAGAGAGAGAGAGAGAGAGAGAGAGAGAGAGCGAGAGGGATAGAGTCACAGTGGTATATATATGTGTGTTCCATGTGTGTGTGTGTACAATGTGTGTTCCCAGGTTTTGTGAATGTGGGTAGGTAGCAGTAGAGTGTTCTAGATTTTACAGTTCAATGTGTGTGAGTACACAATGTGTTCTCAGGTTTTACAATGATAGCAAATTAACATGGGGTTTCAGGCTCAGTCAATGTGAGGATTCAGTGTGACACAGGCTTGTGACATGTGTGTGGGTATTGGATTTCCATCACAGGTTATAGAGTGTTCTCAGGTTTTTAGGTTAGGGTGAATGTTCCCAGGATTTAGAGTTCAATGCGTGTGTGTGTGTGTTGCAGAAATCAGTGTATACACAGATTCAGTTTCCAGTTTACACCCATTTGTATTTCGAAAACCATTAATCCAAGCTAACCTGAATCCCAAACATGTAGACTTAATCTCAGACATAGAATAGGATCTAACATTATAATTTAATCATCTAACAACAGTGTAAACATCATTAAAATAGAATTTAGATCTCAGGAAATTAATTCACAGAACACGTATCAGATTATTTGGGGAAAACACAAATTCAAAATCAAAATACAGTTAATATTCAATTAATTGGGTTGGTAAACATTGTGACATATGTGTATGTGTCATACCAATGATTTGGTGTCCATAAAATCAAGACACGACGTGTCCACACCCTCTCGAACACTCACAGACACATGCACTGACACACAGTCTCGTGCACGCGTGTGTGTCGATCCAGGACATGACACACGATACGACAGCACTCGTACACATATCCACGTGTTCGCCTAGGGTAGGTCTACGTGTCTAGAAACCTGATATGTGTCCAAGTGTCCTCGTGTCATGTCAAAAAGTGCGTATCCGAACTCAGAACTCGCGCGGCTACGCGCAGGCAAGGATCAGTGCGATCGTGATTTCTCTCGATCCGCTCGATCGTTTAGCCTCAAACTTTGTGTGCAATGTGACAGTCAATGCCCCTTTGTGTCCAAGAAAAATCAGACCTAAACGTGTCCTGTCCAGTACACACGACACGTCGAGCAGTAGGACACTGCTCGAGTACACAGGAAGCGTGTTCGTGTCTTCGTGTGGACACGACACGACTCAGAAATTAGCTCAGAGCTTAGGGAAATCAAAGAGCACATTAAAATGAATAATTCCAATCAAAAACTTTTTGAAAATACAATGAAAAAGTTCTCAGAGGCATTTACACAAACACTTACAAATAGAAACTGATATGTGTCCGATACGGACACGAAACCAATCCAAAACTTCACCAAACACACACCACAGCTAGGGGACACCTAGAACTAGGATACGATGCAAATAAATCGAGTTTAAATGATAGTTTGAGGTGTTTACCTATAGAGTATCAAACTCAAAGAAAAGCCCCAAATAGGAAGGTTCTTCTTGCAAGTAAAAAGCTCCAAATTGTACAAAATCTGAGATTTCTCTCCATGAACAGCAAATAGAGTGGGATTAGGTTCTAATGCAAGAGACTAGAGTCAAAACTGAATTAAAATGAAAGAGTTATAGATTGAAGAAGAAGGACCAATACCTCTTTCTTTCCAAAAGTTGTTGTGAGGCAAAAGAGGCAAGAACTAAGAAGAGAGATTCAATAGGGGGATTCCCTAGGCCAACCATGTAAGGAATAAATTAGGGTTAAGGTTATGGCTAATGGGCTTGGGCCAAGTTTCAATGCTAAATGAAATCAATCCATAAGTCAAAAGTCCATGAACCTAAATCATTTATTCCCTATATGAAACTTGATTCAAAATAACTCAACTTGGGTTGACTTAAGTTAGACTAGGGTCCCACCATGCTAGTCAAGTCACCATAGCTAAAATCAACATCTAGGTTAGTCTCCATAGTCTCTACTAACAAAAGTCAAAATAACAACCATTACTCCAATAATTCAAAATAAATCCAAAATTCTCAAAATGACCAAAATACCCTCAAGCTAAAATGTGGTATTGACAGATGGTTTGACCCTTCGCTGCTCCCTGTATTGTCACCTCCTGCCATATATACTGACATAAGGTGGTGGAAAGTAGATGGCACAGTGGATCGTTCGCTCTTTGGCTCGGATCCTTAGGCTTCACTTTTCTGAGGGAAGATCGGCAAGTTGTTGTCATCTTTCAAGGGAGTAGCTACCCCCAGCCTGATGATAGTTTGTACCCCTAGAAGCATCTATGTCTGTCCCGTATAAACCCTCGTCTGGTTGGAACGACGGGTTGTCACGGAACATCGGGGGCTTGCTATCCCCAGCTGGTATTGCCGATGAAGTGATGGTTCCCTTCGATGAGGACTTGGGCTTGGAGCGAGTGTGTTGGGACACACCCGTACTAGGCACCGCCAGCTTGCTGCCTTGAGGTTGGCTTTCAAACTTAGATACACTAGCCAAAATGGGAGGATTCTTAGAAGATTTCTTGAGGGAGGGTGAGCTCCATGTAGCGTTACATGAGGCAACCAAAAGTTCATCCTCGTCATCTATCGACAACCTCTTACTGAGTCATTATCGAACAGGTGCTGATGTCCGCAGCCGTTGAAAAATAGACTACCTTCTGGGTGGAGATACTGTTGTCTGGTTACAACAACAGTTGATGATTATGTTAGCACAATCGTCTCCTGAGGTAGGTACATTATGCAAAACAGAAGTCTTGCCTGCCTTATGCTTATGAGAGATCACATCACATTAGTCACATGAAGAGGTAATCATATTAATGCTCATTTCACATGTGCAGCCATGCTGGGCGTATGAGCGAAGACGTGATGAATGCGTCCCCCGACCCAATTCCTGCGAATGAGACATGCTTAGGTCATGATTGTGGGGTTGCTTATGGGGCAGACCTTGAGTGCCCAAGTGACAGGGGGACTTTGAGAACTGTGTCATTCGAGGCGCAGGAGCACCTGAATCAGTTCTGTACAACTTGTCGTCAGATGTGCATTACTATCAGCTCATGTTATGGGCTAGTTGCTGGCGTGACACGTTGATCGCACATAGCGCGTGCTATCTTGGACTTCTTCGTACTAGCCCTAAAAAGCGCGTAGTACTCAGAGTCCAACTTGGCCTTACCCAAGGGGCAGGCAATTCTGTCAAAGACAGAGGATCTCTCCTGCGTATCTGTCTTCGTGCGCAGATGGATGCTATGCTTTTCGTTTTACATTGTGCCCTTGTCTGGCGTGCAGCTTGGGAGTGGCAGCCTTCGCTGCGCTTCTAAAAAACTGGAGTCGGTTGAGGACCCGCAATAGTAGTGAATACAGACATATGGAGTGCAGCTGAGTTTTGGAAAGCTCGAGGCACATCCCTTTCAGTCTTGCTGCTTGGCACATCAGTCTTGGGCACCCAAGTGCGGCGAGTCTTCTTCGGCTTTTCTAGCCGCTTCGAAGGACTCGTGTTGCCTTCCGAGAGTAGGTCCTTAAAAGCTTGCTGATCAAAACATACGACCAACATCTTTTAAGATGTCCCCAGCAAGTTGTTGTCAAGTTGCGTCACCACCTTCTCGTCAGAGGAGAAGGAAGTCCCAAGCAGAGTCGCCATTTTGTTTGCCACGAACAAAAGTTGAAGAACTTTTTGTATTACAAACGAGAAGAAGTACACCAGAGATCCTAAACATGAAATCTAAGTACAATTTGATTATGGGGAAGTATGACGATAAAGATCGAACATTGTAGTGGTTTCTTTACTACGTTGACGATCTGACGACGAAAAGAACTTGCTTTGACTCTCTGAATGCCAGTGAGTGGGTGATCTGGGTTTGCTAATCAAGAAGCAGTCGAAGATCCTGAATGAAGGAAGACTTCTTCTATTTATAGGCGGGCACATATGTGATGTGCGCAGGGATATTTGGCACGCATGAGTGATGTGCGCACGAGAATATCGTCGAATTTGTTGTAACCGTACTGTTGGGGCTACCGATGAGCTGACACATGGCAGTTGTTGAGATTCACTTATCGCTAAGATCTTGGTGTAGGAACAGTGGCACCTCTAGAGGGGGTGAATAGAGTGCAGCATATATATTTAGCAATAAAAATATAACTCTAAGCAGGTGGAGCAATATATTAAATTTAAATGTAAGTAAAGAAGTAAAGGTTGAGGCGAGAATTCAATACGCAGAGACAGCAGGTTTATACTGGTTTTCCTCTGTGAGGACTAGTCCAGTCTCGAGTACTCAACCCGATATTGAATCTACTATTTGAAATAGAGATTACACCACATGTTTTGCTCCGAAGAACACGCCAACTTCAATACCGTCGTGTTTTTATACGAAGCCCACGATCAAACTTCACCAATCACTTTTTTGAGAAAAAAGCTTTTATATGCCAAGCTTATACAACTCAAAAACTCATAATCGAAAACTACCGACACTTAGAAGAGTAGAGTTGACTTGGAGATCTAAAGGTTGAAGCTTTGGAAACTGAATAAAAAGCTTTAAGAATAGATAGAGAAGATGAAGAAGGAATGAGTTTATAGAAATGACAAAATCTTCTCTATTTATAGGAATTTTTTAGACAGAGTTCGGACAGAACTCGGTAGGGGTAACGTTCATAATTTGAACGTTGCAGATCCAAAGGAATAGGAATTTGCTGTTGACCAAGAGAAATAAAGTTGACAGAGTTCGGCAGAACTCTGGCCTAGTTCGGTCCCTTTGGTTCTGGTTCAACCTAAGTTGGTTTTGGTTCAATTGGGTTTGGTTCGGTTCAAGGAATGAATCAAGATAGGTTTTAGATAGACTTCTAATTGCCAGTGATCCCGACTCACAAATAATCTAGACTCAATAAATAGAAAAAAACAGAATAAATATGAAAAACTCAATGATGATGAACTCTGCATTCTTTGTTTCTTTTCATATGAAGATCGGAGTTAAAGTCAATTATCGAAATCAGTTTGACTGGCTAAATGTGCCAACAATCTCCCTCATTTTGATAATGCGACCAAACTACGATTAATACTTAAAGAAAAGGTTCAGCTTGAATTAGAAGCAGACTTGATGAGTACTGAGGGTACGGTAGCAGCTTTGGCTCGTCAAATTATGGTACAGTATAATGCTTCCCCGTAATATGCGGTCATGTCTTGTTACTTTCCCGTAACAAAACATTTATGTTGAATTTGTATCTGTAGAGTCTAAACCAAATTTTCTTCCAAACCAAATTAGTAACAATAGACATAATAAAATAATCATATCTTTTTCAAATTATCAATCTTATTACTCCCCCGTTTTGTGAATGTTGCAAAATGGTGTGGTAAAGAACCAACATAGTGATAAAATAGAAGACATGCATGTAATAATGGAAGTACTAGCATAAACTACAAACTAATAAACAAAGTTTTGCATACATCACTCAGAAGTAAACTGAAAATAAGATAACTGATAATGCTTGAAAGAAGCATTTATTACTAATACAAACAAACATAACTACTGAACTATCACGAGGAATGAGATCCTCAACTATCATCCTCATCATCATCAGCTGCAGTACCAGCAGCACTGGAAGGACCGGTCTTAGCAGATCGGTTAGGGTCATAGCGAGCAGCCGCAGGGTCGAAGTAACGCTGGGCCTCGCGATTATCAAGGCGATAGCCAAGTCTGGTATGATCACGAACCATAGGGATAGGGCCACTAGGGTTGTGAGCAAGGCTATAAGACATATCCCAAACTGAGTTGGAGATGGCCTGAAGCTGGAGAGTAGTGCAAAAATCCATAGCGCAGAATAGATCCAACATGAGAGTCTGAAGGGACTCAAGTGTAACACCAGCAGAAGGATGAGTAGACTGGGAGTCAGTAGACGTAGGGGCAACTGCAGGGGGTAGAACCTGAGCAGGCTGAGTAGGGCGACGATGCTCATGAAGAAAAGCAGGAGCACCATCCTCAGCACAGTCCTCAAGACTAACATCAAAATACTGAAAGATGTAAGGGAGGTACATCGCGTATAGAAGATGTTGCGAAGAGGTCTTGCGACATCGTTCCATAGCAGCGATATTAGTCATGGGTAGAATAAAAGGGACTCGGAAGTGGAGTTGATAAATAATTGAGAGCTCTAGGTAAGAAATCTCATCAGTGGCAGCGTTCTTTGGAAGGATTGTGGAGAACACCATGCGATGGAGATCATAGAAATAATTGTTCAAATACCTAGGGCGAAGATTGCCTTTCGGTCGAGGATTCGGTTCACATAGCGAATCGCGGAAAGAATCAAAAGTGGCCCTTTTGGAAAAGTGGACAGAAGTGATATCGACGAGTGCTTCCCCGTTGTTGGTTATATGAAAAATGATCGCTAAATCATCAACATCAAACTCGATATCAATTCCACCAACTTTTGATTTTACCGTGTCATTCGTGACCGAAAAATTACAGTAAAACATGTGAATGGCATTGGAGTAAACGGTAAAAGTAGATTGAACTAACTCTTGTAAATGATGATACTCAAAAACGCTAGAGTGATCAGGAAATAAAGTAAAGTTAATTGGAGCACCCGGACAAATTTTTATTTTATGAAAATCTATGAACCAAGAGTCCGAAGCATCCTGGGACACAAAAATAAATTCATCAAAAAAATATCCGTCGGGTTTCGAAGGAGTGTAAAGTGAAAACGAGGCTGAAGTATGTGTAGGCAACTCTAGAGGGGGAGGGGTGAATAGAGTACTTGTGAAAATAAAGATCAATTAAAAAATCAACTATATTCAATCCCAACTAATAAATAATTAATCAGAGTATAATGTGGAAACAAAATAGAGATCAGAAAGCATACGCAGACACAATAATTTTTAACCTGGTTTCCCTCGTGGAGGACTAGTCCAGGACTGATAACTTTAGCTCAGGATTGAAATCAACTATTTGTGAAATAGCTTTACAACCACGTGCCTTTACATAGAAGAGCACGCCAACTTCTAGAAAAGATCGCTGAGGCAAAACATAGAATTTTTCAAGTGACTTCTTGAAGACTCTTACACAAAACTTCTAATTGACTCGCACCGAGCACATTGTAGGCTTGGAAAGTTTTGTGGCTAGTAGATGAGAAGAGTATGGCTCTTTAGGATGTATAGGCTATAAGAGCGAAGAGATGAGAATATTGAATGAAATGAAATGGATGAAAAGGGTGCCTATATATACTAGTCCTGTGAGGCAGAGTTCGGCCAGAATAATATCCCAAAATTCAAAAATTTGGCCGTTGGAAAATTTGCAATGAGTAATCCCTAAAAATTAGCTTATGGGATTTAGGATAAGAGTTTAGCCCGAACTCTGTGTGGGGACAGAGGTCGGCCCGAACTCTGCCTCCTAGGAGACAGAATGCTCAATGGGCTAAATGGGCTTTGGCAGTTTGGCTTTTTGTTTGTGGGGCTTCTAGTCTATGGCTGAGGTACTCAGTGCGACTCAATGTACAAAAGCCTAGACTCATATAAAACATAAAAATACAGACTTCCGAAGACAAGTTCCAGCAGTATTCGTCGAGCAATCGTCGATGATGATTTGTCTGACTTGATATGTGTTAGTCGTCTGATTTGTAGTCTTGATGACGATATATGTGTTGAGTTGGATCATGCCAAATATCGATTTGTTAATTATCAAGATTAAGTTGACTGCAATCTAGTTTGGGTCAATAATCTCCCCCATTTTGATAGTTGACAAAATTTGCGATATTTGCATGTCGTAACATTCATACCTGGACACATATATTGCTCTCCCGAAGATGGACAATTCGGCTCCCCCGTAAATAGAGAAGTCCTGATACAAGTAGTAGTCCAAACAATATAGCACAAGTGTAGCACAGTATAACACAAGTATTTATCCAAAAATGGTTAAGCAAATATCACATATTTCTCCCCCTTTGATGTTTAGCAAAATGAAATAGAAGCTCCCCCATAAGAACATAACCATGAGGTAAATATGCAATCACATAACCAAGCTCAAGTCCAACGTGAGAGAAAACTAGCAAAGAATCCAAATAAAAGAATAAAGTCATAAAGTAGTACAAAACAAAGTGTTTTTAACTACATAACCACTGAATGAAAATGACAAAGTACATAAACAAAAGAAATCCTAAGCATCAGCAGCATCATAAAATGGACCACGGCCGTCACGGAGCACGGGAAGGTCCAGCAGAGTCGGATGGGTCGCTGGCAGAGCGACGATGATCAACAAATGCCGCATCCAGATCTAAATACCTTCTGTTCCAGGTGTCGTCGATAAGGTAACCTTCGCGAGAAGGGTCCCGTACCATGGGGTAAGACACCGTAGGATGAGTAGCCAGGGAGTACTGGATATCATGCAGGGTGTTGCTGATAGCTGTCATCTGTAAGGTGGTATGATAGTCCATCTGAGTCCAGCGATCGTCCTCCAAGCGATAACGATCACGCAACATAGTCTGAATGGACTCAAGAGTAGCAGGTAGCTCAGGCGCAGGTTGGCCAAGAGCAGGGGGATCAGCCTGACTATCAGACTCGGAATGCTCTGACTCAGTAGGAGACTCAACAGCTGCTAGAAGCCACCGTGCCTTAGACAGATAGGCAGGGGCAGGAAGGAACTAGCACTCATCAAGAGGAACATTAAACGCACGAAAAATCATCGGCAAATATAGGGCGTAGACCAATGATCGAGATATCTTCCGTGCACTAATCATCCAGTCTATCATAGTACATTAAAAGTTAAAAGGGACATGGAAGTGGAGATGATAAAGTGCAGAGATCTCAATATAAGATACTTCATCGGTCGATCCCGCTTTGGGCAAGATCGTGGAGAAAATGATACGATGAAGTTCATAGAAATTTGGGTTAAGATATTTAGCCCGTAGCTTGCGTGGACGAGTGTTGGGAGTACACAAATCATCCTTGAAACTCTCAAGGGACGATCCATCGAAAAATTGAAACTTACGTTCATCGACAAGTTTCTTCCAAGAATTGGGTTTCGGGATCTCGAGATATTCCGCACGCTCAAAATCATCAAAAGTAATGTCGATACCGGCGACACAAGAATAGATTTGTGTGTCATCAAAGGTTAGATTACAGTAAAACATTTGGATAGCATTCAAATATATAAGAGATGATGTAGAAACTAACGCATCTAGACAAAGATCATAGAATAATGAGTCATAAGCCAAAAATTTGGTAAAATTGATAGGATGACCCGCATACACACTTCTTGAACGAAAGGCATTGAACCATTCATTAGAAGCCTCCAATGAGGCAAAAATTTGTTCATTGAATGTGTTGGGGTCATGAGGTTGTGGTGGATTAAAGAGTAGATGTATTGGAGGAGCAAGAGGAGGAGGAGGATTGGAGGATGAAGCACCTTCACTCCTTCTTCTCTTGCCTCTTCCAAAGAATCTTGGAGCCATAGAAAATTTAAAATAATTGAAAAAGAAAATAGAGAGGAATATGAAATTATACCTTACAAAGATGAGAAAAGATGGAAGAGATCTCCCCAAAAGCTTGAAATCTTTAGTTTGGGAAGAAAGAGAGCCCTAAAAATGGAGTTTCTAGGGTTAGGGTTTGAGAAATTTATGTTTGGAGGAAGGTAGAAGAAGAACAAAGTGAAGAAAGAGGGCTGATTCTTGGGTTTAAGAAGTTTAGGAGCAGCCAAGCGGGTTAAATCTGGACCGTTGGATCAAATCAATGGGTGGCTGAGCATCAGGGATGGTTCTGTGACCACGGACTCAGAGTTCGGCTCGAATTCTGCCTCCATGGGCACATAACACAGGAAGGTTGAAAATGGCTAAGTGTTGGTTTGAAAGTTTTGAAAAGTGGCAAATTTTTTATAAAAAGGAATAAAATTTAGAAAATTTGAATTAACTAAGTTATAAATGATATTAAACCATATAATAAATAAGGATGTATGATAATGACCATTACGATGAAACTGCCATGGGGTAGCTGTAGGGACCGGATACCAGCTAGCGGTAGTCCGAAGACTAGTGCACCGTGTCGCTTAGGCTTTTACGCCTTGTTGTCAGAAGGACCCCTTTGGCTTGTACCCATAGCAAAGTCACCATAAGGATATATGTCATAATCGTTATTTATGCCGACCAATTTATTTAATGACCGTTTTGTCAAAAATTTCTAATTCACGACAAAGAAAGTTGAAGCGCTCTTCGACCAGTGGTTTGGTAAAGAAGTCTGCTAGCTGATGTTTAGTGTCAATAAATTCTAAATTAATTGTGCCTTGTTGTTGATGATCACGTAAAAAGTGATGTCTAATTGCTATGTGTTTAGTCCGTAAGTGATATATGGTTCTTGGTCAGATTATTGGCACTAGTGTTATCGTAGAAAATAGGCATGTGCTTGAAACATAGGTTGTAGTCTTCAAGGGTTTGTCGCATCCAAAGGATCTGTACACAACAACGACCAACTGCGATGTATTCAACTTCTGTTGTGGATAGTGCGACAGAGTTCTGCTTCTTGCTAAACCATGAGACTAGCGCCTTTTCTAGCAAATGACACGTGTTGCTGGTACTCTTACGGTCGACTTTGCATCCCGTAAAATCATCATCGGAGTATCCGATTAAATCAAAAGAAGTGGTTTTAGGATACCATAAGCCTACCGTAATAGTTCCTTTAAGGTATCTAAAGATACGCTTAACTGCGGTCATGTGTGATTCCTTAGGATTGGTTTGGTATCTAGCACATAAGCAAACACTAAACATAATGTCGAGGCGATTAGCAGTTAAATATAATAAACTACCAATCATACCTCGATACTTACGTTGATCGACCGATTTGCCGCTTTCATCAGGTTCCAGCTTTGTGGTAGTGGCCATAGGGGCGCTGATTGGTTTGATGCTGTCAAGTTCAAACTTCTTCAACATGTCCTTGACATATTTCGATTGACTGATGAAGATGCCTTGCGAGAGTTGTTTGATTTGCAATCCAAGGAAGCAGTTGAGCTCCCCCATCATGCTCATCTCGAACTCATTCTACATACACTTGACAAATTCCTTGTATAGACCCTCATTAGTAGATCCAAAAATAATGTCATCAATATATATTTGAACTAAAAGAATTGTCACGCCCCAGTACCGAAATACGGAGACGGACTAGGCCAGCTACTCCATATGAGGTACGTAACGTCATACGGCGATCGTGGCTGTCGAGAGACTAGGGGGTACATGCTACAATCAAGTCTTCTATGGTCCCACAGAGTTCTATGTCTCAATCATTCAAATCACATCAGCAATTAAATGAACATTAAAGATAAAGCAGTAAGGCGTCCCCGACGCTTCATCAAAATGATCATGAGAGACTAGCTTTATAATTTAGCTAACTCGGAGAGTCAGGAGTACAAAATTATACACAGCTGTAGTCTGTTTAATTACAATTCTGTACTGACACAAAATATCATGTAATCCGGCTAACAGGTGCCGGTGGCTAAATGCCGCACAAAATATAAGCAGAAGTGATGGAGAAGAAACCCACTCGAGTCCCCGAACCGCCATGCTCCTAGTATGCACCATGGATGTCAGGGAGAAAGATCGTGTCCTCTGGCTCTGCTACGAGATCTGGCCAAACAAAACCAGCGGGGTCAGCCCCGAATAGCAAGTACCGCCAAAAGGGCACAAGAGTTAAGATTAAAAACCCAGTTAATAGAATGATTGATAATAGTAATACTTATGCTACCATTATAGGGTAGCGCCACATCCTCGAACCCATATGGCACCCTTACAACCAAACAAGGACAAAAGGTGCCGCATGGAGTCGGGACACGTCGTACTCTATAACTTTCACATAAGTTAAAGGGTATAAACAATAAAATCTCCTGATCGTGACTTCGGTCGATAGCCTATCGCAGCACAATAACCAACCCAACAATCAAACAAGAACATGGGTTGGATCATGCACCATGATAGACCATGTTCCTCAGTCATTCACAAGAGTAGCACTTCACAACCAGAATAAGTCTTCCGTTCATAACTTCGGTCCACAGCCTGTCATAGTACGATAACCAACCCAACAATCAAACAAGAAATCGCATCATGTTATTTTAAAATTCTCAGATCGTATCTTTCCAGCAAGGCTAGCCAACCCAGGGGTTCGCGTAGACAGGTGTCATTGAGCACAGGTCCCTCGTAAGGCCACCTTGCCAAGACATATAATATATAGCAGGAATTAATCGGATACAGTCATCCACTCGTTACGGATGACACAGTATCCGTGGAGACCAGCCGGCGCGTCAAGACAATATCTCAAGACGGCTGGTGTAACACGACCTCGGGATTCTGCCCTCCCCATGCATCTAGTATATTTAGTTGCCTAGTTTAACCCTAGGTGAAATCTTGGACTCACATGCTGTGGCCTGCATGATTATCCTCCTAAATGTCGTACTCAAGTACGAGTACCCCAAAGGGGATCCATGTCAATCAGTATGTCAACATGTTCTACCCTCCTTGGTGTAATACATCATTACAAATATGCCACGTGGAGTTACGAGTCATTTGTCGAGCATGAACGAGAACTGGAATATTCAGATACAAGTATCAGGTAGGAACACTTTGTTCACCGGGGTCACATTAGTGCTCATATTATGCTCAGGACAAAAGGCGTAAGGATATATAGCATACACAAACATTTACATATATATATATACAATATAATATATACATACAAAAATATAAGGTATAGGGGAGTCCAGGTCAGAGCGCGCTCAAGTCAGGCTACGCTCAGGTCAGCCTACGCTCAGGTCATACGCTCAGGTCAGCCTACGCTCAGGTCATACGCTCAGGTCAGCCTACGCTCAGGTCATACGCTCAGGTCAGCGTATGGAAGACATACGCTCCCAAAAGGCAGCGTATGGACTCCATACGAATCCTTGTCACACAAGTGAGCGTATGCAAGACATACGCTCCCAAAAGGCAGCGTATGGACTCCATACGACTCCTTGTCACCCAAGTGAGCGTATGCAATTAAGACATACGCTCCTAAAAGGCAGCGTATGGACTCCATACGACTCCTTGTCACACAAGTGAGCGTATGCAAGACATACGCTCCCAAAAGGCAGCGTATAGGGACTGCGCTGCGCTAAAGAGCGCGCGCAACTCAGTGGCGCAAGCTAAAAAGCTCGCGCACTGCTCACTGTCTTCTCCAAACAGCAAGAACTCCAAGGGTTGAACCAAAAGCTTCAAAAGTCCATAACTTGGTCAAAATAAGTCCAAATCCAACTTTTCAAAGGTCAAAATTGGGTAGAATAAAATTCTCTACAACATGGAACCATCAAAACTTGAAAATAATGAAGTTTGCTAGATCAAAACCAAGAAGATCCAAAAATGGTTAAAACCTAGATCTACAAAAATTAAAGCTTCAAAATGGAAAAGTTCAAGTTCTAAACTAGTATAGAATGAGGAGAAGAACATATTTTGGCAAATAATTTTGTAAGAAAACATCAACAACATTTATGGATCCATCTCTTGAGCAAGTTGGTACTTGCCTTGGTTGGTGAAGGAAAATAAATAAGAGGAAATAAATGAGAGGAGAGAGAGATGAGTTATTACATAGAATCTTGAACCCATGGGTTCATGATGAACCAAGGGGTTCATGATGAACCATTGGTGAACCAAGAATAGGTTACCCAAATGAGCCAAAACTGTAGGCCCAAATGCAGAAAATAAATTACGAAATAATATTTTGTCGAATATTTTTGGGAAATGCAAGAAGAAATACAACATATAAATATCGTATAAATACAAAGTAAATATAATTTATCGGTTTACGTATTAAAATACGTATTCCAGGATCGGGGAGTGATATCTCTACCCTTCTTAGAAAAATTCCGTCCTCGGAATTCCAGCCAAGACAGGGTAGTGAAATCAGGGCAAGCAAGGCACAATCATATACAAGTTAACTATCATAGCAGTTATTATCATACATCACAAGTACAAAACAAGCAGGTACAGATAAGCATGGAATCGTGTCAATAAGGCGTAAAAAATATACGTTATTAGTTAAACAAATACGGATACCGAGATCTGATCTCGTCCTCGTGCTCCCAGGTTGACTCTTCCGAAGAGTGATGGTTCCAAGAAACACGGACAAGGCTTATCGTCCGATTCTTGAGTACCTTCTCTCGCCGGTCCAAAATAGACACGGGTTGTTCCTCGTAAGTTAGGTCGATACCAACGACTAACTCAGAATGATCGAGGACATGACTCAGATCCGGGACATACCCACGTAATTGGGACACATGAAACACATCATGTATGCCAGTTAACAAAGGCAAAAGGGCAAGTCGATAAGCCACATCGCCTACCCGAGCGAGAATCTTAAAAGGACCAACGTATCTTGGACTAAGCTTTCCCCGGGTTCCAAATCTGATGATACCCCGAGTAGGCAAAATCCGTAGAAACACTTGGTCGCCAACTCTAAACTCTAGAGGCCTACGATGCTGATCTGCCCAATGACGATGTCGGTCCTGTGCAACTCGAAGGCGCTCTCTGACCAACTTAACTATCTCTACAGTCTGCGTGATCATCTCTGGCCCCAATAACTTTCGTTCTCCGACGTCGTCCCATGCCAAAGGGGACCTGCACTTCCTTCCGTACAATGCTTCGAACGGGGCCATCTGAATGCTACCCTGATAGCTGTTGTTATAGGAGAACTCCACTAGATGAAGGTGATCCTCCCAAGATCTGCCAAAATCCAAGGTACACGCCCGTAGCATATCTTCTAATGTCTGAATGGTTCTTTCTGATTGCCCGTCAGTTTATGGATGATAAGCAGTACTGAATCTTAACTTGGTTCCCAAACTTTGGTGTAAGCTCCGCCAAAAATGGGAACTAAACCGCGTATCCCGATCTGATACTATACTAACTGGAACACCGTGCTGCCTTACTATCTGCTTCATGTACATTTCTGCTAGCTGCTCAGTAGTCTGTCCAACTCGGAAGGAAAGGAAATGAGCGACCTTCGTGAGTCGATCTACTATTACCCAGACTGCATTCTTGCCAGCCGGGGATCTAGGTAAACTGGTCACAAAATCTATCGTGATGTGCTCCCATTTCCATTCTGGGATAGGAAGCGGCTGTAGCAATCCTGCTGGTCTCTGCTGCTCGGCTTTCACCTGCTGACATACCAGACACTTGGATACAAATCTTTCTATCTCTCTTTTCATGCCATTCCACCAAAAGAACTGCCTGATATCTCGATACATCTTCCTTCCTCCTGGATGAATGGAGTAAATAAAACTATGAGCTTCGGACATAACTTCTTGCCGAAGGTCTCCACTCGGTACACAGAGTCTGTTTCCAAACCTGAGCGTACCATCTTCATGAATCACTAACTCCTTCCTACGGCCTGATTCACACTCCGACCGCAACTTCTGAATCTTTGGATCTCCTGCTTGTGCTGCCCTTATCCTCTCTACTAAGGTTGACTGAATCTGCATACTGGTCATTCTTCCTAGATCCCTTGGCAAAACTACTTCGATTCCCATACTCTGAAGGTCTTCTAGAATATGCTTCTGCGAGGTCAAGATAAAGGCACTGTCTCTCCTACTCAGTGCATCTGTAACTATATTCGCCTTGCCTGGATGATACTGAAGATTTAAATCAAAATCCTTCAGCAGTTCTAACCATCTTCTTTGCCTCATGTTCAAATCTCGCTGTGTGAATACGTATTTCAAACTCTTATGATCAGTATAGATCTCTACCCGATCCCCGTATAAGTAATGTCTCCACAACTTGAGTGAAAATACCACAGCTGCTAACTCCAAATCATGAGTCGGGTAATTCTTCTCATGGTCTCGAAGCTGCCGAGACACATATGCTATCACCTTTCCATGCTGCATCAATACACATCCAAGACCCTTCTCTGATGCGTCACTATATACTGTAAAGCCTCCCCCTCCTACTGGAAGCGTCAAGATCGGGGCTGAGATCAATCTCTTTTTCAATTCTTCAAACGATGCCTGACAGCTAGCTGACCAAACAAACTCTACGTCCTTGTGCGTCAAACGCATTAAGGGCGCAGAGATCCTGGCAAAGTCCGCCACAAACCTTCTGTAGTAACCAGCTAATCCTAAGAAACTTTGTACTTCTGCAACCATTCTCGGGACCGGCCAATGCTCTACGGCCTCAATCTTCTTCGAATCCACTGACACTCCTGCTCCAGAAATTACATGTCCCAGGAACGAAATGTGGTCTAACCAGAATTCACACTTGTCGAGCTTCGCATAAAGTTGATGCTCCCTCAATGTCTGCAAGACAGTCCTAAGATGTTTCTTATGCTCCTCTTCACTGCTGGAATAGACAAGGATATCATCTATGAACACCACCACAAATTTATCTAAATACGGCAGAAAGATGCGGTTCATTAAATCCATGAATACTGCAGGGGCGTTGGTTAGTCCAAAGGGCATTACTAAAAACTCATAATGCCCATATCTAGATCTGAATGCTGTCTTTGGTATGTCTTGCTCCCGGACTCTTACTTTATAGTATCCCGACCGAAGATCGATCTAGAAAAAGATGCTGGCCTTGCTCAACTAGTCAAACAGGTCATCAATCCTTGGTAGCGGGTACTTATTCTTCACTGTTACTGCATTCAGCTTGCGGTAGTTGATGCACATCCTCGTCGACCCATCCTTCTTGGGAACTAGAATCACTGGCGCAGCCCAGGGCGATTTACTGTCTCGGATGAATCCCTTAGACTTCAATTCTTCCTCATGTTGATACAACTTATCCTGTTCTGACGACGACATTCTGTAAACTCTGTCTGCAATAGGCCTCGTTCCAGGGTTCAACTCAATGCTAAATTCTACCTCTCTGACTCGGGGTATCCCTGGGAGCTCATCAGGGAAGACGTCGAGAAAATCTTTGACCACTCTCGGAATCTGTCCTGGCTCTGACACTGCTGCTGAGATGACGCCTCCGGCCTGATTCTTCAAGGTTCGAGTAAAGATGAACTGTTCCATCCCAGGAACGCTGAATATGACCCTACCTCCTCTACAATCAACTGTCGTAGGACTGTCTCTCAACCAGTCCATGCCAAGAACAATATCAAAATTCTTCATAGGGAATTCAATCAATGATGCAGGCAGTAAATGCCCACACACCTCTACCGGACATGAAAAGCGCACTCTGTTCACTTCTACGAGCCCATTGCCGGTGAGTATATCCATCCTCTCCGACAGTGCCTCAAACACTAGTCCAATCCGTGTAGCATATTGTGCAGAGATGAATGAATGAGTAGCGCCTGAATCAAATAATGCTACAGCGGAAAATGAGGTGAAGAGAATTTTACCTGCCACCACGTCACTAGACGCTAGAGCCTCTCCCAAAGATAATGTGAAAGCCTGGCCCTGGCCCCGCGGAGCCCCTTGTTGCGGCCTTCCTCGACCATGTTGTTGCTGCCTCTGAGGGCCTTCGGCTTTCTATGCTTGGCGAAACATCTGAGCCTGCGTTGGTAGACGCTGGGCTAGGGGCCTCACTGCTAATACTGGCCCTCCACTCAGGGTTGCCACCGGGGCTGGCAACGCTGGAAACTGCTGAGCTGGCCCTCCTGGCCTCTGCATCACAGGACAAGTGGAGATACGGTGGTCTGAACTACCACACCTCAAGCATAAGCCATTCGCTGACCGGCACACCTCCCTCGTGTGCCCTGCCTTCCCACAGAATGTACAGTCCTGGGGTGCTCCCTGACGCTTCTGTTGGTTCCTCGACTGCTGGTGCCGAACTGGCACTGTATTAGCTGACACGGCCATCCTCCGCGGTGCTCCTGCATCATGAATACGTACACCGGGTGTTGGTGCCGATGTTCGCTGCATTGCTCCTCCTTCAACCTGGGAATGAGATCTCTTCTGACCTCCTGTCCTCGATGCCAACCTCTGCTGGGTAAGCTCGTGCCTCCGAGCGGCCGTCAAAACAGCGTCAAACGTCTGGTAGTCGTGTCCCTCCACAAGCTGTAATAGTTCCAAATGAAGTCCCTGCTGGAACCTCATAGCTTTTTCTGGCTCCGTTGCCACCATTGCTGGGGCAAAACGGTACAATCTGCAGAACTCTGCTGCATACCCATCTACGGTCTTGTCTGCTTGCTTGAGACTAATAAACTTCGGCTGGAGCTCATATCGAGCTACTACGCCAAAATACTTGGCCTTGAATCTTTCACTGAAGGTGGTCCAACGAACAGGGCATCTTATACCAACTTCTTCAGATACCCACCAGTCGCGGGCAAGATCCTGAAGTACTAATTTGACCTGATCAACCTTCTCATCATCTGGAACCTTGGCTGCCACAAGGATGGCTTCGATGTCTTGAATCCATGCATCCGCAGTGATGGCATCCTCCGTGCCATCAAAATACCTTGGGTTCAAGCGACGGAACCTTCCTGATGCTCCCGAGTCAACCCCGGCACTCCTCTCAAGAGCTAACTGAATCCCTTGTTTCAGTAACACGTTCTGCTCCTGCTGCTGAGTCTGTTACTGTTGGTGAGTGACAAAAATCCCCCGGATGACCTCCAGGAGTGCTACGGCATCTGGTACTGCCGTCGCTGCTGGTGCTGCAGGAGTTTCAATAACCTGTGGCTGCACTGCCTCTGGTTCCATTTCTGCTCGGGTCCGCCCTGGGGAAGGTTCTCTCCCCTACTGGTACCCAGTCGAGCCATGCTCTCGCTGCTCTTCCTCTTGGGCCTCACCCATTACTGAGAATGAAGCACCCCTATAGAGAAAGATATAAGATTATCAAGTCCGAACGAGGAAGATTTCGAGGATGCAAGTCAGGTTAGAGATCAAGGCAATGACAGAGAATTCGAAACAAAATTTCAAGGGGAACAAGTTTTGATTGAGACTCCTAATAATTTGCAATACCCCACAAGTCTGAAAAACAGACCTGCATGGGCCACCACTAAAACCTTGTCACGCCCCAGTACCGAAATACGGAGACGGACTAGGCCAGCTACTCCATATGAGGTACGTAACGTCATACGGCGACCGTGGCTGTCGAGAGACTAGGGGGTACATGCTACAATCAAGTCTCCTATGGTCCCACAGAGTTCTATGTCTCAATCATTCAAATCACATCAGCAATTAAATGAACATTAAAGATAAAGCAGTAAGGCGTCCCCGACGCTTCATCAAAATGATCATGAGAGACTAGCTTTATAATTTAGCTAACTCGGAGAGTCAGGAGTACAAAATTATACACAGCTGCAGTCTGTTTAATTACAATTCTGTACTGACACAAAATATCATGTAATCCAGCTAACAGGTGCCGGTGGCTAAATACCGCACAAAATATAAGCAGGAGTGGTGGAGAAGAAACCCACTCGAGTCCCCGAACCGCCATGCTCCTAGTATGCACCATAGATGTCAGGGAGGAAGATCGTGTCCTCTGGCTCTGCTACGAGATCTGGCCAAACAAAACCAGCGGGGTTAGCCCCGAATAGCAAGTACCGCCAAAGGGGCACAAGAGTTAAGATTAAAAACCCAGTTAATAGAATGATTGATAATAGTAATACTTATGCTACCATTATAGGGTAACGCCACATCCTCGAACCCATATGGCACCCTTACTACCAAACAAGGACAAAAGGTGCCGCATGGAGTCGGGACGCGTCGTACTCTATAACTTTCACATAAGTTAAAGGATATAAACAATAAAATCTCCTGACCGTGACTTTGGTCGATAGCCTATCGCAGCACAATAACCAACCCAACAATCAAACAAAAACATGGGTTGGATCATGCACCATGATAGACCATGTTCCTCAGTCATTCACAAGAGTAGCACTTCACAACCAGAATAAGTCTTCCGTTCATAACTTCGGTCCACAGCTTGTCATAGTACGATAACCAACCCAACAATCAAACAAGAACATGGGTTGGATCATGCACCATGACAGTCCGCTTCCCTCAGTTATTCACGGAAGGTAATAAGATACACGCAAGTCATTTTCGCGGCCAATCAAGTCTACGAGTTTCTAGTGGGACGAGGTTATCCTCGTATCATGTTATTTCAAAATCCTTAGATCGTATCTTTCCAGCAAGGCTATCCAACCCAGGGGTTCGCGTAGACAGGTGTCATTGAGCACAGGTCCCTCGTAAGGCCACCTTGCCAAGATATATAATATATAACAGAAATTAATCGGATACAGTCATCCACTTGTTGCGGATGACACAGTATCCGTGGAGACCAGCCGGCGCGTCAAGACAATATCTCAAGGCGGCTGGTGTAACACGACCTCGGGATTCTGCCCTCCCCATGCATCTAGTATATTTAGTTGCCTAGTTTAACCCTAGGTGAAATCTTGGACTCACATGCTGTGGCCTGCATGATTATCCTCCTAAATGTCGTACTCAAGTACGAGTACCCCAAAGGGGATCCATGTCAATCAGTATGTCAACATGTTCTACCCTCCTTGGTGTAATACATCATTGCAAATATGCTACGTGGAGTTACGAGTCATTTGTCGAGCATGAACAAGAACTGGGACATTCAGGTACAAGTATCAGGTAGGAACACTTTGTTCACCGGGGTCACATTAGTGCTCATATCATGCTCAGGACAAAAGGCGTAAGGATATATAGCGTACACAAACATTTACATATATATATACAATATAATATATACATATAAAAATATAAGGTGTAGGGGAGTCCAGGTCAGAGCGCGCTCAACTCAGGCTACGCTCAGGTCAGCCTACGCTCAGGTCATACGCTCAGGTCAGCCTACGCTCAGGTCATACGCTCAGGTCATCCTACGCTCAGGTCATACGCTCAGGTCAGCCTACGCTCTGGTCATACGCTTAGGTCAGCCTACGCTCAGGTCAGCGTGTGGAAGACATACGCTCCCAAAAGGCAGCGTATGGACTCCATACGACTCCTTGTCCCACAAGTAAGCGTATGCAAGACATACGCTCCCAAAAGGCAGCATATGGACTCCATACGACTCCTTGTCACCCAAGTGAGCGTATGCAAGACATATGCTCCCAAAAGGCAGCGTATGGACTCCATACGACTCCTTGTCACACAAGTGAGCGTATGCAAGACATACGCTCCCAAAAGGCAGCGTATGGGGACTGCGCTGCGCTAAAGAGCCCACGTAACTCAGTGGCGCAGGCTAAAAAGCTCGCGCACTGCTCACTGTCTTCTCCAAACAGCAAGAACTCCAAGGGTTGAACCCAAAGCTTCAAAAGTCCATAACTTGGTCAAAATAAGTCCAAATCCAACTTTTCAAAGGTCAAAATTGGGTAGAATAAAATTCTCTACAACATGGAACCATCAAAACTTGAAAATAATGAAGTTTGCTAGATCAAAACCAAGAAGATCTGAAAATGGTTAAAACCTAGATCTACAAAAATTAAAGCTTCAAAATGGAAAACTTCAAGTTCTAAACTAGTATAGAATGAGGAGAAGAACATATTTTGGCAAATAATTTTGTAAGAACACATCAATAACATTTATGGATCCATCTCTTGAGCAAGTTGGTACTTGCCTTGGTTGGTAGAGGAAAATAAATGAGAGAAAATAAATGAGAGGAGAGAGAGAGATGAGTTATTATATAGAATCTTGAACCCATGGGTTCATGATGAACCAAGGGGTTCATGATGAACCATTGGTGAACCAAGAATAGGTTACCCAAATGAGCCAAAACTGTAGGCCCAAATGCAGAAAATAAATTACAAAATAATATTTTGTCGAATATTTTTAGGAAATGCATGAAGAAATACAACATATAAATATCGTATAAATACAAAGTAAATATAATTTATCGGTTTACGTATTAAAATACGTATTCCAGGATCGGGGAGTGACAAGAATTATATCATCAAGAGATTTTATAAACAGTGTAGTGTCTACTTTTTCTTTTGAAAAACCTTTATCTAGTAAGCAAGTACTCAGACGAACATACCAAGCTCGAGGAGCTTGTTTGAGTCCATAGAGAGCTTTTCTAAGTTTAAAAACATATATGGTCAGAAAATTTATGATTTTTGAAACCAGGTGGTTGTTTGACAAAAACTTCTTCCTTGATAAAACCGTTTAGAAAAATACTTTTCACATCCATTTGGAAAAGTTTAAAGTTTTGAAAATTTGCAAATGCGCAAAGCATCCGAATGGATTCTAGTCGGGCAATAGGAGCATACGTCTCATCATAATCGATGCCCTCCTCTTGATTGTATCCTTCGGCTACGAGACGAGCTTTGTTGCGGGTGACTGAACCATCCTCATTTACTTTGTTACAAAAAACCCATTTAGTGCCAATTATTGCATGGCCAGTAGGTTTAGGAACAAGTTCCCGAACTTGGCTTCTCTCAAATTGGTTGAGTTCTTCTTGTATTACGGAAATCCAAAATTTATCATTAAAAGTTTCTAAAATATTTTTCGGTTCTATTTGAGAAATGAATGCAGTGCTAGTTATAGTGTTTCTTACATAGGATAAAGTAGTTACCCCTTTTGATATTTCACCGATTCCCAAGTCCTTTGGATGAGAGGGAGTGAATTGGAACTTCTTTGGTAATTTCTTTGGAGAGCTGGTTTCAAACGTTGCATTTATTGATGTCGAAGTAGATGGTTCATCATCGTCATTGGAAATAACAGCTGTACTATTGTCCTTATCAAAAGTTAGGGGCGCTTGTTGAACACTCTATATCCCTTACTCTTGGCCGCATAGCCAAGAAGAATACCTTCGTCAGCTTTGGCATCAAATTTGTCTAAGTTGTCTTTGGTATTCAGGATAAAACAGCGACAACCGAACACTCTAATCTTTAGGAGTCCTACCAAACCAAAGCTCATAGGGTGTCTTCTTCGAAATAGGTCGAATCAACACCCTATTCAAAACATGGCACGCTGTGCTGACAGCTTCTGCCCAAAAGTATTTCGGAAGAGAGAATTGATTTAGCATAACTCTAGCCATATCGCCAAGAGTTCTATTCTTCCGCTCCACAACACCATTTTGTTGAGGAGTTCTTGGACACGAACATTCATGACTAAAACCATTTGAATCACAAAAATTTTCAAAATCAGAATTTTTGAATTCGCCACCATGATCACTTTGGATGCTAGTAATCATGTAGCCTTTTTTGGTTTAGAGCTTTTTAGCAAATACTTTGAAAACAGAAATTGTATCATTTTTGTTTGTAAGAAAGAAAACCCATGTAAATCTTGAAAAATTATTTACAATAACAAAAGCGTAGAGTTTTTCGCCAAGACTGGCTACTCTACTAGGACCAAATAAGTCCATATGAAGTAATTGCAAAGGTCGGTAGTACTTACAGTGTTTATGGATTTAAAGGAAGATTTTGTAGCCTTATTCTTTTCACATTCAGCACATACCGTATCTTTCTTGAATGTGATATCCTGCAGTCCTCTGACTAGCTTCTTGGTGGATAATCTGGATATAGTATCCATGTTGGCATGACCAAGACGCTGATGCCATAGGAGCTTTTCATCTTTGTGAGCATAGAGGCATCTTTCTGCACTATTAGTATCACTAGATAGATAGAAAATGTAAATTTTATCTTCCCTTATTCCCTCAAAGGCGATGTCTTCAGTTGATCTATCATAGATAAAGTATTTAGTTTTTTCGAAGTTAATATCATAACCATGGTCAGCTAGATGAATAATGCTGAGCAAGTTATGCTTTAACTCGGTCAGTAAAAAGACATCGTTAATGACATGAGAGGGAGGATAACCAATTGTACCGTTACCTATGATGTAGCCTTTAAGATTATTGCCGAAGGAAACGTATCCTTCTTTTTTCATCGATAGTGTTGCGAATAGATTTGCATTTCCAGTCATATGGCGCGAGCATCCACTATCGAGAATCCACTTGCTTCTATTTGAGGAGGGAAGGTCCACCTACACCACGAGTAGATGTGACCTTTGGTACCCAGATTCTTTTAGGTCCTGAGAGGATAGACTTTGGTACCCATGCATATATATTTCTATCAACTAATCTCCTAATCCTATATTATGGAGAAATGTGTCCATGTAGGTTACAATATGTACATCTAGCATGCATGTTTACATTAGGAGCATGTTGATAGTGGTGTCTATAAGTAGGGTGATGATTGCTATGTGCAGTAGTAAAGTGAGTGTGGTGACTGTGTGCAGTAGCAGGGTAACTATAATAATTATAGTGACTATGTGCAGTACAAGGGTAGTTATAATGGTTATAGTGACTGTGTGCATCAACATGATGATGATAATGATTACGTGTATATGTCTTACGTGCTGTATGTGAGTAGGTATACATGAAAGCATGATTTTGTTTAGCACGTGGATGAGTGTTCTTGTGGTGACGTGCCTTTTTGTGTTGAGTAGTACGTATTTGTGACTATGAGACTGAACTTGCGGTTGAACAACCTGCTTGTCCAGTTTAATCTCTAATTTCTTAGAGATAGCATTCAACTCATCACATTTAGCAGTAAGACCGTGTATCCTACCTGCAGCAATTTTGAACTTATTTTTCTTTTCAGCAAGTTCTTTGTTTAATATCATGATCTCAAGTGTTTGTTTCTTAATAATTGATTCGGCATCGTGTAAGCTTAATTTAAGCTTGGATACCTCTTCAGTATTTTCTGTAGGTGTAGTGTTTCTAACATCTTCTAGTAAACATGAAAGTCTATGGATCTCAGTTTCGTAGTCCTTGATCTTATCCTTTGCATGTTTATATTTATTGATTACCTTTTTGCGTTATTCAAGTAGATCACCAAAAGCATCACCAAGTTCATCAAATGAGAAATAATCAAAAGCATCTTTTACCTTTTCTGAAGTCGCCATTAGACAGACGTTAGTCGCGTTTTATGGAGAGTCTTCTTCCTCGTCTGAATCACTAGCCTCGCATTCATGCCAGATGCTAGTATTGGCATACTTTCTTATAGTTGGCTTCTTGTTCGGCTTCTCATATCTGTTTCCCGTCTTTGCTAAGGGACAATCTTTTTTGACATGTTCCGTCTTTTTGCATCCGAAGCAAGTGGGTTCTTTCTCATCGTCTCTTTGTTCTCTCTTCTTTTTGTTGAAGCGTAGAAACTTTTTGAAGTTTTGAACTAAGAGAGCTTGATTGTCCCCTTTGGAGTCATCGTCATCAGTATTTTCTGGGCTGGTTCTTCGGCGAAGAGCTCTCAATGCAATCTTCTTCTCTTTTGGAGCTATTTCTTTAAAGTCTTTTAGCTCGAGCTCATACGTCATCAACTTTCCCATCAATATTTCTAGAGACATTACCGTAAGATTATTGCCTTCGATGATTGCCGTGACTTTGGGGTTCTAAACCTTCGACAATTCTCGTAGCACTTTGCGTATATTCTCATGGTTGGGATAATCTTTTCCAAGAAAGGATAGCGGGTTGACGACGTCGAGGAATCTGGTGAACATTTGATTGATCATCTCATAGGCTTCATATTGAAAGCCTCGTACTCCCGTGTCAGACGGCTGACTTTTGATTCTTTGACTTGCGTGGTCCCTTCACGAGTCACCTCCAAAAGCTTCCATACTTCATACGAGGTGGTGCATGTGGAGACCCTGTTGAATTCAGTCCTGTCTATGGCACAGAAAAGAGCATTAATAGCCCTAGTGTCTAGACTTGCCTGTTTCTTCTTCTGATCAGTATACATGTCGTGGAGTTTCTCGATGAGACTCCCCTCGACAGTTATTCTGGGAGGTTTCTTGTAGCCATCAGTGACTACAGTCCACAGGTCACAGTCTAGAGACTTAAGATAAAAACTCATTCTAGTCTTCCAATAAGTGTAGTTGGTCCCATCAAATAGGGGTAGCCTATTTATGGATTGACCCTCACCATAGTTGGTAGAGATGGGTTATGTAGTTGCCATGGATCAACTCTAGGATGTAAGTCCTGTATTAAGAGAACAGAGCTTTGATACCAATTGAAGTACGTGTAGGCAACTCTAGAGAGGGGAGGGGGGGTGAATAAAGTACTTGTGAAAATGAAGATCAATTAAAAAATCAACTCTATTCAATCACAACTAGTAAATAATTAATCAGAGTGTAATGCGAAAATAAAGTAGAGATCAGAAAGCATATGCAGACACAGCAATTTTTAACCTAGTTTTCCTCGTGGAGGACTAGTCCAGGCCTAAGAACTTTAGCTCAGGATTGAAATCCAGTATTTGTGAAATAGCTTTACAACCACGTGCCTTTACACAGAAGAGCATGCCAACTTCTTAAAAAGATCGCTGAGGAGAAACTTGGATTTTTCCAAGTGACTTCTTGAAGACTCTTGCACAAAACTTGTAATTGACTCGCACCGAGCACCTTATAGGCTTGGAAAGTTTTGTGGCTAGTAGATGAGAAGAGTGTGGCTCTTTATGATGTATAGGCTATAAGAGAGAAGATATGAGAAGATTGAATGAATTGAAATGGATGAAAATGGTGCCTATATATACTAGTCCTGGGAGGCAGAGTTCGGCCAGAACTCTGTCCCAAAATTCAAAAATTTAGTTGTTGGGCAACTTGCAATGAGAAATCCCTAAAAATTAGCTCCTAGAATTTAGGAGACAGAGTTCGGCCCAAACTCTGTATGGGGGCAGAGTTCGGCCCGAACTCTGCCTCCTCGGAGACAAAATTCTTAATGGGCTAAATGGGCTTTGGCAGTTTGGCTTTTTGTTTGTTGGGCTTCTAGTCTATGGCTGAGGTACTCAGTATGACTCAATGTACAAAAGCCTAGACTCAAATAAAATATAAAAATACAGACTTCTGAAGACAAGTTTTAGCAGTATTCGTCGAGCAATCGTCGATGATGATTTGTCTTACTTGATATGTGTTAGTCGTCTGATTTGTAGTCTTGATGAAGATATATGTGTTGAGTTGGATCATGCCAAATATCGATTTGTTAATTATCAAGATTAGGTTGACTGCGATCCAGTTTGGGTTAATAGAGGCCGCCTCATGAGGAGACGAGGACGAACGTTCGTCAACATTCCTTTTTTTTGAAGAAATAGGAATTTTAGGAGCCATAGGAACTTGAAAAGGAGGTAAAAGAGAGATATATACTGAAATTGATGGTAGACATTGGAAGAGAACCTCGAGAGAACTCCGGATCCAAAGTTTGAGGGCTTGAAAAGCTTGGAGAAAGGAGAATAAGGGGGTTAGGTTAGGTTTTTTGGTGTGGTAATGCTGCTGTGATAGAGAAGATGATGGTAGAAGAGGGTTTAAATAAAAAGAGCTCGGTTGTCCAGCTTCTGTATTGAATTCCCCTGACCGAGTTCGTTCCGAGTTCGGTCAGAACTCTGACCGAGTTCGGTCACTTGGGATTCAGGACAGTAGTTGGAAAGTATGTAATAGTTTTTAACATAAATGCAAATTTAATTTGAAATATCTGTGTTGAATTAAATAATTTAATATCTATTAATTAATAACACATAAAGTGCTATAAATTTTTTGGGTTAGCTGTAGGGGCCGGATCCCAGCTAGCGGTAGTCCGAAGACTAGTACATCGTGTCGCTTCTGGTTATTTATACCTGTGTGACAGAAGGGCCCTTTCAGCTTATAACCAAAATGATTTTAGCTAATTCATGTTTATTAAAAAATAATACTGAATTATATTACCTCAACATCTAGAATTCCTAATTCTCTTCGTATAAAGTTAAAACGATCTTCAGCCAAAGGGTTAGTGGAGATGTCAGCTAGTTGATGTTCAATATCAATAAACTCTAAACTAATATCACCTTGCAAAACATGGTCTATTAGAAAATGATGTCTAAGTTCTATGTGTTTAGTGCATGAATGATAAATAGGATTCTTAGTGAGATTAATAGAGCTAGTATTATAACAGTAAATAGAAATATGATGAAAGAATAATTGAAAGTCCTCCAAAGTTTATTTCATCTACAAAATTTGTGCATAACAACATCCTGCAGCTATATACACAGTTTCAGTAGTTGATAATGCAACTAAATTTTATTTTTTAGAAAACCAGGAGACTAATGACTTTCCTAGAAAATGACATGTTCCGTTGGTACTTTTACGATCGACCTTACATCCAGCAAAATCTGCGTCCGAGTAACCTATCAGGTCAAACGAATCAGTTTTGGGATACCAAAGACCGGTTGTCAAAGTCCCTTTAAGGTATCGCAGGATACGCTTAACAACGCTTACATGTGATTCTTTAGAACAAGTCTGATACCGAGCACATAAGCATATAGAAAACTTGATGTCATGACGACTAACAGTTAAGTACAGTAAACTACCAATCTTACCTCTATACTTATGTATGTCGACTGGTGTACCACTTTCATCAGTATCAAGCTTTGTTGACTTCGCCATTGGAGTGCCAATAGGTTTGACATTATCCATATCAAATTTCTTTAGCAAGTCTTTTGCATAGTTAGCTTGATTAATGAATATTCCTTGTGAACTCTGCTTAGTTTGCAGTCCAAGGAAGAATATTAATTCTCCCTTCATGCTTATTTTGAATTGACTCTGCATACACTTAGTAAACTCGTTACGTAGCATCTCATTAGTTGATCCAAAGATTATGTCATCAACAGATATCTGCACTAGTAAAATATTTGTGTCTAAAGATTTTATAAATAAAGTTAAATCAACCTTCCCTTTTGAATACTATGTTCATCCAATTAACTCGAAGCCTTTGACTAGCTGCCACTTGTCGTAGGGGTTTGACCACACACAGCCTATAAATTAGGGTATTTTTAAGGTACAACTCATTCGTGCACCCTCTCTCCCACTTTCTGTCGGAGATTATGTTGTACCCTGGTGAGTCTCCTCCTTGGCGAGCTTGGCAAAACTTATGCCAGTCGGGGACTAGATTTGCAAAACTCTTTGTTCACATAAGTAGCAAGCTTGATTAAGAAATATTTGAAAAGAACTTTACTGACTATGGAAGGAGTTATCCCTGTGTATGCAGCGTTCTAGCTGAGCATTGGTTCGAGACGATACCTAGTAGCAAAATGACGAACACTGGGTTTGGATTTGATTGCCAACCCATGTTCTGCTCAATAAATGCTTCATTAGTCGTGTGCCTGAGCTAAGATGAGGAAGTAATTCGCTCTGCACTTTTATATGTTGTGCTTTTTGTGTCCTACGCTTTTGTATTCTTAGTAGACCATTTATTACTCTTACGCTGAGTGGATAGTTTTATGTGTGATCATGAAAAATCTGTAATAGACTTTTGTAATCATGACTATTTTTATAAAGAAATCTCCCAATTTTCCTTGTTCTTTCTCGATGTTGTTTTTCTTTTCTTGATTTGCTCTGTGCTTTCATGCTTCTACAGTTAGCGCCTCACCGGGCTAGGATAGAGATTTATTCACTTGATCCCTCAATCATTAGCGCTCTACTGGGCTGCGAAGAGACCTGTAATATGACTATTAGTGCCTCAACGGACTGTGATTACCATTACCTATATCCACGACTAATAGTGTTGTTCTGATGGCATGCCATCCTCTTAGATGTAGTGTTTCTTTATATTTATTTTATTATCTCCTTTGCATATTTATTTACTGTTCATTCGGCATGTATATTTTGTATATTGCTACGTCCCTTTTGAGGACCTGATGATCTCTCAAGGTAATTGGTGAGCTGCTAGAATAGAAGGATACTAGGTGACAATTTCTTTATAATTTCATGTATCTTTATTGTATTCATCTGGCATCACATATATTCTATTACCATATTCTGTTGATATGACCTAGTTTTACAAGTTTTATTCTTTGTCATGAGCTTGTTCAGACAATTGGATTAAGGTCTGGCCAACTTTATTACATATTATCTATCTTGATGTTTTTATTCTTATGGAATCGGTGTATTACTGTTTGATCAGCATTGGTACACTTGGTTCTCATATGAGATGATATTCTATGGATTGAGATATTGTTGGACTTTTCAGTTATAGTTAGACTTGACTTTAGACATCTTATACGTATTCAAGTTGGGATGTAGTCCACTTGATACGTAGCTGGTATGCTAACGTATTCCTGGTCCTACGTATATTGGGACTGAGGCGTGATATATTTTTTTGGTGGCCTATGCAGGTCAGAGCATATTGTCTCGGTTACTTTGATGTACCGAACAAGTCTGTACTAGGATGAAACCTGATAGGATTCTCAATCCACAACTACCTTGACACTTCTTTTCAAAATTTCTCTATCGTTCTTGAACTTCGTATTTTGCACTCAACTATTTTTCTTTGCTTTCTCATGTCATTGCTTCTCGTCCCTTCCTATTTCGGAGTGACGAATGCTTGTGCTTGGTGGAAACTATCAGTATCCCGTAGATAAATTGCATAAATTGGTTGTTTGTTACACAGTTTGGTTGTCTTGATAGTTCTGAGGGGTATTGGAGATGCCACATGCCATAGGTATATAGTGGTATTGAATTTTATGAAGAAAAGCAACTAGTAGACAAAGGTTACAAAATTTTATGGCAATATGTGTTTGTGGGAGTAGTGTGATCAAAGGTGGGTAGATGTCCTCAGTATAAAAAATAAATACATAACCATGCTAGGATAAGCACTCTTTGTAGTCACCCGATCAAGAATAGAGTGGTAGTTTTAGTGTAAAGATTGAGTCTCTACAAGAAGAACCTAAACGTAGCCTAACCCAACCCATTAACTATTATCAGTTATAGAGTGGTAGTTTTAGGATTAGAAAGAATGGTAGGTATCACTTAGCTTGGTCATGTTAAAAGAGTTATGTAATTGTAATAATAATATGGTTATGAGGAAATAGTTAGATGTTCAGATTAGATGTACCATTTATAAATTACATAAGCCCTACTTAGATAAGCTCTATAACGTATGAGAATTTGTAGAAGGTAAATAAGTTGGCAACCTTTCAAATTTAGGAATGAGTTAGTGGCCATGAATGGTATAAAAAAATATAGATAGTTGAATTAATATTAAATGTCAATTGTTTCTTTTAGGCTAGAGTAGCAATCTTTTAGAGTAAGTCTCTTAAATGTTTGAAGTCAAGACAGACCATTTGTTCGATAGTTGAGAAACTCTCCTTCTCCCTTTTCACTATTGAGTTACTTGATAAATTTGAATTTCGAGGACGAACTTCTTCTAAGGCGGGTAGAATGTAAACCCTGTAATTTTTAAAAATTTATTATATTTTTGCTTAAATAATAATTTTTGGATTTTATATACTTTAAAAATAAAATTTATTACTTATATATATAGCCTAAGTCATGGTTAAGTTTTGTTATGCATATTGACTTGGAAGCATGGCATGGCTTGTGCAGTCGTATACCATGACTAACATAGTAGGCATGATAGGGATTGCATAGCCATATCTATGTCCCTTATATGGAAACAAGTCAAGTTGCGACTTAAACCATAAAAAGGACTTAACTAAAGGCCTTTTCTGCTAGAATATCTGGGACTGCATTGATAAAGGCCTCTGGGCCTACTGACACTGAACTGGCACTAGTTCCTTGAACTGTGGAACTGTTGGCTAGAATGATGATGATCCAACTGAGCTCCTCTGGGGATAAGAACTCATTATGTGGTCTAAAGCTCCTGATACCAAGCATAAGCCCTATGCTCTACGGTATTCCAATAAAATGTTCCATGCCTTCCCACAATGGGAACAACCAACTGAACAAGATAGCCTCTGCTACCAAGGGCACGTCTGGGAAGACTGCTGAAATGAAGCTGTTTGAGCTGCTCCATTGTAGATCCAATCGTCAAAGTTCAAACTGTTGAAGCTGGTATTGACAACTAAAAAACCCCCCCTCTAAATATAAGGCCTTTTCTGACCACCAACTCTATGTAGTGTCCACCATGAGGTGTACTTATGCCTTCTTGCCGCTATTATTGTGACATCAACAGTATGGAACTCATGTTGCTCCACTACCAGAATAATCTCCAAATGATGTCCCTGCTGGAACCTCCAAGCTCAGACCAACTATGTCGCCACTAAGGTAGGGAAAAACCGCTAAGACTACTAAATTTTGTCATATAGATGTTGACGGTCATGCCCATATGCCTGAGGTTGTTAAACCTTTGTTACAAATCATATTGCGACACCGCATCAAAGTACCGAGTCTGAAATCTCTCACTGAAGACCGCCCAAGCATTCGACGCCATAAGAGATACCTCATTAGATGACCGCTAGGCGCGGGCCATGTCACGATTTGCGCCCGAATGATCAGATACGATTGCGTGAATACATCCAGCCTACGCCACAATATTGGCGGTATTTAGCGGTTTAAACCTTGATAATCTTCAAATGATCATGATATCAATCTATGCTCAATCATAGAACTAGTATACAAAAAACAAACTAGCACACACTCATATGCTCATCAGTCCACTATCATCTTTGATACAATATACATGCCCAGTCTCCGGAGACAAATCTGATAATCGTTATCATCAATAATTTACTTTTGTAATATCAAAACATCTGATACATCCAAATGATCTAGTCTACTCCTCTAGAGCAATCTTCCAGAAATCCCTCGATCCATGTGCTATCTTCATGACCTAATATGTCAACAGTCCTGTTAGGACGGAAACAAAGTACATCCAAATAATATATCGCATTATACAAAATAATGCATGAAAATAAGTACAAAATAATAAAAAACTATATAATGAGACACAAAATGCTATCATGATCATGAGGCCTACAACAGGAGGAACTATGAGAATCATAAAGAAGCATGATAAACACAACTAGACATAAAATAAACCATGATCAAGGACACAAGACTAGAAACTACGTGATTTGAAATACGGTTTTGATATGTGGCCGACTATGGTTTAGATCCGGACTGGTCAGGCTCGAGCATACGAACAGTTTATGTCAAGCAACGATTTGGAACGTAATGGGTTGACCACATATCTACTTGGTATTTCTCCTTTCCCCAAGATTCAGAATCAAGATTCAAGCAAAATTCAGAAGTTGAAATCATGTGATACAAAATCAAGATCCGTATATAAGGATTCAGAATCAAAATTCAAGCAAGATGCTAAACTTGAAATAAAGTCATGTGATGCGAAGTCATGAGTCATGATACGTGTCAGAGATCGTGTCGCAATATGAATTATGACAAATTAAGAAATAAAGAGAGCATTTATAATGTATGGGAAAATATCTTGTAAGGAGTACTTGCCTTAGGTCCACTTCATTGGCTTTTCTTCTAGTCCAAAAACCTATAAACATAAGACTTCCATTATTTACAAGAACTCGGTTTATCCATCTTTAACCAAAGCCCTAAAAACCATCTATTCCCTAACGTTGTCTTTACAAAAGAAACCTATAAAGTCCAGTTACTAGGTATCATTATTCCTCAACAAAAGCACAAACGAATATTCATAAAACTATTATCACAACTTTATTAAACTCATTTTACATACAAGCCCACAGTCCAACTTAAATTCTTTTCTTTCTCTCAGCTACAGCCCACAGGCTCGGACTGGCCCAGTCCTAAATAATTTTTTCATTCATTTTTATTCTTTTCTCTCTCTTTTTTCCTTATTCCTTTTTTTCTCTAAAGAATAGAGCCCAGGGCTGAGGGCCTAAAGTTCAGTCCAGGCTCTCGGTTAACCAACCCCCCACTCTCTCGTTTCTCTCTCTCCCACCCCAAACTTCAAAAGAAAATGAAGAAAGAAGAGAGAAGAAAGAAAAAAAGAAGAAAACAAAGAAGGAGAGGAGGATCAGAGAGCTCACCTTGTGGTGAGACATGATGGTCGACGACTGATAGGGGACGAAGACTCAGTGTCGTATCTGGTCCGGTGAGCGGCGAGTTGGGGTTCTGTCGAGATAATAGTCGTCGAGGGTTTAGCCATAGGGAATTATGGTGGCACTTAGCTGCTCGGTAGTTGCGAGCGGTGGACGCGACCAAACGAGAGTGATGTTGTGGGGGAGACGACATTGGAGAATAGTTCGACGGAAGCTGACGATCAAGGAAGTTGGAGCACGGTGGCCAAGCTCCAGATCTGGCACTAGTAGTGGTGCTGGCCAAAGACGGCAACTAGGGTTCCGATGAGGATGAAGGAGGTGATGGACTCGGGCGCGGTACACTCGAGAGGAGCAGCGCGGTCAAGAACGATCGTGGTGGATGGCTGGGGTCGAGCGGCGATGGTGTCGCTCATGGTCAGAGTCGAACGACGTCATAACGGTGGCTAGACACGGTGGAGAAACATGGTTAGGGTTTAGGTCTGGGTTCGGGGATGTGTCCGTGTCGGGAGACACAAAATACAGTGATGGTAAATTATGGTGGATGTACAGGACAGAGTTGGGGTTGGGTTTGTCCGTGTACTCAGGGTCGGACCCGGGGATACGAGGAATGATTTGTAATTTTGTGGGTTTTTGGTAGAATTGTGTCGTGTGAGATACGGGATTATAAATGTAATAGCTAGGCTATTAATGAAATGAGATGGACACGCCGACACAGTAAGACACGATTATTATGGATTTATGAAAACTTGGAATGATTAACACTAATGACAATTAGGGTATTTATAGGGTGATTATGGCTAATCTAGAAATGAATATTGTTAGCATATTCCAAAGAATATTCCCTAGGAATATGTTAGATGCCAGGGAATGTTCCTTAGGATTAATTAAGGCTAATCTCTAATTAATAAGAGCCTTCTAGAGAGTTCCCACTAATTAGTTAGCTAACCTATTCATGGCATACTACTTAATCAAAATGCCACTCAACTTCTAGGTATTTACCAATTTGCCATTCCACCTTAAATAATCATAAACTTTTAAATAATTACCAATGGTGCCACTCTACCTTTATTAATTACAAATATGTCATTCCTTTCTCATGATCACCTAAATAATTCCCAAATAATATCTAGAAAATAAAATCAGAGAAGTATAGGAATTAAAAAAAATGCATATTCCGAAATTGGGGGTTACATATCTGCCCCACCTTCAAAAAAATTTGTCATCGAAATTTTAAATGACACAACTAGGAACAATCAAATACAGAAATTCAAAAATGACACAATAAAGATAAAAATCAGTTATGTACGATTGTGAATAGAATCGAATTTAAGGAAAGTCACGATTTGGAACGATCAGAAGTTGGAACAAAATGGTATAGTAATGATCAAATCAAAATCTAAGCATGGTCACGATACATAGACACGATCAACTATAGAAATGAGGGGGTCGAGCGTGATTAAAAAATCAAAATCTAATCACGATCATCTAGATAAGATCAAAGAAATCATTAGCTACGATCCAAATTAATTAGCCATAATTTGATACAAAAACTAAGCCATCTAGGCATGATCATTAGGTTCTAGTAGAAAGGTACATTTTATTGAAATTCAAAAGATGAGTACAATGCAAGAAGGAAATAAACTTCTAAAAATTATCTCACACAACTACAACTAGGTCTAACTGACAATTATTCTCAAGACATCATCTATCAAACTTCTATCTACAATCATCAAAGCCAGTATATCAAATCAATCACTTTGTCTCCATTGCTAATATCCTTGCTCTCAATTTTCTCATTGGGACAATCCTGATCCTATGCTCGGTCGACCCACAGCTGAAGCATTATTTCATTCATTTCCCACATTTCTTTCATCCATGCCCTGGCCTTTTATAGTAGGCATAAATAATCTGGTTCTGCTGCTGTACTGGAGCTTGCCCTTGGAGAATTTCCTAGTGAACTACAGTCTTAATCCTGAAAAGTCTTCTGCTGACCATGGTGGAGCTTGGCTGGCCTGGGATTGTTGCCTCCAAAGGTATCTCGATCCCTCTTTGGTGAAGGCCCATATCAACCTCGACCCTCTGAAAAATCGTGACGGTCTCAGTATACGTCCTTATATCATTGACAATGACAAGGATGCGAATCTCCCTTGCTAATCCATATCGAAACCTCATAGCTCGTTCCTTAGGTTCTCTCACCATACTCTTGGAAAATCGGCTCACCGGACTAAACTCAGCAGCGTACTTATTAACTGTGTGAGTTACTTGTTCGAGAGTCTAAAATTATCTTTCTAAGGTCTCTCTGACTACAGAAGGAAAGAAATTCTCTGTGAGAAACTCCAGAAATCTCTCTTAGATAAGTCTATGCACTACGAGCTTAGGCTCATTCTGAAACAAAGTCACGGCTAAGTCATGAAGCTGAAGTCCTATAGCTTCTACCTTTAAGTCATTTGGAAGCCTAGAAATGCGGAGTAGCCTCTCTATATCCTCAAGCCACTCATCGGCATAAATTATCCCTTCAGTGTCGCAAAATTTTTGGGGAGCAAGCCTTTTGATGTCAAGAATAGTGCCCTCCCAAGGTAAGGTAGGCTGTGGCAGAGGCTAGGGCTAAGGTAGAAAATATGGTTGCAGCTAGTTGGCAATCCTTTTTATGGCCGCTAAAGTAGCGAGGCGAGCATTCTCTATACCCTCCCTCATAATAGTAGCTGCTCTTTTTGAGCCTCGATCATGCCTTGGACTAACTTGAAAAGCTGAGCTCCAACCATAGGCATAGACCCGAAAGAGTGCTTGGTGGAGGTAGCTCCTTGAGTTAGAGGCGGGAGAATGGTCCCGGTCACCTTTTGACTCACTTAAGGGGAAAAGGAAGCTCTTTCATAAATCGCCACACTAGGGGAGCGACCTCGCGATTCTCGTCTTTCCTTTGCCATTTTCTTAAATAGAGGAAAAGAAATATAAGTGTCTATTAGAAGATAATAATAAAGATAAAATAATATCATACAATTCCATAACCGGTCCTAGGCTGTAATGAACATTCCTATTTCATAGTCTTCTAATGGTACTCTATTCCTAAGCACCATTAGATGGACCTGTATGGGCCACCATAAAAATATGTCACGACTTGTACATGATCGGGTACGAGTGCGTGGATACGTCCAACCTTCGTCGTAGTAATGGTGGTAGTTAGCTGTCTAAACCTTGATAGTCATCACATGATCGTGATATCAATCTATGCTCAATCACATAACTAATAAACCGAAAACAAACCATTACACACTGACAAGATCACCAGTCTACTATCATCTTTGATACAATATAAAAGTCCATTCTCCGGAGACAAATCCGGTAATCATCATCATCAACAATATACTTCTGTAATATCATAACATCTGATACATCTAAATGATATATTCTATTCCTCCAGAGTCTTTCAGAAATCTCTTGATCCACGTGCTATCTCCATTATGTTAATAGTCCTGTCAGGACGGGAGCAAAGTAAATCCGAACAATATGTCACACTATACAAAATAAAGCATGGAAATAAGTACAAAATAATAAAAACCAGAAAATGAGAGACTGAATGTTGTCTTGATCATGAGGCCTGTAATACGAGAAACTATAAAAATCATAAAAAAGCATGATAAACATGACTATTCACAAAATAAATAATCATCAAGGACATATGACTAGCAACTACATAATTTGAAATACAATTTCGATATGTGACTAAGGTTTAGATTCGGATAGACTCGAGCATACGTGTAGTGTATGCTAAGCTATGATTCAGAATATAATGGGTTGACCACATATGTACTTGGTATTCCCCTTTTTCTGAGATTCTGAATTAAGATTTAAGCAAGATCCAGAACTTGAGATCATGTGGTGCAAAATCATAACTCAAGCAAGTTTTTGAACTTGAAATAATTGATGCAAAATCAAGATTCATATATAATGACTCTGAATCAAAATTCAAGCAAGATGCTAAACTTGAAATAAATTCATGTGATGCGAAGTCATGAGTCATGATATGTGTCAGAGATTGTGTCGTAATATGAATGATGACAAATTAAGAAATAAAGATAGCATTTATAATGTATGGAGAAATATCTTGTAAGGAGTACTTGCCTCAGGTCCGCTTCATTGGCTTTTTTTCTAGTCCAAAAAAGTATAAACATAAGACTTCCATTATTTACAAGAACTTGATTTATCCATCTTTAACCAAAGCCCTAGATGCTATCTATTCCCTAAAGTTATCTTTACATATGAAACCTATAAAGTCTAATTACCAGGTATCATTTTTCCTCAACAAAACCACAAATGAATATTCCTAAAACCATTATCACTATTTTATTAAAATCACCTTACATAGAAGCCCATACTTCAACATAAATTCTTTTCTTTTCTTTTCTATCAGGTACAGCCCATAGGCTCGACTTGGCCCAGGCCCAAATAATTTCCTTTCATTCCTTTTTTTTCTCTTTCTCTTTTTCTTATTTTTTAAAGAACAAAGACCAGGGCTCAGGGCCAAAGCCCGGTCCAGGCTCTCGGTCCACCAGCCTCCCACTCTTTTGTTTCTCTCTCTCAACCCAAACTTTAGAAGAAAATGAAATAGAAAGAAAAAAATGGGAAGAAAAAAAAAAGAAGAAGAAAAAAAAAGGATTATAGAGCTTACCTTGCAACGAGATGCGGTGGTCGTTGGCTGACTACGGACGAAGACTCTGCGCCAGATCTAGTTCGATGAGCGGCGAGTCTGGGTTCTGTCGAGATGATGGTCGACGAGGGCTTAGCCACGGGGATTGGTGGCGGCACTCGACGGCTCGGTGACTGTGAGCGGAGGACAGGACGAATAGAGAGTGATGCTGTGTGGGAGACGACATCGGTGAAGAGTTCGATAGAAGGAGACGGTCGAGGAGACCGGAGCATAGTGGCTAACCTCGAGATCTGGTTTCTAAAGACGGCGGCTAGGGTTCCGACAAAGAGGAAGGAGGTGGTGGACTCGTGCACGGTGCACTCGAGGAGTCAAAAACGGTCGTGGTGGATGGCTGGGGTTGAGGGGCGATGGTGTCGCTCGTGGTCAGAGTCGAGCGGCGTCACAACGATGACCGAACATAGCAAAGAAATAGGTCTATGGTTTAGGTCTGGGTTCGGTGATGTGTTCGTGTCGGAGGACACAAGATACAATAATAGGAAATTATAGTGGATGTACCGGACATGGAGTTGGGGTTGGGCATGGCTGTGTCCTCGGGGTCGGACCCGGGACACGATGAATGATTTGTAATTTTGTGGGTTTTGGTGGAATCGTGTCGTGTTAGACACGGAGATTATAAATGTAATAGCTTGTCACGACCCGCACCCAATGTAAGGGCACAAGATGTGGGTACGTCCAAACTATGCCGTAGTGTCGGCAGTAGAACGCTATCCTAGGTCCAACATCTAACACAATCTAGAAAATTCTCTAATTGGAGAATAATATAATATGGTACAACTCAATCATAATAACTAAGATGGAATAGAAGAAAGATATTCTCAACAGAGAGTCACAATATGAATATAAATCCCGGTGTAAACCACACCATAATAAATCTTAATACAATAACAAAGTCTCATAACTAGATAGTAACATCAGTCTAATCTAACTCATAGCAAGTTCTCAGCGACTGCTGGATCTTGCTGAGGGTCCAGGTCACATGTGTCTACTAGGCCTGCTCCATAGGAAGTGTCGCAGCAATCCTCATCATCTGTAATATTTCAACATGTCCAGTCAGGACAGGAACGAATACATATCTCTCACACAGTTCATAACATGAAAGAAAATATGAAACAAGCTATAGAATAATATACATGAACTGCTGATAAAGAAATAAGACTGTAAAAGAGAGAACATGATATATGAAAATAGATATACATGATATAATAAGAGAACTGAACTAACTACGTGATGTAGAGCACAATCTAATTATGTAAAATAGCTTAGGTTATACATGACTTAAATCTAGTTTGGAGTTGCACATGAAAATGGTGTAGATCACATAACCAAATAAATACTCCCCCTGCCCCAATCAGTACACAAGGATCTGTCTAAGTTATGTTATTGCACATGAAGGTAGTGCTTCACATGGATAGCTAGTCCACATGCACACTGGGTTACACATGAAGGCTCACATGATCATGAGTGTACATGAATGTCACATGAGTATACATGAATAAGTACGAATACAATGAGTAGACGATGCACATGATAAAGTACATGAGCATAATATACCCGATGTACCAGAGGGGATAACATCGTATGAAGAGATCCATATAGTACTAATCCGTGATAATATCGTGACAGCAACAAGTAAACTAGTCTATAACAAGTAAATATGTCCAAACAAGAATGAAACGGTCAGAGAATATACTCGCATGGAAATCCAAGCTGCTGATAAGGATGTATAACTGAACTGGAGTGATGTAATCTTATTTAAAATAGCCACAAGTCACAACAAGGTCTAAAATATCACAAGGAATGCCTACAATACAATTCTACATGATTCTAGGCCCTTCTAGGTCAAAATCAACCCTTGGTCAACTCTGGTCAAACCTGGTCAACTAGTCCGTTTACTAATTTTTTGGTCATACGCAAGTTTTCAAATCATTTGGAGTTCGTTTGAGTCGATTTTGATCAAGTTTGACCCAAAGTTGACTTTTGTCAACTTGGTCAACTTGTTAGCCAATTCGACCAAACTAGGCTCCTTATGACGATCCTAATATATCCCAACACTTTCTATAGTCATATCACAAGCAAACATTACATTACCTATATATATATTCATCACAAGTAATATAGTTATATATACACACACACACACACACACACACACACACACACACACACACACACACATATATATATATATATATATATATATATATATATATATATATATATATATATATATATATATACTCATATACTCATATATATAAGTTATGAAAAGGAGAATGGTTGTGTGTGGGTGTATGAGTGTCGAAGGGCTGCTGGTTTGAGTCACAAAACTGAGAAGAAAGGTTAAGAATATATCTACAAGAGTATACTATATACAAATATACTACAGTCAATAGAAAACTATATATAAATATATATACATATAGGCATATACGGATATATGCATATACACATGTATATAAAGGAATGAGGGTCGATCTCGAACCTGGAATGAATTCCCAGATCTGGGATCAAGGTCTCGACAACCTACTTCTAACATATATTCACAATTAGATATAATAGGACCTATTATATATATACATACATATATATGTATACATACAATAGGTAGAAAACACCATAAAGGCATATAATGGCTAAAAAAATATGAATTAAACCCAAGAGTCAAATCCCACAAGTCCAAAACAGCGTTCAAGAATCAAAAATTATCACGTTAAATCCCAGAAATCAAAATATCACAAAATTATTCGAATTCGAATGCCAAGAAAACCCAATTTTCATAAATCGACCCAAAATGCAAAATACTCCAAATCAACTCACGAAACTTGGCAAATATGTTGGTCTCGACACATAGGACATGCTCTGGTACTCCCGTAGTTGAAACCGTGTCCGTATCGTGTCTAGTGAATGAGTATCGAAAAACCCGATAAGCGTATGAACCGAATCAATGCGAACCCGATTTCTCGCTCGTTTCTGATCCGATTCTCGTAAAACTTCGCGTACACCTGGGCGTACACATCCCCGACCAACTAGCCGAGTTAGCGTGCGACCACGTGTCATGTCTGACACGTATGCGGGGCATATCTGTGCACGGGTATGCACGCGTGCACAGCATCGTGCACGCGTGTCGACGAGTCTAGGGACTCGTGTGTCCCACCTCGTGTCTCGTGTTCGTGTCCTAGGCTAGGGTAGGTGTAGGACTACACATTGGATACCCTGAATTGTATCTATGTATCGTGTCGTGTCCACACGAACACCTTGTCAGCAGCGGCTGACCCGCACGCGCGCATATGGCCGATAAGTGCGATTGCGACTTCTTCCTCGTTTCTTGACGAAACTCCATAAAATTTTGGGAGCGTGTTCTCAGACACGGCCTCCACCTATATGTCAAATTTCATGCGACCATGTGGCCTATGCATCGAGAAATCAACCCCGAGCAGCAGGGCATGCGCGCGGCCTGGCGTGCAGCACGTTCGTGTCCTGTTTGGACACGAACACGAGTCTGATTTATGTCAAAACTCATGGGGTCATGATCCTCGTGTATAGGGCTACCAGATTATATAAAAAGATTTAGCAAAAATTAAGATTAAGACCATTGTGACATTTTATCGAACACCCACAAATATAAATCGACACGTGTCCGATACGAACACCAAATAATTATGAAACTGGATGAAAATGAACCTACAGGTCGAGGGAACCTAGATGCACACTACCATTGAGAAAAATCAAGAGAAATAATGGTATAATAGGATTTACCTATTGAGAGTCAGAATCTCAATGTAAAAGACTCCTCGAGCGCTCCAACGATCGAGTACCTCCAAGCAAACGCCTCCACAACCTTGCTAGCAATGCTCCAGCAAGATTCTCTCCTTCCTACGAGCATAACGGAATTCGTTTGGAGAGAAACAGATTTCAGATAAAAAAGTTGGGAATTTTAGAGAGTGGAGGCTAGGGTTTGTCACTCTCCGTTCCCAGAATACGTATCTTAATACGTGTACGGCTTGAATGTATTTATTTAATATTTATCCTGCATTTATTCTGTATTTAATTTCCTTAATTATATGTTAATTATTTTTCTGTATTTTACTTTCTGTACTTATCTTACTTATCCCGGATTGGTGATTCCTTTTAACCCAACCAAACCCCACCTACCACCCTTTCATTTAAAGCCCCAAACCATTCTCTCTCTTCATTACTCCTTCTCATTTACTTCTTCTTCATCCTCCATTACTCCTCCCCACCTACCTAGCCGCATAGGCAAGTACCAACTTGCTTCGTGATGTATCCCCAGTATTATTATTCCATCATCTTTCCTACTTGATCTTAAGTTTCTTTAGTATTTAGTATTTGCAATTTCCATGGCTCATTTCATGTAGATCTAAGTTTAATACATTTTTTCGATTTCTTGGGTTTTGATATAGTAAACTTTGTTATTTTTGAGCTTCGATGTTTCCATGTTGTAGAGAATTTCGTTCTACCCTATTTTGACCTATGGAAATCCAGATTTGGGCTTGGAATAAAGGATTTAGGGAGCTTGGAAGCAATAGCTTCCAATGGTTCTTCTTCTCGAAAAAGTGAAGGAGAAGAACAGTGCTGGCCGCATGGATTTCTGGTCGAATGAAGTGCTGGTCGTATGAAGTATCCTGGCCGTATGAAGTGCTGGCCGCATGGAATTTTGGCCGCATGAAGTGCTGGCCGCATGAAGTATCCTGGCCGCGTGAAGTCCTGGCCGCATGAAGTGTTGGCCACATGGAGTTCTGGCCGCATGAAGTGCTGGCCGCAGGGAGTCCTGGCCACGTGGCATTGAACTTATATTCAGCTGCATGAGCTTCTTATATTCAGTCGCATGAGCTTCTTATATCCAGCCGTATGAGCTTCTTATATCCAGTCGCATGAGCATTACATCCTGGCAGCATAAGGACCCGAGTCCTATCTGGTCGTATATGACTTAACTCTGTCCGTATGAACTCTGAACTGTTTTGGTCGTATGGAGTTTTCCAGCCGCATGAGGTTCGCCATCCGCAGCCGCATGAAATATTTCTTCTCAGCCGCATAGTCGCATGTTGCTCGTAGTCGCATGAGCGGCATGTCTTCCCAGCCGTATGAGGCCCGTCATCCTCAACCGTATGGGACCCAGTCCATTTAGCCGTGTAGTTCTTAGCCGTATAGGCCATTAGCCGTATGACCCTCGGTTGCTTGCCGCATAGCCCTGTTTCCTCTAGCCGTATACTCATGGCCGTTTGGCCCTTGTTGCATGACTTATCTAGCCGCATAGGGACCCTGACTTATTTAGCCGCATAAATGGGTACCTAGCTACTGTCATTCAATAGTATCTTTTTACTGTTTCTTGTCCCGAATTGACATTAATTGTTACCTTGACTAATGATTGATCATGCGTTCTTAGTTGGAAGTAAGAGACTGGCTTGTCGTCTTATTGAATTAAATGAGACACGTTCGTGTATGAACCATGAACCGTTGTGATCGACTAGCCGATCCAAACATTGGCATATGGGCACATGCTGATTTCCAATTATTGCAAGACAACATGTGTATCTTCCAGTCCAGGCATAATTATTCCGTGGCTAGGTTGGATTGTTGTATTACGCTATGTATGACCTACAACTTAACCGTACGGGCATCGTTGTAGAGTTATGCATATCGTACTATGTACGGAAGTACTCATTCTGAATGATCATGATCTACGACATGAGATTTCAATCAACATAGAGATTATTAAGCTAAATAAAATAATGATTGCATAGAGAGAATAGATTCCCGAGTTCTTATATGGCAGCCATCTTGGGACAATGAGTACCCCGACATGCCGGCTGGTTCCCACAGATACTGTAAATCTGCCACACGGGCAGGGAGTGGTATCTGCTTATAATGTTATATATATATTGATAACGAGGGTCCCGTCGGGACTCGTCTAATTCATGATTGGCGCAATTGATTATTGGATAGACTAGCCATGCTTGTACATTGCAAGAACTGAGGAATCCCTTATTTGCATTTTTCTAAGATAAATTGGAACTTACAGTAACAAGCCGTAGTAGTTGCGTGGCCGTTTAAACTGATTTATTTGTATACTGTATCTACTCTGTTTACCACTCAGACGAGCAGAATGTCAGGACATGACGGGTCAACTTCTGTCCTTATTTGGTTGGGATGTTGACTCGAAGTATCGTGATATTGTGCAAACCCCAGTAGCAAGCAGAGATCTATTTGTCACATCTTTAATTCTTTCCACTGGTTCTACTTTCTTATATCATGCTTCCTTGCGGTACTTGCTATTAGAGGTCTAACCTCTCTGGTTTTGCATGACCAGATTTAGAGCCAGCTCCCGAGGACTCAGCTTACTTCCGCCCCCAGGATGGTCAATACTAGAGGGATGGTCGCAGGAGGACACGAGTGTGTTCTTTGCTTCCCTACTCGTTTTTGTTATTTACTGTACTTATTGTCGTTTGGAACCGACATGTTAGTCGGACTGTCTTGCATTTACCTTTACATAATTGTAACTAAATTAGACTGAAGCTGATAACAATTGTGTATACCTTGCTATATCATCTGGCTATGTTTTGTACAGCCAGATCCCAAGAACATTTCGACTAAGCGTTTGGGACGCCTTATTGCTTTATCTTATATGTTATCTGTTATTGCTTCTTGTTTGAATGATTGAGACAATAGATGTTGATTGATCCTAGCGAGACTTTAATGTAGTATACACCCCCTCGTCTTGTAGACAGCATTGATCGTATTATACGGTATTCATCTACCCGTAATACGTAGCTGGCTGAGTCTTTCCCCCACTTTCCGGTATTCCTGTTCTGGAGCGTGACAAGGTTTTAGTGGTGGCCCATGCAGGTCTGATTTCAGACTTGTGGGGTGTTTCTTTTATAGGATTTCTCAATCACACTTGGTTCCCCTTGATCTTATGATTCGTTGTTCTCAATCCTAACTTTAACATTCCAGTATCCTTTGACTTCATTGATCCTTCATGTCCGATCGTTTGATTGTTCTCTTGTTCCTTTCCTTTGGGGCGCTTCGTCCGCATCTGTCAGAGCTGGGCGACAACAACAAGGGCAACATGAACAACCTGACCGTGTTGATCAGCAATAAGGGCCAGTACTACCTCAAGAGACTCTTCAAGAAGAGGTAATAGTAGAAGCAGCAGCTGGACTGCAGTATCCAGAGGTTCCACCTCCACCAACAGTTCCACCTACCCCTATGGAAATAGACACACCAGCCATTCTAAAGATCATGAGAGGAATAATGGCTACTCAGCAACATCAGATGTTGGCTCAGCAACGCACACACGCTTAGTTACAAGAGCAGAATGTGTTACTCAACCAAGGGTTGCAGACGGCTTTGGAAAGAGGAGTGAGGACGGATTCAGGAGCATCAACCAGATTTTGCAAGTACAACCCCCATCGTTTTGAGGGCACGGAAGATGCCATTTCAGCAGATGCATGGCTTAAGGATATTGAGGCTATTCTGACAGCAGCTAAGGTACCGATGGAAGAACGTGTGGATCGGGTGAAGCTGTTGCTTGAGGACCTTGCACGTGATTGGTGGGAATCAGAAGAAGTGGGCATCAGACGTCCTATTGCTTGGGACAATTTTACTGCAAGATTCAAAACGAAGTACTATGGAGTTGTGGCACAGTTTGAGCTACAACAGAAGTTTATCAACCTTAAGCAGGCTGGCAAGACAGTGGATGCTTATGCAGCGGAGTTCTGCAGATTGATTAGGTTCGCCCCTGTCACGCCCCAGAACCAGAATACTGGAGAGCGGGGGCGAACATAGCCAGCTACGTATATTGAAACAAAGTCCATCTCGCTATACGGTCACGGCTGTCTAGATATGAGGGTTTACTACAAGCCAACGGTCTCTTAAGGTCAAGCCTATTGTCTCAATCTCAAGCAAGTAATATAATTACAAGATGTTTGACCACCAAATATACAATAAAAGGCGTCCCAAATATTACATATCAGCTGATCATGAAGCTAGTCGTACAAAATACTAGGACTAGCAAGAGTTAAGTCATGCATGATCAACCCTAGAATTTGTTAATCATGTTTACAGCCCGTAGGCAGACAGTAAGTAAATGCATCGAGCTAACAGGTGCTCGTCGGCTAAATGCCTCAAAAGAATAATTTTACAATAGAGTAAGCGAAACAAAATAGAAAACCCACTCGTAGCCCGGGTTCCTTCTATTCGCCACCATCGGGCTGGAGGTTCGGTAGATCCTCGGGAGCTGCTCCGAAATCTGGCCACACAAAACCAGCTGGGTCAAACCCCAGAAAGAGCAAGTGCCACAAAGGAGGCCACGAAATAAGAACAAAAGCCAGCATATCAGAACATAAGAAAATAGAAGAAAAGTACAAGTAACAAAGAGCACGTCAGGACAAAAAACGACTAGGGATGTAGAACCATTCTGGGAGCCAGGTTACAACCCGTAAACCAAACAAGGACTGGGGTTGTAACCCTTCGCCTGAATAGCACCTTGCCTCTACCCAATTATTGTTAAAGCAAGTGGAACAATCAGGTTCAGGAGTACCAGGGTACAGGGCTAGACAAGACTTAGACAAAGCTAGACACCATCCATACACAAGCGGCCAAGCAATTTCTATGGCTTACTACTTTAACTAACTAGGGTTATCACAAGCCTAATTACTAACAAGATGAAATGAGAATTTCCCAGTCCCAAGCCCTGCAGACTATCCAGTTATCCTTCCGCGGGTTGAGAGTATGGTTGGGTACATCGCCCAGGAGACGATATACCCTTAGGTGACTTAGAGGGTGCAACACATGACAGTGTGCTGGAAATGTGCTCTACTCGTCGGCAAGCTACAAGTCCAATTAAAGCGCCCAGATAACGAGATCGCCTGTGACTGGAAATTCTCCATGAACTGTAGTTAGATCTAGTCATTAGCCTATTTCCATATTCAGTATGAATCCCTGACCGTGGGGACCAGGGAGTCACGTCCTAGACATGATGCAAGACAAGACAGGTGGATTGCACGAACAAGCAAGCAGGAACACCCACGGTGGCAAAGCAAGTTACAAGAGTCAAGTTTAGTCAGTTGTCGCAACAGCATTAAGTCAGGTTAAGTTACAAGTAACAAGTTCAAGTCAAGTCAGGTACAAGTCAAGAGTACGCCGCCACGGGCCACTATCAAGTTGTCCAGTTACCAGGGTTAATATGAATCACAGGTCACAAGTTAGGTATGCACCCCATCGGGTCACTATTAAGAAGATCAGAGGTACTAAAATCATACTTCACAGAATCAGGAAAAACCGCATTAGTCATAAACAAATCATCGAAAACCGTGCCAGGTCGTGTTGGGTCAAGATAGTCGTACTGTGTGGAACAAGATTTCAAAACCCCAATCCACAAAAGAGAAGCCAAGCTAAAGAAAATAAAACCAAATCTCCATGGCCAAGTAGACTGCGCAAGAGATCAGGTTGCGCAAGGAAATGGACTGCGCTAGGGCCAGGTTGCGCAAGGAAATGGACTGCGCTAGGGCCAGGTTGCACGGAAGCCAAGTGAGCTGGAAGAAAACTGCGCAGGAGTGAGCTGCACAGAGGTCGGGTTGCGCTGGGTCGAGTTGCACTGAGGATGAATGGCGCAGGAGATGGATGGCGCCAGGTGCGGGTTGTGCTGGGTCAGATGGCGCAGGGGTCAAGTGCGCCGGGGGAAATAGGGGAACACTGCCGAAGGCGCATGAGCCGATGGCGCATGAGCCGATGACGCACGGCCGAAGGTGCAGGGGTTGGGTGCGCAGTCGGGCAACGGCCAGGCTGCGCGGTCAGCGACCAGCGCTAAAGAGCGCGGCGCGGGGGAATGCTGCGCGGTTCAGCCCAGGGGGCATGAGCGCAAGTCAGTCCTGCGCTAAAGAACGCAGGCCGAGGGGGGGTCTTCTTCTCCAAGGCTGAGATGAACTTCTCAAGAACACCAAAACTTCAAATCTTCATATCTTGGCCAAATCAAAACCAAATTTGGATTTTCAAAGGTCTAACTTGGGTAAAATTGAATTCTCTTCCACATGGAAGCATCAAAACAAGCAAAAATCAAAGTTTAATAGATCAAAACCAAGAATTTCTGAAAATGGTTAAAACCTAGATCTAGAAAAATAGAAACTCTAACTCACAAAATGTCAAGTTCTAATATTGATCACCATGGCCTAATCTAGCTAATAGACAATTAAAATAGGGTTCTTATGTGGTGGCAAGGTGCACTTGCCTATGGTGTGGGTGTTGTGTAGAGGAAGGAAGATGATAGAGAAGTAAATGAAAGAGTAAAGAGGAGAGAGAAAAGGTTGGTAGGGTTTTAATGAGGGTGGTTGTGGTGGAATGAAGGTGGAGAATAGGATAAGGTGTTCCATGCATAGTAAACCAAACCAAACCAATCCTACTCCACAAAATAAAACCAAGCCAATTAAAACCGAGCCGGGCCAAAAATCAAAAATACAGGAAAACCCAAAATTCCACAAGTCCAGAAAAATAAAAATACGTGCCAAAATCCAACTACGAGTATTAATACGAAATACGGGAAATGGGGGTGACGACTCTACCCACCTTAAAAGAATTCCGTCCTCGAAATTTAATTAAGGAGCTAGAGACTGCCATGGCAAGCTACACTAAGCACCAACAACTACACTAAGCAGTTCAATCATACAATCATACATGCAAGCAAGGGATGGAAAGCATAAGGCATAAGGAAGACATTATACCTTACGAGTCAAACAAGTCGGGATATCGCGATCGGATGTCGTCCTCACGCTCCCACGTTGACTCACCTAGAGAGTGATGACCCCAAGCAACACGGACTAAACTAATAGTCTTGTTCTTGAGTATCTTCTCTCTCCGGTCCAATATAGACACGGGCCACTCCTCATACGAAAGGTTGGTATCAACAACTAGTTTCGAATGATCTAGGATATGGCTCGGGTCCGGGATATACCGTCGTAATTGGGACACATGGAATACATCATGCATCTCACTTAGCGACGGTGGAAGAGCAAGACGATAGGATACATCTCTTACTCGCTCCAGGATATCGAACGACCCTATATAACTAGGACTAAGCTTTCCCCGCACGCCAAAACGAATGACGCCGCGGTTAGGCGAGATCCTAAGGAATACATGGTTGCCGATAGCAAACTCTAAGGGACGTCTATGGGCATCGGCCCAATGTCGCTGGCGGTCTTGGGCAATTCGAAGATGATCCCTGACTCTTCTGACTACTTCAACTGTTTGGGCAATCATTTCTAGACCGAGCATCTGCCTCTCTCCGACATCGTCCCATGCTAGCGGGGATCTGCACTTCCTACCATACAGAGCTTCGATCGGAGCCATCTGAATACTGGCCTGGAAACTATTGTTGTACGAGAACTCCACCAGGTGCAAGTGATCTTCCCACGAACCACCGAAGTCAAGTGTACAAGATCTCAACATGTGTTCAAGCGTCTGGATTGTGCGCTCTGACTGACCATCTGTCTGCGGATGATAATCTGAGCTAAACTGGAGACGAGTTCCCAAACTCTCTTGCAGGCTACGCCAAAAGTGTGACGTGAACCTTGAATCCCGGTCCGAGGTGATACTGACGGGCACACCATGAAGCCTGACAATCTGCCTGAGATACATCTCTGCCAACTGTGCCGTAGACTGCCCAACTCTGAATGGGAGAAAATGAGCCACCTTCGTAAGCCGGTCACTATAACCCAAATAGCATCTCGACCAGCTGGGGATCTAGGCAGTCCAGTCACAAAATCTATGGTCACATGCTCCCACTTCCACTCTGGAATCGACAAGGGCTGAAGAATTCCAGCGGGCCTCTGATGTTTAGCTTTAACCTGCTGGCAAACCAAACACCGTGAGACATACCAGCTATCTCCCTCTTCATGCCATTCCACCAGAAATGCTGACGAATATCTCGGTACATCTTCGTACCACCAGGATGAATAGAATACTGCGAACTGTGAGCTTCTGCCATAACTTCCTGTTTGATATCTCCACTAGGTACACAAAGACGAGTGTCGTGTCGAAGTGTACCATCTTCATGAATGCACAACTCTGGTCTTCTTCCTGCCTCACACTCTGCTCTAAGCCGCTGAATCTTAGAATCTGTAGACTGTGCTATCCGGATTCTCTCAACTATGCTGGACTGAACCTGTAGACTGGCCATCAATGCCACGCTGGTAGGAAGAACCACTTCAACTCCCATCTTCTGAAGATCTGCCAATAACTCTGGTTGTGCCGTCAGAAAATAAACTCCGGCTCTCCTGCTCAACGCATCTGCTACAACGTTGGCCTTCCCTGGGTGATACTACAAATCTACATCGTAGTCCACCAGTAGCTCGAGCCATCTTCTTTGCCGCATATTAAGGTCCTTCTGGGTGAAAACATACTTCAGGCTCTTGTGATCAGTAAATATCTCCACTCTATCTCCATACAAGTAGTGCCTCCACAACTTAAGTACAAACACTACTGCTACCAGCTCCAAGTCGTGGGTCGGATAATTCTTCTCATGATCACGAAGTTGACGTGATGCATAAGATATTACCTTCCCATGCTGCATCAAGACACACCCCAATCCTCTGCCAGAAGTATCGCAATAAACTGTGAATCCTCCGGTCCTATCTGGAAGTGTGAGAATGGGAGCCGTTATCAAACCTTGCTTCAACTTCTTAAATGATTCCTGACAATCCGCTGTCCAAGCGAACTGCACATCCTTGTGGGTCAACTGGGTCATCGATGCTGAAATCCTTGCAAAATCTGAAACGAATTGCCGATAGTAGCCGGCCAATCCAAAGAAGCTGCGAACCTCTGCCACTGAGCTAGGTACTGGCCATGACTCGATAGCCACAATCTTCTAGGGATCCACTTCTACTCCTCCTCGAGTAATGATGTGACCCAAGTACGAAATACGATCGAGCCAAAACTCGCATTTGCTGAACTTGGCGTACAACTGATGCTCCCTAAGCGTCTGAAGGACGACTCTGAGATGCTGCTCATGCTCTGCTTCACTTTTGCTGTAGACCAGGATATCATCTAGAAACACGATCACGAACTGATCCAAATAATGCATGAAAATGCGATTCATGAGGTCCATAAATACTGCCGACGCATTGGTTGCTCCAAAGGGCATAACAAGGAACTCCCAATGTCCATACCTAGATCGAAAAGCTGTCTTCGGGATGTCCTCCTCTCTGACTCTGATCTGGTGGTATCCTGATCGCAAGTCTATCTTCGAGAACACTGAAGCCCCTTTGAGTTGATCAAATAAGTCATCTATCCTCGGGAGAGGGTATCTGTTCTTGATTGTTACTGAGTTCAAGATACGATAATCTACACATAGCCTGGACGTACCATTCTTCTTTTTTATAAGAAGCATCGGGGCTCCCCAGGGCGATCCACTTGCACGAATGAATCCCTTGGTCCTGAGTTCTTCAATCATCTTGTACGAAATCTCCAACTCTGAAGGTGTCATTCTGTAGACTCGTTCTGATGCTGGTGCTGTCCCAGGGATCAAGTCTACAAGTTACAAGTTTAAGTCAAGTCAGGTACAAGTCAAGAGTGCGCCGCCACGGGCCACTATCAAGTTGTCCAGTTACCAGTGTTAATATGAATCATAGGTTACAAGTTAAGTGTGCACCCCATCGGGTCACTATTAAGAAGATCAGAGGTACTAAAATCATACTTCACAGAATTAGAAAAAACCGTATTAGTCATAAGCAAATCATCGAAAACTGTGCCAGGTCGTGTTGGGTCAAGATAGTCGTGCTGTGTGGAACAAGGTTTCAAAACCCAATCTACAAAAGAGAAGCCAAGCTAAAGAAAATAAAACCAAATCTCCATGGCCAAGTAGACTGCGCAAGAGATCAGGTTGCACAAGGAAATGGACTGCGCTAGGGCCAGGTTGTGCGGAAGCCAAGTGAGCTGGGAGCAAACTGTGCAGGAGTGAGCTGTACAGAGGTCGGGTTGTGCTGGGTCGGGTTACGCTGAGGATGAATGGCGCAGGAGATGGATGGCGCAGGGTGCGGGTTGCGCTGAGTGAGATGGCGCAGGGGTCAAGTACGTCGGGGGAAATAGGGGAACACGGCCGAAGGCGCATGAGCCGATGGCGCATGGCCGAAGGCACATGAGCTGATGGCGCACGGCCGAAGGCGCAGGGGATGGGTGCGCAGTCGGGCAACGGCCAAGCTGCGTGGTCATCGACCAGCGCTAAAGAGCACGGCGCGGGGGAATACTGCGCGGTTCAGCCCAGGGGGCATGAGCGCAAGTCAGTCCTGCGCTAAAGAGCGCAGGCCGAGGGGGGGTCTTCTTCTCCAAGGCTGAGATGAACTTCTCAAGAACACCAAAACTTCAAATCTTCATATCTTTGCCAAATCAAAACCAAATTTGTATTTTCAAATGTCTAACTTGGGTAAAATTGAATTCTTTTCCACATGAAAGCATCAAAACAAGCAAAAATCAAAGTTTAATAGATAAAAACTAAGAATTTCTGAAAATAGTTAAAACCTAGATCTAGAAAAATGGAAACTCCAAATCATAAAATGTTAAGTTCTAATATTGATCACCATGGCCTAATCTAGCTAATGGACAATTAAAATAGGGTTCTCATGTGGTGGCAAGGTGCACTTGCCTATGGTGTGGGTGTTGTGTAGAGGAAGGAAGAAGATGGAGAAGTAAATGAAAGAGTAAAGAGGAGAGAGAAAAGGTTGGTAGGGTTTTAATGAGGGTGGTTGTGGTAGAATGATGGTGGAGAATAGGTTAAGGTGTTCCATGCATAGTAAACCAAACCAAACCAATCCTACTCCACAAAATAAAACCAAGCCAATTAAAATCGAGCCGGGCCGAAAACCAAAAATACGAAAAAACCCAAAATTCCACAAGTCCAGAAAAATAAAAATACGTGCCAAAATCCAACTACGAGTATTAATACGAAATACGAGAAATGGGGGTGACAGCCCCGGAGATGGTAGCAACAAAGAGCCAGAGGGCTATGAGGTTTCAGCAAGGATTTCATCTTGAACTCTTGCAATTGATAGAGGGGCATAACTACCAGACTTTTGATGAGGTATTGACGGCAACTCGGAGGCATGAGGTTACCATCCAGAGGATCGCATCCAGGACTGGAGGTCAGAAGAGATCCCACAGTTAGATTGAAGGAGGAGGAGGGGAGTAGCGCCCCGAACAACAACACCGACCCTTGGCATTCGTATTCACGATGTGGCAATGCGAGGGCCAGCACCACCAAGGCAGCAGCAGCAACAGCAACAAAGGAAAAAATAGCAACCCCCAGCGGGATGCACTTATTGTGGGAAGGCAGGGCACACTAGAGGTGTGTGTCGGGCATTGAATGGACAGTATTTGATATATGGAAGTCCAGATCATCGGGTTTCCACCTGTCCTATGAATTCAAGGTCGGGAGGACCAGTACAACAGTTTCCTACTCTGCCAGCACCGGGGGCAGGCTAGTACCAAGGACCAGCGGTAGCAGTGAGACCGTTGGCGCAATGTCCATTGATGTCACAGGCTCAGATGTTTCGGCAGTAGGGACCGCCGATGCAGCAGCAACAACATAGACCACCCCAGCATCACCAAGACAGGGGCCAGCAGCAACACCAGGTTAGGCCGCAGCATGGAAACCAACAAGGAGGCCGAGGGCAGGCATTCAACCTGTCCTTAGAAGAGACATTGGCATCGGGAGATGTTATGGCAGGTAACATTCTCGTTGCCTCATATCCCGCAGTAGCATTGTTTGATTTGGGAGCATCACACTCATTTATATCTGCACATTTTGCTACATGACTGGGAATGGAATTCTAGGCATTGCCAGGGAGGTTGAATATACTCACTGGTAATGGTCTCGTAGGAGTTAGTAGGATTATTCTGGCATGTAGTGTTGTAGTTTGCGGGCATTCTTTACCCACCAGGTTGATAGAATATACTCACCAGTTGTATGCCAAGCTCAGCAAATGTGAGTTTTGGTCAGACTGTATTTCATTCTTAGGGCATATCATATTAGGAGCTGGAGTGATATTCGATCCCAAGAAGGTAGAAGTAGTAGAGAGTTGGACAATACCTAAGACTGTAGCAGATGTACATAGTTTCTTAGGATTGGCAGGATATTACAGAAGATTCATATCATACTTTGTAAGACTTTTAGTACCCATGACCCGCTTGACACGGAAGGATGTGCCATTCATTTGGTCGACGGAGTGCCAGGCATCATTTGAGACTTTGAAGCAGAAGTTGATATCGGCACCTATTCTTACCTTATCGGTTGGACCCGGAGGCTTTACAGTATATTGTAACGCGTCAGAAAAAGGACTTGGGTGTGTTCTAATGCAGCATGGAAAGGTGATAGCATACGCATCCTGGCAACTTCGAGACCACGAGAAGAATTATCCAACTCATGACTTGGAGTTGGCGGCAGTAGTATTTGCTTTGAAGCTATGGAGGCACTACTTGTATGGTGATCGAGTGGACATGTACACAGACCATAAAAGTCTGAAGTACATCTTTACTCAGAAGGAACTGAACATGAGGTAGAGAAGATGGTTAGAGTTGATCAAGGATTACGACATGGAGCTTCAGTATCATCCAGGCAAGGCTAATGTGGTAGCAGGTGCTCTTAGCAGGAGAGGCGGCACATTTATGTTGACAACAGAGAAGCATATTTTAGAAGATCTTCAAGAGATGGGCATCGAGGTTATACTTCCTGGTGATGTAGAAATTCTGGCAGATCTACGAGTTCAATCCGACTTAGTAGACAGGATCAAGAAAGCTCAGGCACAGGACCCAAGGATTCAGAAGCTTAGGGCAGAATATGAGTCAGACTCAGAAAGGAGATGAGAATCCATAAAGATAGTACACTTAGGTTTGGATCACGCCTATGTGTGCCTAGTAGAGATATCAGACAAGAGGTTATGGCAGAAGCCCACAGTTCTCAGTATTCTATACACCATAGAAGAACTAAAATGTACCAAGATATCAAGTAGCACTTCTGGTGGAACGGAATGAAGAAGGAGATTGCTAGATTCATTTCTCGTTGCTGGATATGTCAGCAAGTGAAGACAGAACAACAGAGGTCAGCTGGATTATTGCAGCCGCTTTCTATCCCAGAATAGAAATGAGAGCATATCACAATGGACTTTGTGACCGGGTTACCGAGGTCACCAAGTGGTAAGGATGCTATTTGGGTGATCGTAGATCGGCTTACGAAGGTGGCACACTTTCTTTCTTCTAGGGTAGGTCAATCTACAGAAAAGTTGGTAGAGTTGTATATGCAGCAGATCGTCAGGCAGCATGGGGTCCCAGTCAGTATTGTGTCCGATAGAGATTCCCATTTTACATCACATTTCTGGAAGAGTTTACATCATAGCTTGGGTACCAAGTTAAGATTTAGTACGGCTTACCACCTGTAGACGGACGGGCAATTTGAAAGAACAATTCAGACTTTAGAAGATATGTTGCTAGCTTGCACCCTGGATTTTGGAGGATCTTGGGAGAGTCACCTACACCTAGTCGAATTCTCGTACAACAACAGTTATCAAGCCAGTATCCAGATGGCGTCATTCGAAGCGCTATATGGTAAGAAGTGCAGGTCGCCCTTGGCATGGGATGATATCGGGGAAAGAACGATGTTAGGTCCAGAATTGATTGTTCAGACGGTTGAAGTGGTGAAGGGGATTAGAGAGCGACTTCGAGTTGCGCAAGATCGGCATCGTCATTCAGCAGACCAGCATCATAGACCGTTAGAATTTTTTGTTGGGGACCACGTATTCTGTGGATCTCACCTACTTGTGGGGTCATTAGATTTGGCGTTCGCAGAAAGTTGAGCCCCCGATACGTGGGCCATTTGTTATCCTCGATAGGGTAGGCGATGTTGCTTATCGTTTATCCCTTCCACCTTTGTTACGCGAGGTACATGATGTGTTTCATGTATCTCAGTTACGAAGGTATGTATCGGACCCGAGCCACATCCTCGATCATTCTGAGCTGGTTGTTGGTACCAACCTGTCTTACAAGGATCAGCCTGTGTCCATTGTGGACCGAAGAGAGAAGATACTCAAGAACCGAAAAATTAACCTTGTCTGGGTTGCTTGGGATCATCACTCATTGGGAGAGTCAACGTGGGAACGTGAGGATGATAACCGATCACGGTATCCGCACCTATTTGACTCACAAGGTATATTTCTTTCCGTGTACCTTGATTGTCTTGATTCCTCATGCTTCTCACCCTATGTGTAGGATTACTTGGTATCGTAAGATTGTTAAATATAAGATGTTTTACTTGTTAATTGATATTGATATGACTGTTTGCTCGATAAAATTGCTGTACATAGATTAGGTTGGCCCTGATATTTCTATCCTGCTTGGATTTGAAATTCCGAGGACGAAATTTTTCTAAGGAGAGTAGAGATTTCACTCTCCGTTCCCAGAATACGTAGCTTAATACGTGTATGGCTTGAATGTATTTATTTAATATTTATCCTGTATTTTTTTTGTATTTAATTCCCTTACTTATCAGTTAATTATTTTTTTGTATTTTACTTTCTGTACTTATCTTACTTATCCCGAATTGGTGATTCCTTTTAACCCAACCAAACCCCACCTACCACCCTTTCATTTAAAGCCCCAAACTCATTCCCTCTCTTCATTAATCCTTCTCATTTACTTCTAATTCATCCTCCATTACTCTTTCCCACCTACCTAGCCGCATAGGCAAGTACCAACTTGCTTCGTGATGTATCCCCAGTATTATTGTTCCATTATCTTTTCTACTTGATCTTAAGTCTCTTTAGTATTTGCAATTTCTGTGGCTCATTTCATGTAGATCTAAGTTTAATGTATTTTTCTGATTTCTTAGGTTTTGATCTAGTAAACTTTGTTATTTTTGAGTTTCGATGTTTCCATGTTATAGAGAATTTCGTTCTACCCCATTTTGACCTATGGAAATCCAGATTTGGGCTTGGAATGAAGGATTTAGGGAGCTTGGAAGCAATGGCTTCCCACGGTTCTTCTTCGCAAAAAAGTGGAGAAGAAGAACAGTGCTGGCTGCATGGAGTTCTGGCCGCATGAAGTGCTGGCCGCATGAAGTATCCTGGCCGTATGAAGTGCTGGCCTCATAGAGTTTTGGCCGCATGAAGTGCTGGCCGCATGAAGTATCCTGGCTGCATGAAGTCCTGGCCGCGTGAAGTGCTGGCCGCATGGAGTTCTGGCCGCATGAAGTGCTGGCCGTAGGGAGTCCTGGCCACGTGGCATTGAACTTATATTCAGCCGCATGAGCTTCTTATATTCAGCCGCATGAGCTTCTTATATCCAGCCGCATGAGCTTCTTATATCCAGCCGCATGAGCATTACATCCTGGCCGCATAAGGACCCGAGTCCTATCTGGCCGCATATGACTTAACTCTGTCCGCATAAATACTGAACTATTTCGGCCGTATGGAGTTTCCCAGCCGCATGAGGCTCACCATCCGCAGCCGCATGAGATATTTCTTCTCAGCCGCATAGGCGCATGTTGCTCGTAGCCGCATGAGCTGTATGTCTTCCCAGCCGCATGAGGCCCGTCATCCTCAGCCGTATGGGACCCAGCCCATTTAGCCGCGTGGTTCTTAGCCACATAGGCCATTAGCCGCATGACCCTCCGCTGCTTGCTGTATAGCCCTGTTTCCTCTAGCCGTATACTCATGGCCGTTTGGCCCTTGTTGTATGACTTATCTAGCCGCATAGGGACCCTAACTTATTTAGCCGCATAAATGGGTACCCAGCTACTGCCATTCAATAGTGTCTTTTTAATGTTTCTTGTCCCGAATTGACATTGGTTGTTACCTTGACTAATGATTGATCACGCGTTCCTAGTTAGAAGTAAGAGACTGGCTAGCGTCTTATTGAATTAAATGAGACACGTTCATGTATGAACCATGAACCGTTGTGAACGACTAGCCGATCCAAACATTGGCATATGGGCACATGTTGATTTCTAATTATTGTAAGACAGCATGTGTATCTCCCAGTCCAGGCATGATTATTCCATGGCTATGTTGGATTGTTGCATTACGCTATGTAAGACCTACAACTTAACCGCACGGGCATCGTTGTAGAGTTATGCATATCATACTCTGTACGGAAGTACTCATTCTGAATGATCATGATCCACGACATAAGATTTCAATCAACATAGAGATTATTAAGCTAAATAAAATAATGATTGCATGGAGAGAACAGATTTCTGAGTTCTTATATTGCAGCCATCTTAGGACAATGAGTGCCCGTACATGCTGGCTGGTTCCCACAGATACTGCAAATCTGCCACACGGGCAGGGAGTGGTATCTGCTTATAATGTTATATATATTGATAACGAGCGTCCCTCTGGGACTCGTCTAATTCATGATTGGCGCAATTGATTATTGGATAGACTAGCCTTGCTTGTACATTATAAAAACTGAGGAATCCTTTATTTGTAGTTTTCTAAGATAAATTGGAACATACAGTAACAAGCCGTAGTAGTTGCATGTCCGTTTAAACTGATTTGTTTGTATACTGTATCTACTCTGTTAACTACTGAGACGAGCAGAATGTCAGGACATGACGGGTCAACTTTTGTCCTTGTTTGGTTGGGAAGTTGGCTCGAAGTGTCGTGATATTGTGCGAACCCCAGTAGCAAGCAGAGATCTATTTGTCATATCCTCAATTCTTTCCACTGGTTCTACTTTCTCATATCGTGCTTCCTTGCGGTACTTGCTATTAGAGGTCTAACCTCTCTGGTTTTGCATGGCCAGATTTAGAGCCAGCTCCCGAGGACTCAGCTTACTTCCGCCCCCAGGATGGTCAATACTAGAGGGATGGTCGCAGGAGGACACGAGTGGGTTCTTTGATTCCCTACTCGTTTTTGTTATTTACTGTACTTATTGCCGTTTGGCACCGACATGTTAGTCGGACTGTCTTGCATTTACCTTTACATAATTGTAACTAAATCAGACTGCAGCTGATAACAATTGTGTATACCTTGCTATATCATCTGGCTATGTTTTGTACAGCCAAATCTCAAGAACATTTTGACTAAGCATTTGGGATGTCTTATTGCTTTATCTTATATGTTCTCTGTTATTACTTCTTGTTTGAATGATTGAGACAATAGATGTTGATTGACCCTAGCGAGACTTTAATGTAGTATGTACCCCCTCGTCTTGTAGACAGCATTGATCGTATTATACGGTATTCATCTACCCATAATACGTAGCTGGCTCAGTCATTCCCCCGCTCTCCGGTATTCCGGTTCTGGGGCGTGACAGGATTTCTCTTGGAGGCTAAAGAGTTCTACACAATGAAATGGAGGGCTGCCTATGGCCGGCCAACTATAGGGGTTTAGGGTTTGGTTGGCACATGGGCCTAGGCTCCCTAAGTTGCTAATAAAGCCCAAGTCAAAAAGGCTTTAAAAAAAGCTAACTTGAAAATGACTTAAAATTAATTTAAATCATTCTAAAAATAACTAATAAATTCTAAATTAAATCTAAATGATGAAAATTAATTCTAATTATGGCATTAATCGTGGTGATGGACACGCCGACACGGCAAGATATTCATGTGATGATTTAAATGCCAAAATATTCATGTGATGATTTAAATTCTAATTATGGCATTAATCATAATTACAAAATAATTATGGCACTAATATTTTGGTACTAATATTTTGGTCACAAGATATTAATTCTAATCATGGCATTAATCATAATTACAAAATGACCAAAATATTCATGTGATGATTTAAATGCCAAAATATTCAAGTGATGATTTAAATGCCATGATTTAAATGCCAACCATTAGGTTTAATATCATCACATGAATTCAATAAATTAAATAAAATAATATTAAATTACAAAATAACCAAAATATTCTTAAACTGAAAAGTAGGTGTGACATAGCTAGGCCATTAGTGAAATGATGGACACGCCGACACGGCAAGACATGAGCATTATGTATTTGTGGAAACTTGTAATGATTAATACTAATGACAATTAGGATATTTATAGGGCGATTAGAACTAATCTAGAAAGCAATCTTCTTAACATATTCCAAAGAATATTCCCTAGGAATATGCTAGATGCCAGGAAATGTTCCTTAGGATTAATTAAGGCTGATCCCTAATTAAGTAAGGGCTTCGTGAGAGTTCCACTAATTAGCTAGCTAACCCATTCATGGCATACTATTGTAATCAACATGCCACCCCACTTCTAGATATTTACCGATTTGTCATTCCACCTTAAATAATCATAAACTTTCAAATAATTACCAATGGTGCCACTCTACCTTCACTAATTACAATGCCATTCCTTTCACATGATCACCTAAATAATTTTCAAATAATTCCTAGAAAATAAAATCAAAAAATAGAAATTTGAGAAAATGCAAATTCTGAAACAGAAAGTTACAGGCTAAAAACAACAAATGTAGCCTAACAACTGCTACTTACTCCCAAGCTAGTGTCGTTGTTGCCTCAATTATGGCCTCGGTATCCTGAAGTCAAGCATCGGATGCTATCGCATCCTCTGTACCATAGAAGTACTGTGGTTGAAGATGCCTGAAGCTGCTCACAGAATTATATATCTGAGCATTACCTCTCTCAAGAGCCATTTGTACTGACTGGGTGAGAATGTCACTCTGGCTACTACATCACAATGAAGCTCCTGAGAACATCAACTAGTGCACGAACAACTCGCTCTGACTATTCTAGCTAAGCTAGCATTGTTGGATGCAGTGGCGCAACTGGTTAATCGAGCTGAACTAACATTTCTACTCTCGGGTCAACTCTGGACTCCGCATCTGAATGCTGAGACCGAGCCTCCAAAATTGGCTGACAAAAGGTTGTTAACCTACCTTCAATAGAACACGAATAAGCTAATCAGAAGGACCAAGAACAGTGCCCCTGAAAGTTAAAGGACACAAGGATCAAATCAAGGGAACAGAAAAGATCGAGGATCAAGAAAGATATCAGGTCAAAGGATCATAGATATAGAATAATATAAAGGAGAAATATGATTGAGATAACTGCCAGTAACCCGATATATCTAATATATCAGACCTGTATAAGCTACCATAAAAACCTATGTCACATTCCAGAACCAGATTACTGCAGAGCGGGGATGGGATCAGTCCAGCTACGTATACTAGAGTACTTTAGTACCTCGAGATAAGGTCACCATTGTAAAGATGTGAGGGTTACTACTATAAACCGTTAGTCAATCCTATGTCAAGCAACCATATGTATCTCAATCATAGGTAAGTAAGTAAGTACAAGAAGTATAATCATCGGACATATAAACGGTAAAGCATCCCAAACCATGATATATAAATGATCATGAAGCTAGTAATACAAAATGAAGAACTAGCAATAGTGTAAATCATACATGATCAGCTCTAACTGCAGTCTAGAATATACAAATCATGTTGTGTAGGCTAAATGTCAAGGTCCAAAATACGTGCTAAACACGTGCTCGTTGGCTAAACGTCACAAAAGAACATATACCGATACTAGTGGGTAAAAGAAAGGAAAATCCACTCAGGTACTCTGGTGCTCCGGGTGGTCACTATAGAGTGAGAGAAACGGGAGATCCTCCGGTTCTACTACCAGACCTGGCAAAACAAAACCAGTGGGATCAGATCCCAGATAGCAAGTATCACAAAGGAAGCCAACTAATGAACAAAAAAACCAGTATACAAACATAGTAAGGACTGAAGGAAAGACAATAAGTATAATCATGAATAAAGTAAAGGTACCATAGGGAACATGTAAGAAAACCGACAACATGTGAGCATGTACAAGATGATATAAAGTAAACTGGAATAACATGTTAGTACAGGATCTGCAGTCATGGCATGAATATTAACATGTACAGGAACTAGACAAGGCTAGAACAAGACTAGACAAGGAAAGACAGGAATATACCAGATATGAACTGGACTCCATCCATCAATCATGGCCAAGCAATCGGTACGGCCTGATATATTAGCTAAATAGGGTTATCACAATCCTAGTTACTAACATATGCAGTTTGAGAATTTTTTTATCAGTTACCTACCCTGTAGCCTTTCCAAATTATCTAGGCCTATGAATAGTACATGTATATATAGCAGATGCACCTCCTGAGAGATGTGTAACCTAATAAAGTAAGCCTCACACTACAGTGAGCTAATAATAATAATAATAATGTAGTTTGCCCCCACTCGACGATGTGCTAGAAATATGTCCCTCACGATGGAGAGCTCCAAATCCATTATATCGGTCGGAACAAATGGTGTGCAACTAACCGAGAAATATTCTCTCTCAATGCATCTAAATAATCAAGCTAGTTAGTCCTTTACATTTTTAGGATTTTGGTTCTGGCATTCCGTAAAATCCATCCTAGACATGATCCCCTTCGGGAATATACAAAACAAGACAAGATAAGACAAGACGGACATGGTGCACTGTCACGCCCCAGAACCAGAATACTAGAGAGCGGGGGACAGACACAGCCAGCTACGTACATTGAAGTAATTCTCACCTCGTAATACGGTCACGGCTGTCTAGATGCATGAGGGTTTACTACAAGCCATCAGTCTCTTAAGGTCAATAACAAGCCGAGTGTCTCAATCTCAAGCAACAAGTAGATATAACAAGATGGTAGATCATCAAACATACAAAGTAAGGCGTCCCATACATTACATATTCAGATGATCATGAAGCTAGTCATACAAAATACGAAGACTAGCAAGAGTTTAAGTCATACATGATCAACCCTAGGATTTGTCAATCATGATACAGCCCGTAGGCAGACAGTAAATAAAGTTGCAAACGAGCTAACACTTGCTCGGCGGCTAAACGCCTCAAAAGAATATTTTTACAAGGGAGTGGGAGAGCAAAATAAAACCCACTCGTTGCCGGGATTCCTTCTAGTGTTCACCATCTGGCAGGAAGGTTGGGAGATCCTCGGTAGCTGCTCCGAAATCTGGCCATACAAAACCAGCTGGGTCAGACCCCAGAAAGAGTAAGTGCCACAAAGGGGGCTTCACTTAAGAACTAAAACCAGCATGTCAGCAAATAAATCATAGGTGAAATAACATAAGACATGAGTTAAAGAAAACAGGATGATAAACGATAAGATAACTAGGGGACTATTCCGGTACCCAAGTTACAACCCGTAAACCAAACAAGGATCGGGGTTGTAACCCTTCACCTGAACAGAACTTAGCCTCGAACCAATTATCGATAAGGTAAAGCATAAACAAGCATGTCCGGAGATATCCATGCACTTGATCTAGGCAAGACTAAACAAGATAGGACTCCATCCATCATTCACGGCCAAGCAAAGAGTACGGCTTGACACTTAACTAACTAGGGTTATCACAAGCTTAGTTACTAGTAAGACGCAATGAGGTACGCCTACGACCACAAGCCCTGCAGACTATCCAGGTTATCCAGAAGCAAGGTTCAAGCTTAGAGTTATCATGCCTTGTTAGGTGACTTGGATGCAACACATGACAGAGTGCGTAGTAATCGTTTCATGTAGTGCCCCACATAGCAGTGAGCTGGAAATGTGCCCTACTCGTCGGCAGGCTACAAGTCCGTCAAGGAAGGTGCCCAGATAACGGGATTACTTATAGCCGGAATACCTCTCTATATGCTCTACTTGATCAATCTAGTCATTAACCTAGTCAGATTCAGTATGAATCCCTGACCGTGGTAACCAGGGATACATGTCCTAGACATGATGCGAGACAAGACTGGTTGCTTATACAAGCATATTCAATACAATCACCCACGGTGTCAAGAATTCACTTAGCATGTCAGGTTAGCCGTCACAACAGTGTATCAAGGTTATCATGTCGGGTTGCTTATCAAGATTACTTATCAAGGCAAGGGTGCGTCACAACGGACCACCATCAAGAATTATCATGTCAAATTACTTGTCAAGAGTGCACCACGGCGGGTCACTAATCATGCAATTCCATCACTAAGCCTTGTTCCGATTAACATTCATAAATAATGTCATGCTCACATCGGGTCCATGTCGAGTTTACATCAAAAGGCGTAAGGATATAAAATGGGTGCAAAAATCAGGCTGCGCTCAAGTCAGGCTGCGCTCAAGTCACCAAAAGGCAGCGTATGAATCAGACTGCGCTCACGTCACCAAAAGGTAGCGTATGAGTCAGACTGCGCTCACGTCACCAAAAGGCAGCGTATGAGTCAGACTGCGCTCACGTCACCAAAAGGCAGCGTATGAGTCAGACTGCGCTGCGCTAAAGAGCGCGCACAACTCAGTGGCGCAAGCTAAAAAGCTCGCGCACACTGCTCACTGTCTTCTCCAAATCAGCAAGAACTCCATAGTTTGAACCCAAAGCTTCAAAAGTCCATAACTTGGTCAAAATAAGTCCAAATCCAACTTTTCAAAGGTCAAAATTGGGTAGAATAAAATTTTCTACAACATGGAACCATCAAAACTTGAAAACAAAGAAGTTTGATAGATCAAAACCACCAAAATCCAAAAATAACTAATTTCTAGATCTACAAAAATTAAAGCCTTAAAATAGAAAATGACAAGTTCTAATGTGTCTTAGAAATATGAGGAGAAGCTAATGGAACAATAAAAATGGGCTCTCTTGTGGAAGCAAGTTGCACTTGCCTAAGGGGTGTTCTTGGTTGGTGGTGGGTTTAATGGAGAAGGAAGAAGAGTTAATGAGAAAGTAGAGGAGAGAGAAAAGTTCGGTAGGTTATAAAGAGGGATGGTGGTGGGTTTAACATGGTGAACCAAAAAAATAAACCAAGCCAACCCAAAATAAACCAAGTTAAACCATTACATGCTATGATGAACCTAATCAAGATTAAACTGAAATTAGCTAGCCAGGCAGAAAAATAAAAATACATGTCAGGATTCCGTATACGTATACTGGAAATACGTAGAACAAAAAACAGGGGTGACAACTCTACCCACCTTAAAAGAATTATGTCCTCGGAATTTAATCAAGAGGCTAGAGATGTCGAGCAAGCTATATCAATTGCAGGCAATATAGGACTAGCAGTCAATCAAGCAATCATTCATGCAAGCAAGGAACTTAAGCATAAGGCATAAGAAAGACATTATACCTTACGAGTCAAACATGTCGGGATATCGCGATCGGATATCATCCTCATGCTCCCACGTTGACTCACCCAAAGAGTGATGACCCCAAGCAACACGGACTAACTTGATAGTCTTGTTCTTGAGTATCTTCTCCCTCCGGTCCAATATGGATACGGATCTCTCCTCATACGAAAGGTTGGTACCAACAACCAATTCTGAATGATCAAGGACATGACTCGGATCCGGGATATACCGTCGTAATTGGGATACATGGAAGACATCATGCACCTCACGTAACGACGGTGGAAGAGCGAGACGATAGGACACATCACCTACTCGCTCAAGGATATCAAATGGCCCTATGTACCTGGAACTGAGCTTTCTCCGCATGTCGAATCGAATGACGCCACGGGTAGACGAGATCCTAAGGAATACGTGGTCGCCGACAGAAAATTCAATAGGGCGCCAATGGGAATCGGCCCAATGACGCTGGCGATCTTGGGCAACTCGAAGATGATCTCTGACTTGTCTGACCACCTCAATAGTCCGCATCACCATCTCTGGTCCAAGCATTTGCCTCTCACCGATATCGTCCCAAGCTAAAGGAGATCTGCACTTCCTGCCGTACAAGGCCTCGAAAGGTGCCATCTGGATACTAGCCTGAAAACTGTTATTATAGAAGAACTCCACGAGATGCAAGTGATCTTTCCACGAACCACCGAAGTCGAGTGTACATGACCGCAGCATGTCTTCAAGAGTCTGGATCGTGCGTTCTGACTGACCATCTGTCTGCGGATGGTAGGTTGAACTGAACTTGAGACGAGTCCCCAAACTCTCTTAAAGACTTCGCCAAAAGTGCGAGGTGAATCTTGAATCTCTGTCGGACACAATACTGACTGGCACTCCATGCAATGTGACTATCTGCCTGAGGTATATCTCTGCAAGTTGATCCGTCGACTGACCAATTCTGAAAGGAAGAAAATGAGCTACCTTCATGAGACGATCAACTATAACCCAGATGGCATCTCTCCCAGCTGGGGATCTAGGTAATCCAGTTATAAAATCCATGGTAATGTGCTCCTATTTCCATTCTGGGATCGGTAAAGGTTGAAGAAGTCCAGCTGGTCTCTGATGTTCGGCCTTAACTTGTTGACAAACTAAACAACGAGAGACAAACCGGGCTATCTCCCTCTTCATGCCATTCCACCAAAAATGCGGTCGAATATCACGATACATCTTTGTACCGTCGGGATGAATTGAATACTGAGAACTGTGAGCCTCTGCCATGATCTCCTGTCTGATATCACCACTGGGTACACAAAGACGTCTTCCATATCGGAGTGTACCGTCCTTATGAACACATAACTCTAGTCTTCGCCCTGCTACACATTCTGCTCTCAGCCGCTGAAGCTTAGAATCCGTGGACTGAGCTAACTTGATCCTCTCAACTATACTGGACTGAACTTGCATACTGGCCATCAATGCCACACTGGAAGGAAGAACAATTTCAATACCCATCTTCTGAAGATCTTCTAACAACTCTGGCTGCACCGTTAGAAAATAAACTCTGGCTCTCTTGCTCAATGCATCTGCTACTACGTTGGCCTTTCCAGGATGATACTGCAAGTTGATGTCATAATCCACAAGTAGCTCTAGCCATCTCCTCTGACGCATGTTAAGATCCTTCTGGGTAAACACATCCTTCAGACTCTTATGGTCGGTGAAAATCTCCACCCGATCTCCATACAAATAATGTCTCCAAAGTTTCAATGCAAAAACTACGGCTGCTAACTCCAGGTCATGGGTTGGGTAATTCCTCTCATGGTCACGAAGTTGACGTGACGCATAAGCGACTACCTTACCATGCTGCATCAAGACACATCCTAATCCCTTGCCGGATGCGTCGCAATAAACTAAAAATCCTTTCGTCCCTTCGGAAAGAGTGAGAAAGGGGGCCGTCATCAATCTATGCTTTAACTTCTCAAATGAACTCTGACACTATGCTGTCCAAGCAAACTGTACATCCTTATGGGTCAACTGCGTCAGTGGTGCTGAAATTCGAGCAAAATCTGACACAAAATGTTGGTAATAGCCGGCCAATCCGAGGAAACTCCGAACTTCTGCGACGGTGCTAGGTACTGGCCATGTCTCTATAGCCACTATCTTCTGGGGATCAACTTCCACTCCACCTCTGGTGATGATATGACCCAAGTACGAGATACGATCCAACCAAAACTCGTACTTACTGAACTTTACGTACAACTGGTGCTCCCTGAGAATCTGAAGAACTACACGAAGTGCTGCTCAAGCTCTGCCTCGTTCTCGCTATAGACTAAGATGTCGTCTATGAACACTATCACGAACTAGTCCAAATAGGGCATGAAGATACGATTCATGTGGTCCATGAATACGGCCGTCACATTGGTCGCTCGAAATGGCATAACAAGGAACTGCCAATGTCCATACCTCGATCTGAATGTTGTCTTCGGGATGTCCTGCTCTCTGACTCTGATCTGATGGTACCCTGACCGCAAGTCAATCTTCGAGAATACTGCCGCTCCCCTGAGCTGATCAAATAAATCATCTATCCTTGGTAAAGGATATCTGTTCTTAATTGTTACAGAGTTCAAGGTACGATAATCAACACATAATCTTGACGTACCATCCTTCTTCTTTACAAGAAGCATCGGAGGTCCCCAAGGTGATCCGCTAGCACGAATAAATCCCTTGGTTCTAAGTTTTTCAATCATCTTGTACAGGACCTCCAACTCTGATGGTGCCATCCTATAGACTCTTTCTGACACTGGTGCCGTCCCTGGAATCAAGTCGATAGTGAACTCTATCTCTCTCTCTGGGGACATACCTGGAAGCTCTTCGGGAAATACGTCAGGAAACTCTTCTACAACTCTGGGAAACTGAACTGCTGCTGCTACGGTCATCCGCAATGCTGGGGAAGAAGGTTCTACTCCGCCTCGAGAAAAGGAAAACTCTGGCTCACCGGGAATACTAAAAATAATCTTGCCGACATGGCAATCTATTCTAGCATACTGGTCCCTCAACCAATCCAATCCTAGGACTACATCATAATCGGCCATCGGGAACTCTATCAACCTAGTAGGAAACTCTCTATCGCTAACTACGATTCGACACGAGGAAAACACCCTATCTACACCCACAAGACCGTTACCAGTAAGTATATTGAGCCTTACTGATAATGACTCATGCTCCAGTCCTATCTGTGTCGCGAATCGTGCAGACATAAATGAATGTGATGCACCTGAATCAAATAATACGGATGCAGAAAAAGATTTGATGAGAATGGTATCTGCCACCACCTCACCTGATGCCAACTCCTCCTCTACGGTCAAAGCCATCGCTTGACCGTGCCCTCTGGGTGCTGGTCCCCTCTGCTGGAAACCTCTCTGGCGGTTCTGAACCTGAGCTTGGACCTGGGCATACTGTTGCGGTTGTTGTTGCTGGAATGCCTGAGCCTGAGGCGGCTATAGCCTCGGAGGCTGATACTGCTGCTGCTGTACTGGTGCTGGTCCCCTCATCGAGGGACTAGTCTGGGCCGATGAGGATGAACCGGCTCTCTGTGGGCAGGACCCTATCATGTGATCCGGTACCCCACAAGCCAAACACAATCCTTGTGCTCGACGACATTCTGACATTACATGCCCTGGCTTCCCACAATGAGTGCAGCCTATTGTGGAAGACTGCCTCCGCTTCTGCTGCTGAGGATACGTCGGAGTCGAATGCTGAACCGACGTAACTGATGCTGCCCTCCTCGGAGCTCCAATGGTCAAGGCCCTAGCTGCCGGGGCTGGGGCTGAAGACTGGATCATCTGACCATGGGACCGCTTTCGTCCTTCAGTTCTGTCTATAATTCTCTCCGAGGTATACTCATGCCTCTTAGCTGCCCGCAAAACAGCATTAAAGGTCTGATGCTCAAACTGCTCCACTGCTAGAATGATCTCTAGGTGGAGTCCCTGCTGGAATCGCTGCGCTCGATCAAACTCGGTTGCCACCAAAGTGGGATCAAACCGACTCAGTCTTGAAAACTCGGCCGCATATCCATCGACCGTCCTGCTCATCTGCCTGAGATTGGTGAACTTCGTCTGTAAGTCATGCCGAGCCACAGCATCGAAGTACTTGATCTGAAACTTGTCACTGAATACCGCCCACAGGACAGGCGTTGCCAATCCAACCGCTATCATCACCCACCAGGTGCGGGCTAGGTCCAATAACTGTAGGCGTACCACAGCTACCTTCTCTCCTTCTGGAGTCTTGGCTGCATCTAAGATAATCTCAATGTCCTGGAGCCACGCATCAGCTACAATAGCGTCTTCACTCCCATCAAAGAAGGGAGGGTTGAGGCGCTAGAAACTGCTAGCCGTACTGTTCCCTTGATAACCAACACGGCCCATGGCATCCTGTACTGCCTGGTGCAGGGCATCGCCCCGACGATCTTGAGATGCAAGCAATATTCTGATGAGACCCACCAAAGTGCCATCGTCAGGCTCTGCAGGCTGGACTGGCTGAACTGGGGGCTCGGGGTCCCCGGAATGCATGACTCGGGAGGCCACTCCAGAGTGCTGGGCTTGGTCTCCAGGTTGCTGCTGGTCCACTGGAGGTGCTCCGCCTTGCTGATCGGTAGGACCAGGAACAATGCCGCTGAAGGAAACGACATAGGGAACAATAAGAAAGGACCATGATAGATCGAGGATATAAACATGTGATCAGGTCAAGGATTCTAAAAGATCAGAAGGCACGAGTAGAGATCAAGGGTGAGTGCTGATTGAGACATCTATCCGGTAAACCCACACACATCTTGATCTACAAGACCTGTATGGGCCACCACTTAAACCGTGTCACGCCCCAGAACCAAAATACTGGAGAGCGGGGGACAGACACAGCCAGCTACGTACATTGAAGTAATTCTCACCTCGCAATACGGTCACGGCTGTCTAGATGCATGAGGGTTTACTACAAGCCATCAGTCTCTTAAGGTCAATAACAAGCCTAGTGTCTCAATCTCAAGCAACAAGTAGATATAACAAGATGGTAGATCATCAGACATACAAAGTAAGGCGTCCCATACATTACATATTCAGATGATCATGAAGCTAGTCATACAAAATACGAAGACTAGCAAGAGTTTAAGTCATACATGATCAACCCTAGGATTTGTCAATCATGCTACAGCCCGTAGGCAGACAGTAAATAAAGTTGTAAACGAGCTAACACTTGCTCGGCGGCTAAACGCCTCAAAAGAATATTTTTACAAGGGAGTGGGAGAGCAAAATAAAACCCACTCGTTGTCGGGATTCCTTCTAGTGTTCACCATCTGGCAGGAAGGTTGGAAGATCCTCGGTAGCTGCTCCGAAATTTGGCCATACAAAACCAGCTGGGTCAGACCCCAGAAAGAGCAAGTGCCACAAAGGAGGCTTCACTTAAGAACTAAAACCAGCATGTCAGCACATAAATCATAGGTGAAATAACATAAGACATGAGTTAAAGAAAACATGATGATAAATGATAAGATAACTAGGGGACTATTCCGGTACCCAAGTTACAGCCCGTAAACCAAATAAGGACCGGGGTTGTAATCCTTCACCTGAACAGAACTTAGCCTCGAACCAATTATCGATAAGGTAAAGCATAAACAAGCATGTCCGGAGATATCCATGCACTGGATCTAGGCAAGACTAAACAAGATAGGACTCCATCCATCATTCACTGCCAAACAAAGAGTACGGCTTGATACTTAACTAACTAGGGTTATCACAAGCTTAGTTACTAGCAAGATGCAATGAGGTACGCCTACGGCCACAAGCCATGCAGACTATCCAGGTTATCCAGACGCAAGGTTCAAGCTTAGAGTTATCATGCCTTGTTAGGTGACTTGGATGCAACACATGACAGTGTGCATAGTAATCGTTTCATGTAGTGCCCCACATAGCAGTGAGCTGGAAATGTGCCATACTCGTCGGCAGGCTACAAGTCCGTCAAGGAAGGCGCCCAGATAACGGGATTGCTTGTAGCTGGAATACCTCTCTATATGCTCTACTTGATCAATCTAGTCATTAACCTAGTCAGATTCAGTATGAATCCCTGACCGTGGTAACCAGGGATACATGTCCTAGACATGATGCGAGACAAGACTGGTTGCTTATACAAGCATATTCAATACAATCACCCACGGTGTCAAAAATTCACTTAGCATGTCAGGTTAGCCGTCACAACAGCGTATCAAGGTTATCATGTCGGGTTGCTTATCAAGATTACTTATCAAGGCAAGGGTGCGTCACAACGGACCACCATCAAGAATTATCATGTCAAATTACTTGTCAAGAGTGCACCACGGCGGGTCACTAATCATGCAATTCTATCACTAAGCCTTGTTCCGATTAACATTCATAAATAATGTCATACTCACATCGGGTCCATGTCTAGTTTACATCAAAAGGCGTAAGGATATAAAATGGGTACAAAAATTAGGCTGCGCTCAAGTCAGGCTGCGCTCAAGTCAAGCTGCGCTCAAGTCAGGCTGCGCTCAAGTTAGGCTGCGCTCAAGTCAGACTGCGCTCAAGTCACCAAAAGGCAGCGTATGAGTCACACTACGCTCACGTCACCAAAAGGCAGCGTATGAGTCAGACTGCGCTCACGTCACCAAAAGGCAGCGTATGAGTCAGACTGCGCTGCGCTAAAGAGCGCGCGCAACTCAGTGGCGCAAGCTAAAAAGCTCGCGCACACTGCTCACTGTCTTCTCCAAATCAGCAAGAACTCCATGGTTTGAACCCAAAGCTTCAAAAGTCCATAACTTGGTCAAAACAAGTCCAAATCCAACTTTTCAAAGGTCAAAATTGGGTAGAATAAAATTCTCTACAACATGGAACCATCAAAGCTTGAAAACAAAGAAGTTTGATAGATCAAAACCACCAAAATCCGAAAATAACTAATTTCTAGATCTACAAAAATTAAAGCCTCAAAATGGAAAATGACAAGTTCTAATGTGTCTTAGAAACATGAGGAGAAGCTAATGGAACAATAAAAATGTGCTCTCTTGTGGAAGCAAGTTGCACTTGCCTAAGGGGTGTTCTTGGTTGGTGGTGGGTTTAATGGAGAAGGAAGAAGAGTTAATGAGAAAGTGGAGGAGAGAGAAAAGTTAGGTGGGTTATAAAGAGGAATGGTGGTGGGTTTAACATGATGAACCAAAAAAATAAACCAAGCCAACCCAAAATAAACCAAGTTAAACCATTACATGCTATGATGAACCTAATCAAGATTAAACTGAAATTAGCTAGCTAGTCAAGAAAATAAAAATACATGTCTGGATTCCATATACGTATACTGGAAATACGTAGAACGAAAAACGGGGGTGACATGTACTATAACAAGCCATAATAAGAAAAATATAAGAAACTGGAAAAATGAATCACGAGTGCGCTACGACGAGCCACTATCAAGCAATAGTGGACAATACAAGAATCATGAGTGCACTACGACGAGCCACTATTAAGCAATCAAGACAGAATACGCTACTACGAGTCATACATAAATCAAAGCAAAAGCATGTATAGGACAATTCAGGATAGCAACTTTGTGCTCAAGCAATCATGAATAAGACTAGGCATGGCATGAACGATAAGTCCAATAAATCTGGACATGCAGGTAATAGCCAGTATACAACATGTCATGGCATATACAGGAAGTCAACATACAAGAAAAAATCAAGAAACTAGAACAAAATTAAGAAATATAGAAATGGGTGTAATGATAATATACCGACGATATACTCTTGTCCCAACTGTATGTTGATCTAAGACCACAACATGTCCTCTGTCACAAAAATATACAACACCGGTATATCGTCAGTACAAACCAAATGTGCCAAATTGGTATAGCCTCGGTACAATATAATATATCATCAGTATGTCATTTCTGGGCCGAATTCCTAGATAAATCCAGGAAATCAAATTTTCGAACTAAGTAATACTGGGTATGTCTCATAAAGCATATGGACTAGATTTCATGGTGGTAACTCCTGTATCACTCCCGATACCGTATTTTCCAACTAAGTATTATAACAAGGCTTTGCAGAAAATTAAAACCTAGATCAAACCAAATTCGAAAACATTTAAATAAATGAGATTCACGAGAGAAATGTATTTAACAAAGCATATACTGGACAAGACTAAACATTCAATGCCAAAGAAAATGTAAACAATAATAAAACAATATTGTTCATAATTTGCAAGATGTACTTGCCTAAAAGTAAGCTCCTTACATAAACATTCTACTCCACCACCAAGAGAGGTTAAGAAACCACACTCTTAAGCCTCAAGACCAAGCTCCAAGCTCACGAAATAAATATAAAAAATGAAAATATAGAGAATAGAAGAGAAAAAAAGAAAGAAAGTAAAAAAAAGAAAAAATAAAATAAACCGAATGGGTCTATATAAACAGGATGAATTAATCATGATCGTCGGATCTACCTTGTCAGCGATCCATGACTTGTTTCGATCAATCTTATCCATCCATAAAGAAAACTAATAAACTAATGGATAAAGAGTGCTTTAGAACCAAATAACTAATGGACGATAGCGAGTATCGAATACTATTCATGAAAATATCAAAAATAGAAAATATTTTTGATCGGTATACCAGCAGTATAGACCAGTATACCGTCGGTATGCCGATCAGACTATCAATTCCTACTTTTGGGGAAAAAAATTTGGGATTCCGTTCTCTACACGGGTCCTAGCACCGATCTATTACAATGCCAAAGGATAAAACACAAGTTATTGGTAGTCTGATAATAAACATGGTCATTAGAAACTCAAGAAATTATGAGTATCACATAATACCACAATCACAAAAACTAAGAAAACCCACTTAATAGTAAATACTCGCGTATCCATATAGAAATATCGTTATTATAAGACGAGTCTCACAATAACGAATGGGGAGTGAAAATAGAAAAGGAGAAAAGGGAAAGGAGAGAGAAACTAAGGGGTTCTAATGAAGAGGGGAGTGATGCTTGGCCATTGATTATGCCAATTAATGAATCCATACGACCCACACTTAATCCCATTCATAAAAACAAACCAAAGGACCAATAAATGAAAGGTAATACTCAAGTCAGTGGGCTGACTGGCTCGATCGGGTCCCGATGGTATACGGAAGGTATAGCGGTATACCGGCAGTTTGTCAGTCTGATACTAAATTTTCTATTTTTGAGAATATGCTCTATTTTATGTATGGGTCCTAGTAAAGGTCAATCGCAATGTCAATGTGTATACTACAAGGCTAAGGTAGTCTAATGCTTAATTATATTGTTCTAAAACAAGTAACCAAAATACACTTGTATGAGTCAGTTAATCAATTTACCCTATCAGTCACTCTACGACTATATACATACATAGTAACCTGTGTGATAGCAAGACCCGTATTCCATTATCGTAGCAGTGAGCCACCCCTATACCAAATAAGGACAAAGGGTATGACACTACTCCGAGATGAGGTACTACTCCAGGCTATGGTCAGGTGCTAAGATACTCAGTCAGTCGGTCTTAACATATCGACCCGCAACATCATCGAACTACCACAGGAAATCCTATACCAAGATACTCATCAAGATATACAAGTCTACTAGTGGATACTGATACGAGAACAAGATAATTTATTGTTATAAGATACAAAAACAAGAAATACCAAAATAGTACACATACAAATGAGTACATCAGAAACAGAGAGCGACATGTAGTAAACATGTTTTCGCAATTGTTCTTTTTCCAACATAGTGATATCAGAACTGTAGTTTCATGAAGAAGAAATGATAGAATTGTTGTGTATTCATATTCTTTGGAAGAAAGTATATATAGAGATACAAACCCTAGTACACCAAGTAATTACAATTACAAATCTATTTATGACTTTCTATAATTATAGACTTTCTATAACAAGATTTTACTTAATTAGTAACTTCCACTAATTAAGTTGTTCCTTAATTAAGGCTTCTTATAATATAGTAATTGAATACTCCCCCTCAAGTTGGTGCATACATATCACATACCCAATTTGGACAAGAAACGTATGAAAATATGGCTTGCCACGACCATTGTAAGAATGTTGTCACGACTCGCTCCTGAATAATCAGGTACGAGTCATGCTACACCCGGCCTACACTGTTATGAAAAGTGGTAGTAGCCGTCTAAACGTCAGAAATCATCACGTACCACATTATCAATTTCACATCACAACAATCTAATCGAGCGATACAATATATATTGTTTTTTTTATTACACGCCTTTCATGATAAATATCCGAAGGTAGATCTGCTAGAAATATAAAGGCAACACTACAAATCCTCAAATAACAATCAATGCTAAATTAGAAACTATGTCCTCTCGGAGATGATCTCCGGGTCCTAGGAAGCCTTGGATGGGGTCTCCACAATAGGGTCCTCCTGTGGTCCACACAAAGTAGGGTATCCCGACTCATCATCACCTAAAATTTCAAAGATTCAACCAAGAAAGGAGCAAAGTACAGTGTAACTCAGCTGTATCCAACAACAACAAGATAGAGTAATGAAAGAAGAATAATAGCAGAAAATAAATAAAGAACATGCATACCTGACCAATGCTCTATCTAAATGTGATACATGTAGTTTAGAATATTGATTAGCATGTAGAGGCTAAATAAGGTACATCGTGAGGGATGATATACTAGCATTCACGCACGCAAGTATAAGGCACGTCCGTCGACGGCTAGCAAACACACAATACATAGGCACGGTAAGGCTTGTCAATCGGCAAGCTAGCAATCATGTGTTGCGCCCATGTTAGGTATCTCCATGCCAAAGTACGTTCTTCCTTCTGACATGATACAACACAACAGCAACACATCTATGAGACATGAATAAAATGTTATCGAATAGTGCTGAGGTACAATACGTGCCTTTACCGGTAGATCCTCACAAGTTCACCTAGAATAATTAAGAAAAAATAATTAGAGTTTATTTAAAAACATCTCTAACAAATTCTATGCTAACTAAATCCCACTCTAAATATTCTACTAAACTAATAGTTAATTAATAGCTTAATATTTAATTATCAAGAATTGCTAATGATATTAACAACCAATATCCATATTAATAATATTTATCTCTCTCTCTCTCTACATATATATAGAGAGAAAGAGAGAGATATAAGATTAATAGTTAATATATATATATATATATATATATAGAGAGAGAGATAGATAGATAGATAGATAGATAGATAGATAGATAGATAGATAGATAGATAGATAGATAGATAGATAGATAGATAGATAGAGAGAGAGAATAATGGAGGTGAGGTGCCACCTCACGGTGAGGTGGCTATATGTCACCCCCCATGCTATCATCATGCACTTGCATACTTTTCGTTGCATAATGATAGCATGAGGGGTGACACATAGCCATCACCCATAGGATGGCACCTTACCTCCTTTATCCTCTCTCTTTTTCTCTCTCTCTCTTTTTTTTTTTAAGAAACGAATACTTTATTGAGGTAATAGGCGTAAAATGCCGAAGCCTATACAAGTAAGCGTGCTCAACGCGACAAAAGGAAGGGAAAATAAATAGCACGAGATACACACAAAAGGAACCAGATCTCTACGACGGCCGACGATCTGATGTCCGTGGGAGCGGCTACAACTGGCTAGGAGATCGTGAAAGCCGCCAGTCGAGAGGACAAGACAAAGTCTATTGTGAAGATTGAGCCAAATGTGATTCGCCAACTCACCAGAAAGTAGGCGTGCTCAGTTGATTCCGATTGGTGCTCCATGCAGAAATGGTATCTGGACGCGAGGTTGAATCCGATAGATTTGATAGAGTCTTCCGTCGGAAGCTTTCGTCGAAATACGCGCCAGATAAGGATAAACCATTTGATGGGTATGCAAGACTGCCAAAACTTAGCAGAAGTGGTATCTGGTACGCCACTGCTTCTCGCCACTATTCTGGCAGAAGCCAGCGTGAAAGTCCCACTCAGATTAGGTGACCATCTCCACGTGTCGGATATGTCAGTGACCCGCAGGTTGGCTGCACGAAGACCGTCGGCCGCCGGCTGACCAAACCAATCTCTGACCCTCCCCCAATTCTATCTAAAACCGCCAACCTATAGATCCCTAATTACGCATTCCGGCGGAGTACAGACGTTGGGCTGGATGGTGTCTTCCCCTAACCACCTTTCCAGATGGGCCGATGAGCGTTCGTCGCCCAACTGCAGACGGATTAAAGGTTCTACAAGGTTGCATCTATGAATTATGCAACGCCACGATGCCAAAGATCTATTGTTAGTGACTGCCTCTGACAGATGTGAGAATCTGGAGTATCTAGCTCTCATGAACCTCGTCTAAAGTGAGCTCTCCGTGCGTAATTTCCACAACAACTTCATGGAGCAGGCGTCCACGATGTAGGCAAGTCTGCCGAATCCCATACCTCTTTCTTCGGTGGGTTTGGCCATGGTATCCCAACTGGCCCAATGGTGTTTGTCCTTGTCGTCGCGTTGACCCCAGAAAAACTTGGCGAAGAGGAATTCAAGATAGTGGAGGACCTTCTTGGTGGGGGAGCATACGACTAGGGTGTACAACGGGACGGAGGAAAGGACATATTTGATATGGATCATCTTGTCTCCTGGAGATAATGTTGCATTGTGCCATCCCGCGATCAGTTTACGGATCCTGTCTATAAGGTGGTCGTATATACCCGAGTCCGACCTTCCGTATACCAGCGGGCAGCCCAAGTAGATGAAAGGCGGGTAGGCCGTGGCGAACGAGGTCATATCGAAAAGTACTACCGAACATGTTCTGTCGACTTTGTGATGGGTATATATGACACTCTTATTGTTATTGACGCGCTGTCCGGAGCAACTTGTGTATCTCGCGAGCATGCTTAACACTACCTCGATCGATCCGAAGTCTCCAAAGAAGAAAATAAGGATGTCATCAGCGTGCGCCAGGTGAGTGATAAGTGGACAGCCAGTGGTGGTGTAGAAGTGATGGAAACCGAGAATTCTGGACATGCTTTTGAGGCTTCTACTGAGCGTTTCTGTCGCAATGATGAAAATGGTGAAAGAGAGAGGATCCCCTTGTCTAACCCCACGGGTGGATCGGAAGAACCCCACAGCCTGGCCATTGATGACGGTGGAAAACCATGAGTTATTGATAGATCTGAAGATGATGTCAATCCAAGATTCGGAATAGCCGAACGCCCTGAAGACCCAGATCATGACTTGCCAGTCCAGGCGATCGTATGCCTTCTCCATGTCCAATTTGATGACAACGTTTCCCCCTCTGGACGGGAATTTCATACATGTGATCATCTCTTGAGCTAGGAGAATGTTGTCAGTGATGTTATGGCCTTGAACAAACCCACTTTGCTCTTCAAAGATGATTTTAGGGAGGAGATTGGACATCTGGTTGGCAATGATCTTCGATATGATCTTGTTGGCGAAGGTGCATAAGCTGATAGGGCAAAAGTCTTTGAAGGTTTTCGGGTTGTCTTTTTTGAGGATCAAGATGATGTTGGTGCAAGAAATGGATTTGGGATATCTCGCCCCTGGAAAAAGGTAATAGTGACCTCCAATAAGTCATATTTTTAGGTGTGCCAACAGACTCTGAAGAATATGCTATTGAATCCATCAGGCCCTGGGGCACTGTGTTCTTTTATAGACCAGATAGCCTCTTCAACATCTTCCAACGAAAGGGTAACCAACAGGGTCTCATTCTCGCTGTTGCTGATGAGGGATAGGATTTCCGACAGAAGTGCGATGTCTTTAACGACCTACTCTTTAGTGAAAAGTTTTGAGTATAATTTCTCCACCGCAACCTGAATGCCTTCTTGGTCCTCCACCAGGGCGCCATTATCGTCGGATATCCGGTGAAGTTGTAATTTGCTTCTGCGACCTTTGACACACGCGTGAAAGAAATTGCTATTCCGATTACCTTTGGTGTCCCAGGTCAATCTGGCTTTTTGTCTCCAGAAATTCGTTTCCACCTTAAGCCTGGATTTCAGAATAGCTCTGGCGAGGTTGAGCGAGGCGCAGGCAGTCAAAGATCTGTCAGCGGTGAACGAGATTTCAGCACGAGTGACATCATCTTCTGCCGCCTTAATGGCCTGGAAAATGTCTCCAAAAGCCATCTTGCTCCAGGACGATAATGCCTTGTGAGTGACTTTCAGTTTAGTCCCCACATGTAACAGAGGGTTAAGTTCCGAAATGGAGTTCCAAGCGGATGCCACGATGTTCTGGAATTGTGGATGATGCCGCCAGAAGTTGAGGAAGCAAAATATTTTTTTAGTGCCGGTGTGGTTGTTGTTGATCATGATGAGGAGAGGGGAGTGGTCCGATTCAGTGCAGTTCAGATGGAAGAGGTTTGTGATCAGGCCCATGTCAAAGCAACGGTCGTTGACCATCGCCCGATCTAAGCGAGAGTACTGGCGCCAATGGCTCTCCTACATGTTGCACCAGATGAATGCACTAGCCGTAGAAGGGGATGGAGTTTAAGTTTCCGTGGAAGATGAAGTTGTTGAAATCATCCATCGCATGCTGGGGAGGCGAGCGACCACCGGATTTCTCCTCTCTGCTGGACACCATATTGAAATCTTCGATGCACAGCCACGGAAGACCGTGGTAGGGAGAGGCAGCTTCCAACAGATCTTTCCAATGCAATCTTCGCTCAGGGTAGTCACAGCTGCCATGGACGGTGAAAAGGATGGAGCGGGACTTGAGGGACATATTTTTAATCCAGCAAGAGAGAGCCTGAGGTGAATCTTTTATGGTGGCAAATTTGAATTCAGGCCCAAAAAGATCCATATGTCATTACAACTGGTGACGGCATGAGGGAATTCGAGCTTGAGTTGAGTGGCTTTGATTTTTTTTGGGGGGGGGGGGGGGGGTAGGTTCAATAACGATAAGAAGATCTATATGATTAGTTTTCTTGAGGCTTAGGATTCTGTTCAGCGTCGGTTTGTTTCCAAGCACTCTCACGTTCCAGGATATGATGTTAAGCATTTGATGGGGTAGTGGGAGGGAGGTGGTTAAGCTTCGTGGTAGACCTCATAGTCCTAGCCATCTGCTGCTTTTGTTTGTTTTTATTCTTTTTAGAGGTGGTTTTTTGGGTGGCTGTGATGGTGGCCCCGTTGACTTCGGTGCTAGGCCCGCCGGGTTCCCTACTACCGTTGTCATCTGTCAAGGATGTAGTGGAGGCTTTTTCGCTTTCTTCTAGGGCGCATAAGGGATTGTTGCGGTCCAGGAATCCCGTTTCCTTGGCTTGCTAGAATCTATCGGTTAAAGTGAGGTCGAAGCTGGATTGGACGTCTGCAATATGAGGGGGAGGGTACCATGGGGGGACCCATCCACAGACGAGGGGATAGCCATTTCGGATTTAGGACGAGTTTGGTGAGTCTCGAGAGGCCTGGGTTCAGAATACTGCTCTAGTTGGCTCTCCGTCTGAACTTCTACAGGCAGTTGAGGGCGACGAGTGGGACTATGGGGAGAGTAAGCGTCCTTAGAAGGGGGAAGATTATGGACTCTGATGAGTTGTGGGATGAGATGGGGGTGGCACGCTGGGAGTGATGACGACTCCTGTTAGATGTGACTGAGGCGGGATGTGTCGCTCGGCCACACTGTTGGGCTGAGAGGACTCTGGCTGGACGTCTCTGTCGTGAATTGACGAAGAGCACTCACTAGAGTTGTCGACAGCCCCGTCAGGGGCGATACTTGAGAGAAGTTCAAAGGAATTGTTGAAAGAGATGTCGGAAGGGTTGAATGGGACGATCGCGGAGCTATGCATGTTGGTCAGAATGGGGCGGCCGAAGAGCGCGGCAGGTGGAGTAGGGCCATCAATCAGCAGGGAAAGATTGGGATACGGAGACTAATGAGCAGTGTCAGGGCTTCGGTGGGCAGCCATTGTACTTTGGTTGTGCGACCTAGACTTCTTTAGCTCGGGGTGGGCATGAAAGCAGTACTGCATGGAGTGACCGGACATCTGGCAGTATTTGCAGAAGATGATGTCGTTATCATAAACCAGCGGTTGGATGTGTGTTTGGTCTCCGAGCTCGATCTCTATCAGTTTGGAAGGTTCTTTCATAAGGTTTAATTCCACGTATATCTTCGCATAGTTGCATTTGGAGTGGTTTTTAGTTTCTTTTGAGATAGCTACCAGGGTCCCAAAGGAGCTGGATATCCATTTTAGGGCTACTGCGGGGATGCAAACGAGGGGAAGGTTGGGGAGGGTGATCCATGTGGATATGATTGTCGAATCAACTTTGGGGTTGAAGTTGGGAGACCATTTGACAATCTTAACAGTCTGAGTTCCGATTCTGGAAGTGCCCTTGACCCGGACTAAAGAGTAGTCCGGTTCAGATGAAAGATGGAGGAACATGTGCTTAGGGTCAACCGGAGCGACCCAGTATGCTGCTTTGAGGCCCCACCTAGCTATAGCTTCCATAACTACGATGATTTTCGGGCATCCAGATCCAAATTTGAGGATGAAGGTCTTAGTGAAGGGTGAGGATAGGGAGGAGATTTCCAGCACGGCAAAGGGGACACGGATGGGGTAGCCGGCTGGGGGTGGCAAAAATTCGACGTCCGGAAGCTAAATCTCTACCATCGGAGTGGGGAGCTGCCTCCCACGATCCGGCCGGAGAGCCTCGGCGTAAGATGGAGCAAGAGGAGGGGCCACTGCACGCGGGATGCCTGAATGAGAGGAGTCTCCGGGTGGTGCCACAGCACAGAAAAAGCTCGCTGAAGTGGAGAGGTCGGGAATGGCGGGAGAGAAGCGGTCTGCGGGGCGCATCACAGGATCGGCGTGCTACCCAGGATGACCCGAGGGATAAACACCGGAGGGTGGAGACGCCCCCGGAGAGGCCAAAGCGAGCGAGTGGCCCACGAGGGTTGCGGCGCACAGTCCTGGGGGGGCCTGCAGTCGAAACAGAAGGGAGGCCTACCGGAGCACTCAAAGCGCTGGAAGGTGCACTGTTCGGCCCAGATGCAAACGAGCGCACAGGTGAGGGTGTGCAACCCGCTGTGCTGGACTATACGCAGCACTCCCCAGGTGCCAAAGAGCGCGCAAAAAGTAGGACGCAACCCGCTGTCTGTGCCAAGCGGCACAAAGGAGCGGTCCTGTCCATGTGGGCCACACCAGGACAAGCGGGGGCAGAGGAGGCACGCTCGTATGGACCGTGCCAGGACGGCTGGTTAGCTGAACCGAGGAGCCTTGGGACAGGGCAGGGAGCCTTGGGGGCAGGTGATAACAGAAGCAAGGAGGTCCTCGGACCCAACACTGGACAAGAGCCCGAACAACGCGGAGGGGAAAGGAGCGGTGCCCGAACAACGCGGAGGGGAAAGGAGACGCCGTCTCCGCCTGCCGCTGGAAGAATGGGGGGAGCGGTGCCCGAACAACGCGGAGGGGAAAGGAGGGGCTGCACCTATGGCGCCGACGGCCGGCGCAAAGACGGCGATGAGGGGGTGAGGCATAGGGGTGGCGGGGAGAGGGGAAAGGGTCCGGGAGAGGAAGGGGGGGAAGGGGAACATGACTTTTTATATATATAATATTAGATTGTATATATAATATTAGATTGTATATATATATTTAAATTATATATATATATATATATATATATATATATATATATATATATATATATATATATATATATATATATATATATATATATATATATATATATATATATATATATATATTTAAATATATATATATATATATATATATTTTATATATATATATATATATATATATATATATATATATATATATATTTTATATATATATATATATATATATATATATATATATATATATATATATATATATATATTACAAATAAGATTAATACTTATGAATCATATCTAGAATATAATAGTTAGGAATAAAAGACTTATCAATTAACTATTTACAAAATAGGACCAATTCAAGAAAACCTAAGAAGAGGAAGAACCTATTGCCAAAATCTTTTTACCTTTTTCTTTTTTAGCCCAGCCCATATATGCCTAAAATCAAAACAAAAACCTACATGTTTTTCTTCTCTTCTTCTTTCTTTTCTTTCTTTACACCTACTGGCCCACTAGCCCAAACTCTCAACCTGGCCCATTCTCCCTCATCTAACCCTCACTCATTGTTTCCCTCTCTTTCTCTCACTCCTCACTCTCTCCAAAAAGATCAAAAAGAAGAAAGAAGAAGAAGAAGAAGAAGAAGAAGAAGAAGAAGAAGAAGAAGAAGAAGAAGAAGAAGAAGAAGAAGAAGAAGGAGGAGAAGTAGGGGTGAGCAACGGTTTGATTCGGTTTAAACCGAACCGTATATATGAAAACCAAAATAACCGTAAACCGTGCTTCTCAAAACCGAAAACCGAATCCTTTTTATAAAAACCGAACCAAACCGAACCGAATTAATTCGGTTCGGTTTTCGGTCGGTTCGGTTTCATGGGACAATGTGCCGGACCTTCAATTTTTTAGCAAAATATGCCTATTTAAATAACAATTTATTTTAAAAATATAGTATTATTGTAGTATTGAATTATATATTACATAGTGTAAAAAATATCAGTATATATATAGATTGAGGGTTGAGAGAGTGCTAAAAAAAGTACCGACAGAGAATAAGAGGAGAGTATCCTCGGCTAAGGGTTACAAAATATTAGTATATGTAGATTGAGGATAGTTTGATAAATTATTAAATCTAAATCGGTTTTCGGTTCGGTTCGGTTATCCGGATCAAGAACCGAAAACCGAACCGTTATTTTAAAATTTTAAATTTTTAAATCGAACCGATAACCGAAAAGCCGAACCGTTTGTCATATTTCGGTTCGGTTTGGTTTGGTTTTCGGTTTTCAACCGTTATATGCTCACCCCTAAGGAGAAGGAGGAGATGATGATAATGAAGAAGAAGTCATCACCTAACTGGGATCAACGATGTATCTTCGAAGCTGGAAGACATGAAAGACGTCGTATACTTCCTCTAGGTTTGTAACACCCCAGTCCCAAAATACTTAGGACTAAGTACGTCGACGTGCCAGCTGCATACATATGAAGTAAACTCTAATATATAGAACCATCGTATGTATACATAAGCTGTAAAATGCAGTAAACCACGACACTAATCTCATCCACAAATAAAGAAGGAAGAATTTATAAATCAACTCATGAATTGCCATTTACAAATCGTTGGGCGGAGACAACCCACTACCAACTAAAAAAAGAAGAAATACATAATAAATGAATTTGTCGAGCGATACGTAGGAGATCCAAGTACAATCACCTCGGAGGAATAGAGTAAAACATGATCGTGGATAGAGCACCTGCGAAACATCACAAAGGCACACCTAGAGAGTTCACCAGGTCCTTAGAGGGACGTAATAAGATACAGATAGAACATGCCATAAATACTGAATATAAAATATGCCATAAAGTCACAACTAAAAGTAAATTATCCAAACTACAACACGGCCCAATATTCCATCATCGAAACAATGGACTACCCCTACAACCAAACAAGGACAAGGGATAGTATACTATGTAGGAACGAAATCGTAAAGCAGAATACTCTAGAGGGGGGTGAATAGAGTAGGCAGTGGAATATTGCTAATTAAAAATCTCGTTAGCCGTTAGATCACAGATATAAAACTAATCACAAAGTAAATGACAGTAATGAAAAAGTGATCAGAAGGCAAACACAAACACCGAGATTTATATTGGTTTCCCTCTTGTAAGGACTAGTCCAGTAGGAAGAACTCTAGCTTCCAGTTGAATCCACTATTGGAAAATTCTACAAGTTTTCATACGAAGTTCTTGCAACTTCTACAAACGCGAGCTTTGATACGAAGAACTCGACCAACTTCAATTATGAAGAGTTGTATCTTCAATCAAGCCTCTGATTACAACTGCTCTGAAACTTCTAGACCGTACCGCACTGGCAAATCGGCTAGAGGATTGTAACTGGCTTGGGATTTAAAAATGAAAGCTTTTGAGAACTCTTTGGAGAAAATGTAAGCTTTAGAAGAGAAGAGATTGAAAGTGAATTGGTGATTTGAAATGATCGAAATTCTTCTCTATTTATAGTTTTTCCAAAGACAGAATTCTGGCAGAACTCGGGCAGTACTCTGACAAAGCTCTTTGCAACAAACCACATGACTTAGTGGGAATATTCTGGAATCATCATTAACTAATCAGAATTAATTTTAATTGATCAGTATTAATTGGGAATATTCTAGGAATATTCTTTCTAGCCCATGTACCTAGTAATTCTAGGTCTTTTCTAATCATGGCTGTTAATAGCCACATTAATGGCATATTTATTTATTCTAAAATTATTAGTTTTCCTAATGGTCGTGTCCCTATCGTGTCCATTTCATTAATTCTGTTTTTATATTTATAATTTTGTCTCGACACAGACACTACCATGTCATCTCCATGTTGACCCAAACTGGATCACAGTCAACCTGATTTAGATAATTAACAACTGATATCTGATATGATCCAATACGACACATTAAGTGCAAGACAGAACATCACCTATGATTCAATATGACACATCAAGTTCAAGACAGACGTCATCTATAAGCTGTTGTATTACAAATGTATTTTGTTCTCAGTCTATAATTTTTAATTTATTGAGTCTAGGAAAATGTGTACGTTGAGTCGCATTGTGTCATCTCAATCCCTAGACATATTTCTCCAAGCTCCACCATACAAACAAACCAATTCTTGAACCAAACCAGACCACTCTTACCCATATAAGGCTTCTGGTCTGAGGCAGACAGAACTCCGGCCGAACTCTGCCTAAGGCAGAACTCAGGCCAAACTCTGTCTCCTTAAAATCAGCTACCTAATTTTTAGGGCCACCTAGCTGCGAGCTGTCCATTGTTCGAATTTTTGAATATTTGGGACAGAATTCTGGCCGAACTCTGCCTCTCTTAACTAGTATAAATAGAGCTTGATTCCTCTTATTTCAAATCATCTCTCACTCTCAAGCTTTCAATCTTCTATGCCTTATATGCTCTAAGCCTAACTCTTCCAAATCCTCTAGCCATAAAACTTCCTAAGCCACAAGGTGCTCAGTGCGATTCAGCTAGAAGTTCTGTGCAAGAGTTGAAAAGAAGTCACTTAGAAAATTCCAAGTTTCACATCTGCGAAGTTAAAATAGTCGAGCGCTTCAAAGGCTCGTGTTAATAAGAAGTTGGCGTGCTGTTCGGACTAAAGGCACGTGTGTACCCTATTTCACAAATATTGGATTTTAACTCCGAGCAAGAGTTCTCGGGCCTGGACTAGTCCTCCACGGGAGAAACTAGGATATATCGTTGTGTTTGCGTTTGCTCTTCTAAAATCTTTTACTTTTCCCATTATTACTCTCTGATTATATATTCTCTTAGTAGTTGTTTTCTAGACTTAGCATAGAGTTATTTTAATTGGTCATTATAGACACAAACTCTATTCACCCCCCTCTAGAGTTGCCTCCATGCTACTTCACTCCATTTAACGCATCCTGTGTCCCCCAACATAGGATTACATCCAGGACACTAAATTTCCCTGTGTCTCGTGTCCTCTGTCATGGACACGACACTAGACCACCGGATTTTAAACCTTAATTTCTAACCCTAACCCAAATTCTACTCGCCAACCACCGTGTCTGGCCAGATCTCGTCGGAGGAGTCGTTGACTACCGTATCCTGAAGGAGTCAGGACATGGGGTCACTACTACTAATTGGATATACCGTGTCCGACCTTGGAATCCTAGATGAGCCGCTTGTTGACGACGCATGATCGGTCGCCAGTCTTTGTCGGAGAAGCTCCACGTCGCTGCCCCATCCACTACAGGAGTCACTACTACTTCCCAGATCTGCTCCTTGTTTTCCATAAATAAATTTCTTTATTTATTGTGTATTTGGGAAAATTACAACTGTGGGAATCTGATCTAGAAGACGATCACTTTATCCCTTGGACTATGCGAAGAAGAAAAGCTCTCAAAATTTTGACAGTAGATAACTATATATCTGTCCAATGAATAAAAAAAAGAACTCTATTTATAGAGTCAAAAATAATAACTGAAAAGATTAACTGTCTTCACAGCCTGTGCTTAGTTGAAAATCACACAGGATTTAACATACGCAAGGTTGTGAGCAGTTACTGGACGTGGCCTGTAACTGTTGGACAGATGGCAATCATGCATGAGTCGTGTGCAAGTTACAGGACACGCAGGCGAGAGATCAGTGGCATGGCTGCCACGTACTCCAATTTGATAAAATTCACGCAGACTTGTTGAAGACGAAATCCACGCAGACTCAGGGTAGAAAGTTTCAAAATCCACGCAAACTTGGGGCAAGAAGCTTCAGAATCTACGCAAACTTTGATGAAGAAAACTTCAGAATCCACGCAGACTTGAGGAAGAAAACTTCAGAATACACGCAGATTTGGGATAGAACTGCCAGCTGTCTTGATTCAGCGTGCCTCGACTGACACAAAATCTCTGGCAGTGATTGCTTTTGTCAGTCACATTAAATGACAAGAAGCTCTTTTGGTACGCCAACTTGACGAAGGTTGAGTCTTGCTGAAGAAGATTTCGAAAATCACGCAATAGACGGCTGTGATCTCTCGAATTCTGTGCATACGTGGCATACAAAGAGACATTCTTCGACTGTTGTGCTGTCAGTCATAATTACTCTCTGACAAATGATGAGCTGTCTCCCTAGCGTGATTTGTAAATATTGTCCTGATCAACTGAGCGTGACTTTTGACTCTGTCCTGATCAACTCAGCGTGACTGTCATTTTTAAAGGCCTACAAGACCCCCTTCAAAGTTTTCGAAAAATTGAAAAGACCTCAAAATTTTAGAAATACTTTAAAAATAAGATGATAAAATGAAATCAGTCACGCTGAGATGACTTCAAATTTTTCGGAAGTCGGAAAGACTTCGAAGTTCTTTGAGAATATCCAAATGAACTTATTTAAATGTCATGACGACTCTTCATTTTTCGAGACTGATTACATCCAGTTTATGGTGGAATATGAACCGCCGGCGAGCACTGTTATATAAACAGGGAGAGGATTCATTTAATCTTCATCTTACGTCAACATGACACCAAAAGAGAAAGCTGAGGAAGAAGCACGCAAGTTGGGCTTTTGTTCCCATGGTGACCCCACTTTTGGGGGTGAAGAGCCAGCGCCCCTTGTCTTCGAACTCAAAGATGATCCCTTGCAACTAGCCAAGAATTTCTTGAGCTATTTTGGCTTAGATGGCTCGTTCTCTTCTGATGGGCGCAGCCTCATAGAGCAGCGTGAAATGTTGAAGGCTCTGTTACACCGCATGGGGGTCAAAAGCGTAGAAGAACTAGGCATTAAGCTCAGTCGCTCTGGAAAATAGAGCGTGTCTTTTGTGCTTTTGTTACACTCTTTTTGTTTTGTCTTTTGTAAGGCCATCAGTGCCTGTCTTGAAGAATGAAGTACAACTTTCGTGTTTAATCTGCGTGCATTAATGAAGAATATTAATTAGCACCCTTTGACTATTTCTAATGTTACTCTGTCTTCCAAAGCACACGTAACACTCATTCCACGGTTTACGAGTGCTATTTATGCGGATCTTTTCCAAGAATAGACTTGTACTTTGTCCTTTAAATAGATAGAAGAGTTTCACAGATACTCATCTCCCATTCCTCTTCTTCTTCTCTGAGAATGAAATTTTTGGGAGATTTCACTCTCAAACATGAAAGCAATGTTTTCTAATATTCGACTTCTGCGCACTGTATCAAACATGAGTTTGCCAATCCTTAGTACCAAACTTGAAGGTAAGTCAGTGTAATACGTGTATTATTTTTGCTGTTGAAGATAGGCTTTCTGTTTCTTGTTTCTGATTTGAACAATACACGCCTGTCTCTGTTTGATAAATGCACACTGAATGATTTCTGTTGATACTTTCTGCAGAAACTTGGCTGAAAATTTTCTTTAGAACTGGCATTGGGGATGTGGATGCTGTGGAGAATATCCTGCTGACATCTACATCAGGGAGCTCATACGCTTTTGACACATAAATCAGACAACTCAGAACTCTTCGTAGGATAGAAGGGTCTTCCTCAGATGGTAGAAAGAGCCTTTATATACGAGAGTTGGTTGGTAGAGTCAACTCTACCCCGAGAAATCGGGTAGTAGAGTTCCTTTCACGGGAGAACTAGGAATTGTATCCCAAGGTTTGGATACATTCCTGTTTCCTCTGAAAGGTCGCTCCTAATCCACCAGTTGTATTGGCAGCACCACGACTTCGGGCTGCCATACTCTGTGGTTCTCCTCTCGTCTGAGAGAGAAGACCAGAGTTTGATTCCTGCTGATCTGGTCGTGACTGGGACTCAGATAGTCAGGAACTGCAACCAACAATGAACCTGACGGAGAAGATCCGACGGAGAAGATCCGAAGAAGAAGATAGATCTCTATTAGGTTATTGTTGTGGTGTAGAATAAAAATCCAAGATTTGTAATAGATTTCCATTATGATTTGTAAGAAAGTCTAAGAAAATGTAATAGACTTTTTGTGGTGAAATGAGAATGGAAATGATAATTCTTCTATGCTCAAGGATTTGTATTTGTGGATGAATTGTGGACATGATAGATAATGAAATCTTTTTTTCTGTTTTAGAGTATATGATATTATCAGAGGTATTATGGACGTGATAATATATAGGAACTCAAAAGAAAATAGATTGATTTCTATGCAGAGGTCAAAAATGACAAATGAGCAAGTAGATTCGGAATTGATTCAGAGGTTATGAAAACGTGATCAATAACGAATCCCCACTTAATAAATTGATAGAAGATCATGAACGGACGAATAAATGAACGGATGAACCGTCAAGTATTAATGAATGTGTGAATCGTCGGATGAACGCAATTAATGGATGGATGAACCGTCGGATGAACGTGACGTTTCATTATTTGAAGAACTTCTGCCTATAAATATAGCAGAAATCTGACAAGAACGAACACTTCTTCTTTCAAACATAAAAATGTCGTCTGAAGAAGCATCCAAGAAAACTGGAATTGCCTCAAAAGTTCAGAAAGGCACTGAAGAACACCCTGCTGATCCAGTTCAATCGAAGAAGACGGAAGCAGGCGAAGGTTCGTCTGCACCCAAGCCACCAAGGGACATTCTGGATTTCCTGCTCGAACCAGGAAAGACTGAAGAAGAAGAAGCCATGAGGATGGCCGTTTCCAAGTTCCTCGTGGGTTCTAGCAAGGAGGTTCTCGACTCTTTTGCTGATCACGTCTTCGAGAAGGACGGCAGTGGCCCACATCCAAATATAGAAAAGGATGATAGTGATCTTCTTTAATATCATGTATCATCATTCATGATAAAAATAAAATAAAAATTTTATTTCTAAACATGAAACTGTCTGATGATTACAAGCATTTACATTTATACATAGTACTTTTTAAGGAATTTGCCATTAATAGGTATCAAAACTTTTCGACCATCCAATTCTGAGAGTTGATAAGCTCCATTTGAGAAAACTTTGCTCACAATATAGGGTCCTTCCCACTTTGCGTCAAATTTGCCCTTGCTCATATGAGTCATAGTCATAGGACGTCTGACTGTTAGAACAAGTTCTCCTTTTTGATACGCCCGAATTCTGACTTTCTTATTAAAAGCTCTTGAAATTTTAGCTTGATAGAATTCAATATTCTGTTGAGCAGATAATCGCTTTTCATCCAGAGCTTCTAATTCTTGAAGTCGAAGACGATCATTATTTTTTGCAGTGAGTTCATTAGCGATTGCTATCCTTAAAGAAGGAATTTGAATCTCTAATAGAAGAACAGCTTCGCAACCATACACCAGAGAGAAGGGTGTATATTTAGTAGCATTACGAACTGTAGTGCGATAAGCCCACAAACATTCACCGAGCTTCTCACCCCAATTACGTTTGTTAGTAGAGACAAACTTCTTTAGGAGTTTGATGATGGTCTTGTTGAAAGCTTCTGCTAATCCGTTAGCTGCCGGATTATATGCGGTAGATGCCACATTGTTGATCCGGTGATCGTCACAGAATCGAGTAAACTTCTGACTGACGAACTGTGGTCCGTTATCATGAATAATGCATCGAGGAACACCAAATCTGTAGATGATGTGGTGCTTAATAAAGCAAATGACATTGGACGTCTTAACTTCAGACAAAGGAATAGCTTCGGCCCATTTGGAGAAGTAATCGGTTATTGCAAGAATAAACTGATGACCCTTGGATGACGGCGGATTGATCGGACCAATAATGTCCATGCCCCAAGCTTCGAAGGGCCATGATGCTGCTGTCGGATGTAGAAATTCCGAAGGTTGATGAATAAAATCCGCATGGATTTGACAAGCTTTATACTTCTTTGCATATTCGATGGCGTCTGATACCATAGTAGGCCAATAATAACCCATACGTCGAATACGGTCTTGAAATTTTGGTCCAGGCTGATGTGCACCACAAATTCCATCATGTGCTTCACGAATAATTTGTTGAGCCTCGTCACCGGCAACACATCGGAGAAGTAAACCATCATAGGCTCGACGATATAAGGTCTTTGTTGTATGATTATAATAGAATCGGAATGATCGTCGTCTGATAGATGCTGCTTCACTCGGATCATCCGGAAGAATATCATACAATACAAAATCTAAGAAAGGAAGTCTCCAATCCGTATCCGTATTTTGATTCTCGGCCGAATGACTGAAGATGAATTCCATGCTGGAATCAGATAAAGATGATAAAGATTTACGACTAAATCCAAATCCTCTTGTTGTGTTGACGTCATGAGATGTTGATTCTTCAATGTCAACTGGAAGTCCTAGGGTCAGGTTATTTTTAAGATGAAATAATTCTCGATTACGAACAATAATCATTTGTTGTCGTCTAATTGGGATAGCCAACACCGCTGCAAGATTAGCTAGAGCATCAGCTTCTGTGTTACATGCTCGTCTAACATGTTCAATGAAGAATTCTTCAAACGAAGAAGCCATAATTATAGCTGATCTATGATAAGGAACCAGATCTTGATGGCGGACTTCATAAGTACCCCTTATCTGATTGACAATGAGTTTAGAGTCTCTGTACGCCTCCAAATGTTGAATATTTAGATGTTTAGCGAGTTGAAGACCAATGAGTAATGCATTGTACTCAGCTACATTGTTTGAACACGGCTGATCGAGAGAATAAGCTCTTTGGATAGCAAGACCTTCTGGCATAACAAGAACGATTCCAACTCCAGCGACAATATCACCATTAGGACTTATCCTTGAAGCTCCATCAAAGAATAGACGCCAAGTAGGATCTTCTTCAGCAATTTGGTTTGAATCTAGGACTTCATCTGGAATTTCGTCATAGAGTTTTGAATCTTCTGGAATTGAATGAGCAGCCAGAAAATCAGCTAAAGCTTGTCCTTTGACTGACTTCTGAGGAATATAATGCATGTCATACTGAGCAAGTAGGATTCCCCAGTTAGCTAATCGAGAATTCAAAACAATGGGTTTCTTCATCATGATCCGTATAGGATTGATCCTGGAGATGACATGAATAGTCTGGCCAATGATATAATGTCGTGTCTTTTGAACAGCGAACATCAAGGCTAGACATTCTTTTTCGACTGGTGAATATCGAGGTTCAGCTCCGGTCATAGTACGACTGAGATAGTAGATGGCTTGTTCATGACCATTTTGATTCTTTTGAGCGAGTAATGCACCCAATGAATGACTCATTGCTCGAGTATATAGGAGAAATGGAATTCCTGAAACGGGAGGTACCAATACTGGAGGGCTCATCAGATATTGTTTTATATCATCAAATGCTTTCTGATATTTATTATTCCAGACAAAAGAAACACCTTTCTTCATAAGTTTGTTGAATGGTCTGCAGCGTCCTGATAAATTAGAGATGAATCTCCTGATATAAGCGATCCTTCCTTGAAATCCTCGTAGCTCTTTTAAGGTGCGTGGAGGACGCATCTCTTGGATGGCTTTGATCTTCTCGGGATCCATGTGTATACCTTTAGAGGTAATGACGAAGCCGAGAAATTTACCACTAGAGACGCCTAAGAAGGACTTAGTAGGGTTTATCTTTAATTGATGCTTACGCATTAGATCAAATATAGTCTTCAAATCTTGGATATGATCCTCCTTTTGTCGACTTTTGACTGCAATATCATCAACATAGCATTCGACTATTTTTCGCAAATGTTCACGGAATATAGTGCTCATAGCTCGTTGATAAGTTGCTCCTGCATTCTTGAGACCGAATGGCATAACTGTATAACAGTATGTACCGATCAACGTTCTGAAAGAAGTGTGCTTCTCGTCATCTGGAAACATTTTAATCTGATTGTATCCAGAATACCCGTCCATGAATGACATCCGTTCAAATCCACAGGTATTATCAATCATGACATCAGTGATTGGTAGAGAGAATTCGTCTTTAGGGCATGCCGCATTGAGATCGCGGAAGTCTATGCATACTCTGACCTTGCCAGTCTTTTTAAGGACAGTAACTATGTTAGCCACCCAATCGGGATGTTGTTCCTCTCTAATAAACCCGGAGGTTATGAGTTTATTGACTTCAACTTCAATTGCATCCATAATGTCTGGACGAAATCGTCGCTGTTGTTGTTTGACCGGTTTAGCATTCGGCAAGATATTGAGCTTGTGAGTTGCAATTTGTGGATCAAGTCTTGGCATATCTTCATAACTCCAAGCAAAGACATCGATGTAGTCACGAATGAGTTTGATCATGTCTTGCTTATCAGGTTCAGAAAGACTTTCACTGATGAATATTGGTTTGGGAGATCCCTCTTTACCAACATCTATTTGAACAAGTTTGTCTTCAGTCGGAGGTTCTTTTTGCTCGAAACGGAACTCCCATTGATTATCTAATCTTTGGGCCCATTGTTCCGATTCAGGTGAGATTTCAAACTCTTCTTCGTCTTCATCACTTTCTTCAAAATGGTCAATGGAAACCATGTTGGAAGACAGAAGGTTGCAGTAGAAGTCACCGATACTCGTATCGAAATCCCAAAAAGTGGTACTAGAAGAATCAGATCTCTTATCTTCGTCAGACTCGGGATCTTCATGGATAATATTGATAAAAGGAGTAGGGGCTATATAGCCCAGTCCGCATTTCGTCCTTCCATATTTCAGAGGAGGAATACGAACAGGCATTTTTCTTCCCTTTCCACTATTGAGGCCAGTCCTGAAGTCATAGCCCATATTTTTGATGATGTCTTTAGATTGTTGACTATAACGACGTAGTTGTAATCTTCCAGTATCATCATTTTTGTCTTCATCTTCTAAATCAGAAGGACTTTGGGGCCCTTTATAGAAGAATATTGGAATGTCTCCTGGCTTTCTGCTGGGAACTAGAAAGTATGAAGATTGTACAGGTTCTAGGGATACATCTGTATGAACAGTCTGTACAACCCCTATGGTTATTGTGTTCAAGTCATCTAACAAATGTAAATAACTATGAACATAATTACACACATCAGCATACTGCAAAGATGGAGACTTTTCATTAAATGTAAAAGCAGCAGTATTTACATTGGGAGAAGGCTGAGCCTTAGAGATTTTAGCCAAGTCAATGACTAAAGGGGAAGAAGAAGAACGAGAAGAAGCGTTGTTTCGATTAAGATCGATAACAAATGGCTCAGAAGAGGTGAGCTCCTTTGAAGCTTGAGATGGAAGAATAATCCGCCCTCCAACTGGGATTAGCAGAGTATCCTGTTTCATATGTGGAGATACAGGAATTACAGTACGCCCACTGACAGGAATAATCATTGTGTCTTGAGCAAACGACTGAGGTAACGGAGAAATCTGTCCACTCACCGGAATGATGAAAGAACCTTCTTCAGAGAGTTTGAGAGATTGTTGCTGAATAGTTCGACCTTTAACAGGAATTATTAAGGTCTCACTTTGTGAATCCTCTTTCTCCATAGCTTGTATAACCCTTGTATACTCTTCTTTGTACATTCGGGAATCATTGAAATAAGCTTCAACCCCATGGAAGGGATTTATATCAGCAACTTCTTTTTGTACTCTTCCATTGCTATCAATGTATTTAAAACACTGATGAAGAGTAGAAGGCACCACATTATTTTTATGAAGAAAGGGCCTCCCCAGAAGAAGATTATAGGATCCCACGATCTCGATCACATAGAAAGTGACTTTGGATCTGAAATCGCCTATATGAAGCTTCAGATGAATCTTTCCCAAAGGCTCACTTCGGCTTTGATTGAATCCCAGGATAGTAGTAACCGTCTTAGAGAGCTTGTGAAGAGGGATTTTTAGTTCATCCAACAGACTCTTTGGCATTATGCTTATAGCAGACCCTGGATCAATGAGGATACGATCTATCTTCATTGTATCGATATAACCGGTGTAGTAGAGAGGCCGATCATGTCGATTATCCTCCAGTAGCATGTCGTCTTGTGTAAAGGTGATATTTGGGATAATCTCCAATACACTGTTATAATGTAAGCAAGTGGCAGGTTCTGCATCTGGCTTCTTCAATTGTGCAAGACAAGAGTCAGCTTGTAGAAGTGCTTCACTTAATGTCTCCCGAGTCTCTTTGGAAAGACGTAGAAGTTCAAAGAGGGACATTCTAGCTGGAGTATTAGCAAGCTGAGCTAAAATGTCAAAATTATAAGGCTTCTAAAGTTCAAGAGGAGAGGACTTCTTGATTGGCTTATCAAACCGAGCCTGTTGTTTGCCTTTCTCCAGAGCTGTAGGCTTGGGAGGGACAAGTTCAGTGGATGATTCTTCTTCAGGAGGAACATTAGAAGCATCTTTATCAACTGGAGGGATATCAAAAGGATCCTCAAGATTCTTGGAATAATCCTTTAGATAAGGTTTCCCCGTTCGAGTAGCACTAACAAGTGCTTCTTCTTTCTCTTTTGGCTCTGTGTCAGGAATAGATCCAAGAGAAGTCATATGACATGACTTAATCTTTCCAGCCTTCTTGGACTTTCGAGAAGTAGTCTTTTGAGGAGAAGGCGATTCAAAATCTGCCACTAGATCAGGATGGATCCACATGATTTCTCCAGTTTCCAAAGTGATTGGCACTAATCCTTCAGATTGTGGAGGAGGAAGATTTACTATGTCAAGAGTTACCTTGGGAATAGGAACAATCCCACTTTCAAGGAGTTGAGGAAGGAAATCTCCGAATTGCATAGAGACGACGTTGGAGGTGATGGTCTTCTCTTTTGGAGTAAGAGAGATAGCTCCAGATTTAATCATTTCTTGGATCTTTCCTTTTAGTACATAACATGTACGAATTGTATGACCCAGCATTCTGTGATATGGGCAGTATTTGGGATGATCTATTTTACCAGCTTCATCAGGTTTCTTGATCTCAGGTAATTGTATCTTATTACCTTTCAGCAGACATTCAAAGATACCAAGGACATCGTCGTCATCGAAAGATTATTCTTCTTTTGGGCGAGGTGTTCTTGGATGTTGAGTTGTAGGAGAAGTTTGAACAGTTGATGCATCTTTGCTCTGAAGATTAACTTCAAGAGTTTCTTTTCCCTTGCGAGCATTGTTTTTATTGTTAGTACCTTGACCTGTTTCTTTAGGAGTCATCTGCACTCCTAAACCTTTGAAGGTTTCAGCACTAATTTCTGCGGCCTTGGCACTAACTATGAAAGAAGGCCAGTCTTGGAATTGAGTGGATCCTGTCCACATGTTGATGATTGGCAACAAGTTTGATTTGCATGTGTCGATGGTGACAGCATCAGGAGTTCCAAGAGGCATCTTCAGAGCTTCTCTTCGAAACCGTTCAATGTACTCTTTTGTAGTTTCATTATTTTTCTGCTTGATTCTAATAAGAGCAGACATAGTCATGTCATTGAGCCCTTCATAGAACCGTTCAAGAAATATCTGTTTGAAACCGAAAAATGAGGTAATGCACCCATCTGGGAGACTTCTATACCATTCATAAGCCGTTCCCTTGAGACATCCAACAAACACCCGAGTAAGGAGGGCGTCGCTTGGTTGCAGCTGATCAGTCATCACTTCAAAGTGATTAATGAACTGACTTGGAGAAGTGGTTCCATCATAGAATGAGATAATGGAAGGCTTGTATTTAGGAGGATACGATACTTGCTTCCATTCTATCGGATAAGGTTGTTTGATGCCTAACCTTTGTAAACCATCTTTCTGTTTGAATGCCTCGAATTGAGTTTTGAGATTCCTCAATTCTTCATTAACAACTCCAGAAGATTGTGGAGTTGTAACTTGTAGAGAATAGTTGGAAGGAGGAACAGCATTGTAAGCACTACCCCCAGCTCCAGAGAGACTAGGGTTTGGTTGAGCTGGTCCAGGAGTATTGGATTGTACTGCTGGAGGAACTTATACTGGACTCATATCAGTGTCAGTTGGTATGGCATCTGGTACAGTCTGTCGATTTTGCATCTGTGTTGCCATGAGTTCATACATCGACTTCATAGTATCAGCCATAGACTTCATTTGTTGTTCCAAAGAAGCAATTCTTTAATCTTGAGGAGTCAAGGAAGAAGAAGGTTCATCAGTATTCCCATCAACCATATAAGTCGTGACTGTACGAGGAATTATTGATGAACCGGTAGATGTTGTTTGTTCTGAATCATTGCTTTGTGCATCAAAGTCAATTATAGGAGAACTACCCCCAGTAGGAAGAGGTGGGAAGTTAGATTCTCCAAGGAATTCAGAATCATCTTCAGAGATCAAATTTCTTTGACTAGAGGCCAGGACTCTTGCTCTGGTATTTCTATATACTCCATCTGGACTATCAACTCTACCCCCAGTATCCCGAGAGGTCATATTGACAGAAGCAAACAAAGGCTCATCTTCATCAGGCATAGGTTCACACTGAATCCGATTGAAGATAGATTGTCGTTTTGTTTGACATCTGCATTACATTTGACTCTTGGCTGGAAGTCACATTCATGATCAACATGATCATGAGCCATTGATTGACATCTGCATTGAATTATGACTCTTGGATAAAAGTCACATTCAGCATGGTCCTTTGACACAGAATCACTTCTTCTCTTCTGTTGAAGATATTCTTGTAAATCTGTTTGTGAAGATTGAGGAGTATATTTCCTGTTCTTGGGTCTTGATGGCTCTTGATTATATAGAGAATGATTAATATGAGCCACATAGTTTCTTGCATACTCTGCATCTGGATCTCTTATCCTTGTTTCCAACTGGTATGGTTTCTTAACAGCAGAAGTGTTAATTTTTGTTCTTAGATCAGTTGGAGGTAACACATTGGTTTTGGAAATATGGAGTTTTCCTTCCATTGATTTGGATATTTGCAGAGAAGGAAGAGTTGAACCACCCCCTTGATTAGGAGTTGGTAACAGACCTTTTCTATACGAATTCTGTGCCCAATTCGAAGAAGTCATAGAAGAAAACATTAAGGAATGTTTCTTCTTAGACTCATTCAAGTTTTGAGACATAGAATGTCCAGAAGGAAGAGTAGTCAAAAGACCATCTTCTTTTCTTTGACTAACAAAATTGTCAGTCAAAGCTGTTCCTGAAGTAAAAACTACAGGAGCAGAAGAAACAACTAAAGAGTTATTTCTTTTCGAAGGGACTTTGTGTGGAAGACCACCCCCAGTTCTGGTAAAACTTAGCAAAGAAGAAGAGATAGCTAAAGAGCTATTCTTCTTAGATGAAATACACGCTGAAACAGGCTTGGTTAAAGAACCAGTGCTGTTGGCGTGACTTTTGACTTTGGAAATACACGCTGGAACAGATTTGGCTAAGGAGCCAGTACTGTTAGCGTGATTGTTGATTTTAGAATTACACACTGGAACAGACTTGGCTAAGGAACCAGTGCTATCAGCATGACTTTTGAGGTTGAAATTGCACACTGGAAAAGATTTGGCTAAGGAGCCAGTATTGTCAGCGTGACTTTCAACTTTGGAGACACACACTGGAACAGATTTGGCTAAGGAGCCAGTACTGTTAGCGTGATCTTTGATTGCTGTCATCTTCGAGCGCACAAGAGTGTACGTGCTTGCAGTAGAGTTCTTGCCAGTGTTAGGAGCAGACACTGTGGCAGAGACTTCACCATTGGCTGCCAACTGATTCTTAGGGACATAGACAGAGTGTCCCTTCGACTTGGCAGTGATGATGGAGGCTGTAGTGGGCTTACCACTCTTAGCCCGCCGCATTTCTTCATAGGCGAGTTGATCGAATTGGATCGTCATCACCTTCTTCGTCGAGCCGATTGACGAAGTATCGCATTGAGTTGTTGCCATCTCAGAAAAGGAGATAGTTTTCCCCAGCAGAGTCGCCAATTTGTTTTCCATAAATAAATTCCTTTATTTATTATGTATCTGGGAAAATTACAACTGTGGGAATCTGATCTAGAAGACGATCACTTTATCCCTTGGACTATGCGAAGAAGAAAAGCTCTCAAAATTTTGACAGTAGATAACTATGTATCTGTCCAATGAATAAAAAAAAGAACTCTATTTATAGAGTCAAAAATAATAACTGAAAAGATTAACTGTCTTCACAGCCTGTGCTTAGTTGAAAATCACGCAGGATTTAACATACGCAAGGTTATGAGCAGTTACTGGACGTGGCCTGTAACTGTTGGACACATGGCAATCATGCATGAGTCGTGTGCAAGTTACAGGACACGCAGGCGAGAGATCAGTGGCATGGCTGCCACGTACTCCAATTTGATGAAATCCACGTAGACTTGTTGAAGACGAAATCCACGCAGACTCAGGGTAGAAAGCTTCAAAATCCACGCAAACTTGGGGCAAGAAGCTTCAGAATCTACGCAAACTTTGATGAAAAAAACTTCAGAATCCACGCAGACTTGAGGAAGAAAACTTCAGAATACACGCAGATTTGGGATAGAACTGCCAGCTGTCTTGATTCAGCGTGCCTCGACTGACACAAAATCTCTGGCAGTGATTGCTTTTGTCAGTCACATTAAATGACAAGAAGCTCTTTTGGTACGCCAACTTGACGAAGGTTGAGTCTTGCTGAAGAAGATTTCGAAAATCATGCAATAGACGGCTGTGATCTCTCGAATTCTGTGCATACGTGGCATACGAAGAGACATTCTTCGACTGTTGTGCTGTCAGTCATAATTACTCTTTGACAAATGATGAGCTGTCTCCCCAGCGTGATTTGTAAATATTGTCCTGATCAACTGAGCGTGACTTTTGACTCTGTCCTGATCAACTCAGCGTGACTGTCATTTTTAAAGGCCTACACTCCTATGCCGTACCCAATCATCACTGACCCGCCGACATCCTCCCACCTTGCTACCGTCGGGTCTTGACCTAGATCTAATCGACCGAGCCGTAACTAAAGCATGCCATGATGACCAGAGCTGCGTTCTTGGCCGTACGCAGCTACAACCACCATTTGATTACCGCCCTAGCTGTAGTCAAGAACTTCTCTGCCTAAAGTCCACCGCCGGAGCACCTCGCCATCGTCTGCCACAGAAATCTTGCCACGGCCCTCCGACCAGATCTCGCTTCCTTGAGACCCTTGCCGGCGTCTCAAGCGCCACCAATCCGTAGACCAGTGCCACCGCTCCTTGGACCAGTGCCACCGTCGTCTCGTGGTACTACAACATCATGTAGCTACCAGCTCCATCGGATCTCGCTTCGTGTGTCGTGCCAAGATGAGCATCCTTTCTTTTCCTCCTCTTCTCGTTCCTCTTCTTCTAGCACTCCTTCGTCTTCTTCTTCTTCTCGTTAACTTAAGATTTTCTTTTTAGGGTTTTTTCCTGTGTTGAGCGGATGAGTGTGAGTAAGAATGGAGAAATAGAGAGTTTAGAGCTAGGGTTAGGGATTGATGGGTCGGGCCAGATGGGCTTAGAGTGTTTTAAAAAAGACAGAAGCGTTTGGTCCGACAGGAGGAAACCTTAGGCTGAGCCATATTAGACTATGGACTAGGCTAGAGTATTGGGTTGGGTTGTTTTATTATTATTATTATTATTATTATTATTATTATTATTATTATTATTATTATTATTATTATTATTATTATTATTATTATTATTATTATTATTATTATTGTTATTATTTGGTTAATATTTTTCTTGTTAGCATATTAAAAATTGGTTTGCTAAGATTATTAACTTAAGTGTTTTACTAAGGATGTAAAAAAATTTATTATAGTATACTAAATATTATTTTCTGTATTAAATATTTTGCTAAAACTAGAAAAAAGTATTTTTGTTAATATTTATGTAAAAGCTATTTTAATTAAGTTTCTATTATAGCTAGTAAATATAGTTGTTAGAATAAATGATTAAATAGCTATTTTATATATATATTTAGCAAATAATGGTCAAATGTCATTCTAACCAATTTTACCCTATTCTAGATAGACATAGAAACTTATTTGATCTTCCAAGACAAGGCAAGTATATTATATGGTTTTGATTCATTTACTTCATGTGTGATTTGTTTCATGCTGGACACTTTGTTTACACGGTTTGATTATGTGCTTCTGGTTCATGTACTTATCATGTGTATAGAAACGTTGAGCACCTCTAGAGGGGGGTGAATAGAGTGTGTGTGTGCAGCGGAAAGATAATCACCAATTAAAAATATCTAAGCAGGATAACAGGTGTATAGTAATGAGAAAACTATAAAATGTAAATACAGAGGGTAAAGAGCATCAGAAAAGCAAACTCATGACATAGCAATGTATACTAGTTTTCCTCTGAGAGGACTAGTCCTATCTCGAGTACTCTTGCTTGATGTTAATCCACTATGGCATAAGCTTTAAATGAGTGCTTGCAGCTCCTTACAACACAAGTTTTCGTACGAAGGACTCACAACTTCAACTAGAGAAAACTTTGAAAACTGGAACATTTTCGGAGAGCTTTCTTTACAACTCGAACAACCAAACTCTATATTGAAATGAAATGGCACATGGCTTGGCTAGGAGTCGTTAAAGGCTAGATGTGAAAGTGAATAGCTCTGAAATGCTTTTAAATAAAGAAGAGATAAATTAATGAATGATTTGGAATGAAAAGTTCTCCTCTATTTATATTATTTTTTGGGGCAAAAATTGCGCAAAGTTCGGGTCCATAAATTTTATAATTCGAAAAATGGTTACAGATATTCAGGAAGACCAAACTGATCTGGAAATCGACTAGCAGAACTCGGGCAGAGTTCGGGCCAAACTCAGGCCGAACTCGATTAGAGTTCTCACAAGGTTCTTATATGAAGATCTGTTCAAATATATGGGCTTATTGTATGACTAGTGGATATGGGTTTGATATAGAATTAGGTATATGGGTAGGCTTTTTAATGTTGAGTTTAGAAAGCCAGTTGTTAATCCAATCAACCTTATATTTTTCCTAGACTCAATAAAAGAAAAAATATAGAATAAATAGAAAAATAAAACTGCATCTGCATCTGTAGTTTCTGTATGATGAAGACACTAAGTAGTAGATGGTTGGAAGTAGACGTTCTGTTTTTGTATCTGTAATATATTATTTGTTTATCGACCAAAGTCTATGTTGATTATCAAAATTAGGTATGACTACATAGGCGCAGGCGGGTACCCTTATTACCCTCCAGCTTCACACTGGCACAGGCGATCAGACGCACAGACCAGCCAAAGACAGAGACAATCTCAGAATGAAGTTCAGAAAAGACTATTTTTATTAAGCATGGCTACAAGGGTCTATTACAGACTTGTCGCCATTACATAAGAGAGAAACTTCCTGAATCCTAATTACAGGGATCAATTGCAAAGTCTTTTCTACATAAGTGAGAATAGAAACTCCTATAGATCTACGAGAAGGTTCATTTTTACCTGGCAGCCTTCACAGTGTGATCATCATGAGCAGAAATATGAGAGGAGATGTATACAGTCTCCATCAAAGTCTCCTCCCAGCTGACTCATAACATTGTCAGAGCAAATCATCTCGCTGCCGAAAGAAGCTGGGTCTCCAATATATACAGAAGCAGTGGAAGACCCAGACCACAATACGGCGAAGCCCCGCAACCTTCAATGAGTGAGGCAGAGCACGACCGGCTGCTCATCGGATGAGCAACCAATCCTAACCCCGCATCTTGGACCTCCAAGTCCTCCAAGACGTCGCCCAGAGTCAAACTCCTTAGGAAGGATACTTGGATACTTCTCAAGAGCGGTGACGGCTCCTTCTACAAAAAGTTCTTCTACAAGAACAGGGCTCCTTCGAACGAGAGAAGCCCCAACCAGCAGCCGAATTATGTAAGGCCAGCGGCCGTCTGAAGCTAAGTCTGGATCAAACATGGTGGTGAAGGGTGCCAGGAAGAAGATAGTGACTCTTCAGAGGAACACTTTCCCTTTTATAGGACCGAGAATGGTCCAAACTATAGGCCACTTGGCCGATGGTCAAAATTCCCTTATTAATGGGATGAGCCTAGGACTCGGCACAATCGGTCTCAATTAATAGGCCCATTCAAGCGAGTCTCCAAACTGTTTAAATGCTCCTTGGAATTCTCCAATTAATGATAGAAATTAAGGAGTCTGCATTCAAGGGTAGTCATTTACTTCTCCTGAAAATAAGACTTAAAAGCCAAGCTGTCTCCAATCGAAGGCGCAAGCACCCTACTGTGTTTCTTTGCATCCAAGGTGCAGACAGTACATCCCCCTCTCAGAAGCGCAGATAACTGCTTTGATCCAAGTACCCGGCCCGTTTAACGGCCTCTTTTTCTCAGCAAAGACTTGGGAGACACCGTTTGCCTCCAGCACAAACCCGACTGCTACTCTAAAGTACAGTAAAATGGTCTATCTGAAGTTGCATCCTACTCGTCACCCTAAAGCACAGTGACTTTACCCGAAACACAGCCTACTCCTTGCCCTTGAAAGCACAAAGGCCCTGTTGTCTTCGAAACATAGTCCACTTGTCGCCCTAAAGCATAGGCTCCATCGTCTCCAGAAGCATAGTCTACTCGTCGCCCCAGAAATACAGCCAGCCTTGCCTGAAGTACAGATGGCATGGTCCCACCTAATCGGTTTACTTAAACCGCCTTTCTCAAAGATAGGACTGGGATTAATCATGATTGATATCTTATCAAATTGATTTAAATCTCGGACGAAGATTACATAGAATCCAAATCTGAGATAAAATCCCAAGATTTGCTCGGCTACATCCGAACAAGCAAATCGGCACACGCCACGTATCACCTCCTTCGGTTATTTTGATAACCACAAGAAGATCTTATTTAAGGGGAATCTTAACACCCGTCACGTGTCAGTGCCACAGAAGCCCACACCGTACAAGGATGGCAGATTCCTTCATATCTCGAAATCCTAATGCATAACGCATATGTGCCCCTCTCCTCTATAAATAGGAGAGTTTTTCCTCCAATAACATGATCGACAAGGAGAAGAAGATCCACAGAATTATCAAAATTTTCAACTTCGGCGTCCTCCTGATCGACAACCCTAGAGTTCCATCAAAGGCACCAGAAAGTCAGAGCAAGTCTCATATCATCATTGGATCGTCAAAGGAGTAAACGAGCCGCTACAGTGCTCGATCTCCACCGTCACACTTTCCTAGAAACTTTTGTACTTAGATTTCTTCGCATAAGAATCGAATGTACTCTTTTACGTTCAATATACAAAAAGTTCGTTCAACCTTTTGTCATGTCGAACAAGATGGTGACTCTGCTGTCGGTTACCTTCTCCTCCAATGACAAGGTGGTGACACAATCCGATGACGACTTGCTGGGATCCTCTCAGAGGATGTTTGTCGTACGCTTCGACCAGCAAGCTTTGAAGATCTCCTTTCTGAAGAGAAGTCGAGCCCTTCGAAGTGGTTCATAAAACCGAAGAAGACTCGACGAACCTGGGTGCCTAAGGCGGCTACGATGAGCAGCACGACGGAGAGGACTGCGTCTCAGACCCCCTTGTCGATGAAGCCCTGAAGATCCCTTCGACCGTTGATGCCAGGCCGTCTCTCCGATCCTATGCTCGGGAAATACAGAAAATATGGCAAGCGTGACAAATGCGTAACATTGAAAGAAGCAGATGACGGTTTGCCCGCTCGTAGAGGATGCTGCACCGGTGAGAACTTCTGTCTTCGACAGAATAACCGGTCCATCAGGTATGGCCATATTGGATTCCAAATACTATGCATCATCTAATCGTGGTAAGAGGAGATCTAAGGCAGCACTCGTCCCATGTGATTAAAGTGCTACGCCGATGGCGGACTAGAGGCCCACGTTGACAGTAATGCGTGCAGCCGATGGAAAGCTATACAATACCATCCCAGACTCTCCGAAGCCTCGTCCGGCAGAACCCCGTCATCCCTTGAGCACCTACTCGCACTACTCAAGGCCGGGGGTACATCATCAGCGACTCTCTGATCGAGGTATACTCGAACCTCACCCATAAGAACTCGAAGAAAGAATGCCTTCTTCATATCTCTTCGGCTACGTACAGCGCTCCTGTGTACACGAAGAATATAGATGCATGAAGACTTCGTCTTCTCCCTGCAAGCGTAGGACGAGAGAAGAATCTGATATGCAGTTGGTGTCTAAATCAAGACCCAACTATACTCAAATTACCATCATCTGCTACTATTGTCAAGCAGATCCATCACCGCTAAAGAGGAGGTCCATCTTTCAAAGGCTGCGACCGAAAACTTGTGAGGAAGAAGAAGAGCTTCGTGTTGCTTCATGCAATATTGCTCGGGACTCTCCGTCCCAGAAGAACCTATCCAAGAAACCCCATTCCTCGGTTGGCAAATCCAAAAACCGACCTGGGGGTAGCAAGAAGCCTGTGCTCAAGAAAGGCGTATTCCAACACACGCGCTCCAAGGACGGATCATCGTCGCAAGAAGATGGTCCTTCGACCGTAGCACCTGCTGGGGGTAGCCAGCCTGCTACGGTATATAACAACCCTTTGTTTCAATATGATGAAGAGACATATGATACTGATACTTCTGCAGGCACAAACAGTCAGAAGACCGGGGGTAGAAACAATGTCGAGTTAGAGGACGATCGCAACTTGCCAGTCTTCCTACAAGACGATGAGCACTAGCACTCCGAACCAGAAAGCGAAAGATCTACCACCCTTTCTACTTACACGCACATAGCATCTATGCACATGGCGGCTGATGACAATAAAGAATCAAGCGAAAGTGCTGATCAGCAGAAACACATTGAGGCTCTCGAAGGAAGTCCTAATGCGTTGAACATATCCATACAGACTTTAGCCTCTGTCATTCCGGAGATCAAGGACAGATTGGTTCCTACTTCCTCTATACCTGCAGCTCGAACGTTTTGTGATAGGTCTAGTACCCTGTCCATCATAAACCATGTCGCGCAGTCATTGGCCACTCTGTCGACCATCAATCGAGCAGTATCCAACAAAATACAGCAAGCACTCGAAGAGTTATACGCTCGCCATGATGCCATAGAAAAGTGAGCCACACTCCGAAAGATGGGCATCCGACAACCTTATCCTATTGAGTGGGACAATGTGGTTTATCCTTCCAAATATAAACCACAGACTATCATCCCTTATGATACTAAGGAGTCGCCCAGATAATACTTGAGGTACTTTGCCTCAGTAATAGGACACCTTTCAAAGGATGACGCCCTTTTCACCACCATCTTCGTTGGACTCTACAGGGGGTGGCCTATGAATGGTTCTGCAGTTTTCCCGACAACTTCATTAAATCATTTGAAGACCTGAAGAACATGTTCTTGGAACGGTTCTACGAAGGAGGGCTGGACATGACAATGTCTACTCTCATGGACATCGTTCAGAGAGAAAAAGAGCTCATACGAGCGTACATTGAACACTTTCGCCAAGCTACCCTAAGGTTACCTCCAGGCATGTCTGAGCCCATGCTCATGGATTCATGCCGCAAGTATATGCTCCCTGCCATCAAACTGTGGCACAGTGCTCCCTGCACCGAGGGGACGCCCTTCATTACTGAAGAAGACATAGCTTAGAAGAAGGCACAGGATGCACAACTCCTGGATCTAAACTTTCCTTCTATTGAAGATAAAGGGAAGCGAGTATGAGACGGTAAAGGCAAACAAGCTATGGTCGTCAATATATTACAAAGGGTCCAACGCTCGTGAGCTCTAAGTCAGTCGAAGCGCAGAAGCCGAAGGAAACCTACTCCTTCAATGAGGAAGATACGCTCGAATTATTCGAGATGCTGACCAAGGGCGGCAGGCTGTAGCTTCCACCTCCCAAGTGTAATGCCCCACTCCGCACGGTGCATTACGATGAGTCATTGACTTGAAGAGTTGCGTTGACCAAATGAAGTATCAATGCGAATCGATGGAAAAAAGTAAGTTTGGTTTGAACAAGGTATTAACTTTGGTCGTTCTGGTGTGTAAGCTATGCTTTTACGCTGGACGGTAAGGGTCGACATTATTGCCTTACTCAAATGGTGTTCACAAAACCAAATCATCACCTTGCAACAGATTTTGGCATGGGCGCGATAGGCCGAATCAATCGAGTAGCTCAACGGAGTGGCTAAGTCAGAAGAGTTAGCTATACGACCAAGTTATGAAATCAAGCCGCTTCAACTCGGCAAAACGATAAGGCGTATCGGCTTAAGGTGGGCGGGTTCTTGACTCTCTCTCCCTATTCCTTCACGTATAATAAAATATATTCTTGTATGCGTAAGTTGTCATTATGTTAGCGACGTGGCTCGAATGGGTAAAGGTCTTAGTATGTGTCAAACACTAAGGTAGAATATTGAACATTGAACAACTGAAGCGACGTGCATCAAGTGTACGGGTCACGGTAGGGCGGTGATGATAGAACATTGAAAGAAAATATCGAGATGTGCATCACGTGCATGACTCCTAGAATATTGAACACTAGGCCTAGAACACTGATTATGGCGTTAAGCGTGCCCTCGTGCACGAAAGCTAGGAAATGACTATGTAACTACGAAACTAGGCTATGTGAATAAATTATGAATGGAACGCATTGAATATAAGTACGAGAAGTCTAAGCCATTGGGCATCGTGCATCAATATGGATGTGTTGGGGCATAATGCCAATGGAACTTGAGATAGAGATAAAATGAATATGTTTATGGAACGTGAATATGTTTACGGAACATGAATATGTTTATGGAACGGGATTATGTTTATGGAACGTGAGATTGTTAGAATAATATGATTTATTTTCTATGGCACGTATTGCATGGTCAATAGACTCGGATGGCCCGTGCACGGGTGCAGCTTCCCTCGGTCGGTTACGACCGGGGCACCGGGACCGTTCGACCAAGGAGGGAATTATGTATGGTATTTATGGTGCACATCAATAGGACGGATTGCGACCGGCCAGTGTTATGATATGCTATGATATCAGTAAGTTTGGGATCCTTCGGATACTGGGCTAGCAACCCGTATCGAAGCAATCATAGGCTTACACATAAGGATGCCAAGTCCATTACGTTGCGAAACACCGTGACCTTCATATAGATAGGGCCGGTGGGCTGATATTAGAGTTGGGTGCAGGCGCAGGGCCTGCCACCTCTATGCATATATCTAAGTATGGTTGGTTGATTGTGTGAATTGGATGATTGGTTATGTGAAGTTCTAACCATCATAGGCTAGAGAAAAGGGGACGGAGATGAGCACGATCACTATATTTATGTTCAGATTATGTCTAACTGTATCTGTTGTAGGAACACGATCTTGGACACATTTATTTTAAGTTCTTGTGCTTGAATATTGCTATAAAATTGATCCTAAGGCTAAATAGAAAGATCACCAAATTAAGATGCATGTTTCACTAAATATACTTAGTGTTTGGTTTGGGTACGATTGGGCCTTGATCAGTGCAGCGAGGATGAAAGCACTAATCCCCCACTAGTTTGCTTGTAGATTCAGGTTATGATTGGCTCGGGGCGGGGCTTGGCTTGGACGCGCCGAGCCATGGAGTCCTTAGCATTTCAAGGGGAGCTACCGCATAGGCGTTCGAACTTACGACATGGAGATGTTCGGCTGAAAACTACTTGTTGGCTATAAAGAGGCATAATGTATAGAACAATGTAATCCTTTGTAAGCTAGAGAGATCATGAGCGTTGTAGCCAGTTGGCATATTAAGTTGGGCTATTCAAGCCTTTGTAACCTTCAGTTTATTATGAATAAAAGAGATTCTTATTGTATACTATGTTTCCTTTTGTTGCTTATGTTATCAATTTGAGATAAACACTATGTGAACCTGTTATCTTGCCTTTTACGAGCACAACTCCAGGCTCGTACGGCATCACGTCCCAGCAAGGATGATGATTCGGGTGAAATCTAGCGAGGACGAGCGATTTCCCGGATCGGGGCATGACAAGTTGGTATCAGAGCGGTTCCATCCTCTGGACCATGAATGAATCTCTTTGACCCTCATTTGCTTTACTATCGATTTCAGTTGACTCTAAGTTGTTTTCGCAACCGTATGGCTCATGGATCTGCTCGATGATACATTGGATGTTCCATACAATAAGTCTATACTAAGTGCGTACGTCTGCCACAAGTATGTGGTGACTATCACGCTATCTCCAAGTGCCATTGGAGAATGTTGGTTGCATGAAGTACAATGAGTTATGAAATTTTGGTTTCCCGAAGTGCAAGAATGTTGTGAGTCATTGGCTGCACGAAGTACAACGAATATGGTGATGTTGGTTGCATGAAGTACAAAGAGATACGTATTATTGGTTGCACGAAGTGCAACGAGTCGATATGTAAGGCGATGCGTGTTATGTGGCTATGCGAATGGTTATGTATTGTTGGTTGCATGGAATACAGCAAGTCGTTAATCGTTCGTTGCGTCGGTGCAACGAGTCGACATGGTATGATACATGTTATTCGGCTATGCGGATGATAGCAATATGTTGAAAGGGATTGTGACCTTAAGTATCGAGAATAAGTCGTTGCACAAGTTACAACAAAGTAAGATTTGAAAAATTGCTGATGCGATAGTGATGAGTCGAGTTGGTCGCTAGGTCAAGTTTGAGTAGGTGAACGTTTATGTTGGACGAATATCGTGTTGAGCTTTGAATAAGGGAATGTTGTGCGTGTGATTGATATGATCGCCAGGGCGACTATCATATTGGTCCAGTTTTTGTGTCAACTCGAGTAAGCGAACGCTGGACCTGGGATCGGAGAGGATTGCCACAGGATAGTTAACTTGAAATAGATGTCGGACCTCTGCGGAGTGTGATATCGAGTAATGACTCAATTTCGAGTGGTATATGCAATACCACTTATGCGATCAGTGTAGCGAAGTATTGTATCGATAACGATAGGCTTGATTTCTGAATGGTATATATAGTACCACTTAGCAATAGCTATGTTAAGCCCTTGGTGACTTACAATAGGATACGTCGAGACGATTGTGTTGTTACGATAAGTTGTCCTCAACGGATGGAATAGTGATGAGACTTGAGTGGAGAATGACTCGATAGGAGTCGATGCAAGTATGCTTCGATGATGAGTTGAACGATTATGTGCAAAGTCATACCATGGATGATACATCAGACGAAGATTCGTTAAGTGTAAGTTGAACGATAGGCTGGGCATAGCAAGAGAATGTTGCGCTAAGGTAATAGTTGACTCGGTCGAATTTGCGTTAAGTTAGTATGAAGACTTGTTTGGAATGAGTTGAGTAGGTACGAAGAAATCATGCGAAATGAATTCGAATTAGTGCGATGAGTCAGTAGCACAATTTGGAAATGCGAGTTAGGATTATGAGAATGGATATGTAAATTGGAAATCATGTCTCGATGATGATAGTTAGCTACAACAGAATGGAACTTGATGTTTGCAAGACTTGATTCGTATTCGAGTTCGGATAATGGCAGTGATGGCAATGAATTTAAGCTTATGAGAGAGGAAGATGTTCAAGTTATGCATATCGACGATGGTATTGAGGCGTATCAAAGACGATAGGCAATAACTCGGGGATACTCTGATCGAATGAATGAAAATTATGTGGAGCATTGTTGTTGGATGAATAAGATGCAAGTTAAGTTGATGTTAGTTTGGATGACACTGATTGAAATGGTTCGGATAATTTGAAAGTGGATGGATAGTACTTGGATGAAAACGAAAGTGCTTGATTGTTTCGAGAATAACCACAATATTGACATTCTTGTCTTATGCGAGTGCAGCTCCAGCATCGCACTTGTGTCATGCCAAATTAGGGCGATCATTCTGCGTGAGCGCTGGTATGGTGATTCATACAGTGGGGATGATCAAACTTATAAGGTATGGCAAAATCGAATTTGACTTGTGGTTTAATACGAAAGTTATTGGAGGATGATTTTGATGAGTATGGAATGTGTCGAACTATGATCACGAATAGGTAAACTCGGACTTGAGGCGAGTAGATATCATACGACTAGCAAAGATAGTCGACGGTAACACATGAGTGGTTCAAGTAGTAATGCATGTAATGTGCATAAGTGATTCGAGTAGTTAACAGTGCATCAGTTGCACGGGAGTAGATAAATTATGGATTGGTAAATTATGTTGGATTGGATAAAGTCTCGTAGGAATTGTCGGGAATTGATTTGGCTCCGCGATAGGATATAGCATGGTTCATTTTAACTGTCCCTCGTTGATGATCTTCAATTATCGAGCGTAGTTTTGGGGCAGATGATCCTAGAAGACTTGACCGCCAAATCAAGTAAAATATAGAAAATCATAGGACGACCCTAAAGAAGTTGCATAAGAAATTTCGTCGAGGATGAAGGATGATGTAGTGCATGTTGAGGATAAGTCTAAGCGAGTGAGTATCATGTTTCGAAAAGTTAGCGAGTAGCCTTCAATTAGATCGATATGGTCAAAAAATTATGATTGATCAAATGAGTACGTAAAAATGCTTGGTTGGTCGATGGTCGAGTGGAAGTTGAGGAACGTACTTAGTATAGTGATATCGTAAGACGATTGCAAGAATTCTGCAATGCACGAGAGTGACGAATAGTAGAACGACCCTAAGAGTTGTGTCGTAGATCGACTTGAGTAACAGTTAGGCTATGTGTGTTTAAGCGTATGATCGATATTACAAAACGAACTAGTCGGGATTGATTCAAAAATTGAGTAAAGGATTCGTACTCGATCAAGAATCGGAGATGAGCGTATCGTAAGAGACCTTGGGTCGAAATGATTGTTGCCTTTGACCATCGTAGACTCAAGTTGAACTCTTGTATGGAGAGAGCGCGAGCATGTTGTCTGGATAAATTACCTAGCGGGGGTAGCCCCAGACCCGATGCGTAGATAGTTCGAGAACGTGGATCATGTTGGAATAGTTGTGTGCGAGACTTAGAGCAAATGGTAGGCAAAGGAATTTGAGACATGTTGGACTTAGTCTATGTCGCTAAGGCCAAATGTTATAAACGACTAGATGAAAGACTTGAGTTATTTGAGAGATAGAAAACGGTTGGGCGAATGGGCATTGCGGAGAATTGTTGCGATCGGATGCGCAACGACGTAATGCAATGAAAGTGTAAGATGGCCGTCTAGAAACTTATGGGATTGAAGTTACGATTTTGAATTAAGTTATATGCAGAGATGCTTGGAAGATGATCACGTGTTATGGAATAAACATTCGAGAAGTAATTTAAGAATAGGCGCTAAGATTTGACTAAGTTGAGTACGGAATGATTGGTGCTTGAGGATTTAAGTTGAGCTTGTTACCCTTGTCCCGATATCCTACAACTGAGCTTGGCTGAAATGCATATATTGGTGGGATGTCTAAAATATGTGTATGATCCAAACTAAGTTGTATGATTCCAACGGTAGTGGCACGAGATCATGAAACGATCTAGCAGAACACTTGGATTTAAGTGTTAGTTTCGGTTCGAGGACGAACCCTATTTTGAGTGGTATATTATGTAATGTCCCGCTCCGTACGGTGCATTACGATGAGTCATTGACTTAAAGAGTTGCGTTGACCAAATGAAGTATCGATGCGAAGAAGTAAGTTTAGTTTGAACAAGGTATTGACTTTGGTCGATCTGGTGTGCAGGCTATGCTTTTACGCTGGACGATAAGGGTGGACATTGTTGCCTAACTCAAATGGTGTTCGCAAAACCAAATTGTCGCCTTGCAACGGAATGTGGCATGGGCGCGATAGGCTAAATCAATCGAGTAGCTCAACGGAGTGGCTAAGTCAGAAGAGTTAGCTATACGACCAAGTTATGGAATCAAGCCGCTTCAACTTGACAAAACGATAAGGCGTATTGGCTTAATATGGGCGGGTCCTTGACTCTCTCTTCCTATTCCTTCATGTCTAATAAAATATATCCTTGTATGCGTAAGTTGTCATTATGTTAGCGAGCGTGGCTCGAACAGGTAAAGGTCTTAGTATGTGTCGAACACTATGGTAGAACATTGAACATTGAGCAATTGAAGCGACGTACATCAAGTGTACGGGTCGCAGTAGGGCGGTGATGATAGAACATTGAAAGAAAACATTGAGATGTGCATCACGTGCACAACTCCGAGAACATTAAACACTAGGACTAGAACACTGATTATGGCGTTAAGCGTGCCCTCGTACACGAAAGCTAGAAAATGACTAAGTAACTACGGAACTAGGCTATATGAATAACTTATGAATGGAACGCGTTGAATATAAGTACGAGAAGTCTAAGCTGTTGGGCATCGTGGATGTGTTAGGGCATAATGCTAATGGAACTTGAGATAGAGATGAAATGAATATGTTTATGGAACGTGAATATGTTTACGGAACATGAATATGTTTGTAGAATGGGATTATGTTTATGGAACGTGAGATTGTTGGAATGATATGATTTGTTTGCTATGGCACGTATTGCATGGTTAATGGACTCAGATGGCCCGTGCACGGGTGCGGCTTCCCTCGGACGGTTACGACGGGGGCACCGGGACCGTTCGGCCTAGGAGGGAATTATGTATGGTATTTATTGTGTTCATCATTAGGACGGGTTACGACCGGCCAATGGTGTGATAAGCTATGATATCAGTAAGTTTGGGATCCTTCGGATACTGGTCTAGCAATCCGTATCGAAGCGATCATAGGCTTACACATAAGGATGCCAAGTCCATTACGGTATGAAACACCGTGACCTTCATATAGATAGGGCCTGTGGGCTGAGATTAGAGTTGGGTGCAGATGTAGGGCTTGCCACCCCTATGCATATGTCTAAGTATCGTTGGTTGATTGTGTGAATTGTATGATTGGTTATGTGAAGTTCTAACCATCGTAGGCTAGAGAAAAGGGGACGGAGATGAGCACGATCACTATGTTTATGTTCTGATTATGTCTAACTGTATCTGCTATAGGATCATAATGTTGGACACATTTATATTAAGTTCTTATGCTTGAATATTACCATGAAACTGATCCTAAGGCTAAATAGAAAGATCACCAAATTAAGATGCATGTTTCACTAAATATACTTAGTGTTTGGTTTAGGTGCGAGTGGGTCTTGATCAGTGCAGCGAGGATGAAAGCACTATTCCTCTACTAGTTTTCTTGCAGATTCAGGTTATGATCGGCTCAGGGCGGGGCTTGGCTTGGACGCACCGAGGTTGAGTCCTTAGCGTTTTAAGGGGAGCTGCCGCATAGGCGTTCGGACTTACGACATGGAGATGTTCGGTCGAAGACTACTTGTTGGCTATAAAGAGGCATAATATATGGAACAATATAATCCATTGTGAGCTAGAGAGATCAAGAGTGTTGTAGCCAGTTAGCATATTCAGTTGGGCTATTCAAGCCTTTGTAACCTTCAATTCATTATGAATAAAAAAGATTCTTATTGTATACTTTGTTTTCTTCCGCTGCTTATGTTATCAATTTGAGATAAATAATATGTGAACCTGTTATCTTGCCTTGTACGAGCGCAACTCCAGGCTCGTGCGGCATTACGCCCCAGCGAGGATAATGATTCGGGTGAAATCTAGCGAGGACGAGCGATTTCTCGGATCGGGGCGTGACACCAAGCATCCTGACGAAGTGGAAAAGGTGGATAATCCTAATTACTTCTATTACCACCAGTACATCCACCACTCAACATGTGACTTTTACGTGTTGAAAAGACAGATTCAACGTCTTATCGATGCCAAAGTTATCTCCCTAGATTACGAGGAAAAGACTGTGACGGCCAGCATGATCACGATACAGTTGGGGAGCTTTCCGATAGCCGAGCCTCAAGACGGCATCGTCCCTATCCCAAAGGCAATGATGGAAGTCGTCAACCTTTCGCCTGCCAGGGACAATGCGTAGGGCCTCCTCCCCTTCACAACACCGCAAGGTAAAGTAATGTGGGTTCATCGAGATCTCACTCCTGACATGACTGCACCAGCAGCGTGCCCGGCTAAAGGGAGAAAGGTTAGGACATGTCACATGGTCTCCTCCTCGGCGAAAGACACCAGGGTGACCACTCGTTCGGCTCTCTAGCGAGAGGAAAACTAGGCTCCTGAAGAAGAGACGCCCCCACAGGCGACCCATTTTGCTCCCGATACAGCACAAGTCGGACCTTCCCAACCTCCTGCCGCAGATAAGCAGAAACAGAAGGAGGTCCGCTTCGATAAGCCTCTACGAAAGGACTTTGCAGTAGGCCCGATCAAGCCCTACAACTTCGATATACTGGCACAGCTGGCCAACACGCCGGCTCGGTTATCACTTTTCGAGCTTCTCCAGCTCTCCAAAGCAATTCGGGACGCCCTCAGCGAGGCGCTGCAGAATACAGAGGCTTACCTCGCACAGGTGAAGCAGCCCAAGGAAGACCCAGCGGCATATCCATATTACCATAGCGTGGTCGAGATGATTCCTAACATTACCTTCATGCAGCACGATATGCTGATAAAGAACAACTGGCACAACTGACCCCTGTACTACACAGGATACGTGGGTGCCATCAAGGTCGATCGCATTCACATCAACCCGGGCTCATCGCTCAGCATCATCCCTTGAAGTCTGCTCCAAACTCTAGGGATCCTGATGTACCGTCTCATGACATCGAACACCATCATCAGTGGCTTCAACGCAGGGAAGAGAGAGCCTCTGGGCAAGATCCGATTGAAGTACCAAATATGTGATCTTCATACTGAGGTTACCTGTTACGCCATCCATGCGGACATAAACTACAACATGTTGCTTGGACGGCTATGGATCTATGAGTACATGATCGTCCCCTCCATCCTTCACCAGTGCGTAAAATACGTGGCCAGTGACGCGACCGTCAAGACGGAGTTTGCTGACATCGACCCGTTTCGAGATTTCGAAGCATATTTTATGCATGCCGATCTGTACAAACTACTCCCCTGGGACGACGAGTCCAACGATGCCGACGACAAAGCAGAAGCTGCAGCCGTCACGAAAGGACCCATGAGGGTTCGACTGAATGGGAAGCCACCTAAGATTCCAGTCGCCATGGTCATCAAACTCCAGGGCAAGGCTCCAGCACAGCCGCCTCCGACGGCATCAAACCAGGAGCCCCTGCAAATCAGGCTCTCTCGAAAGGCCCCGACACCCGCTTCAAAGCCGCATGATACTCTGGCTGCGCCTCCCACGGTGATCAAGATGAAGCAAAAATCTTATCCACCTCCTTCTGCAGCAGCTCTTGCCCACGAGGAAATACAAGATGATGCCAATACCGAGGCACAGTCTTTAGATGATGTTATCCCTCGGGATAAAATTTTGTATTTTATTAATAGAAAGTTGTCTTCGAATTACTCCTGTGTGGATTGGAACACTAAGTACTTCTTAGATAATGTTCTATGTACTCTACAAACGCAAGTGACAACCGCCAACCTTGTAAACCGAGTTGTCCCCTCTAAAGGCTCTTACTTTCTAGTCCCGCCAAGGAACTCGAAGGAGCAACCTATCGCCTTCGGTCAACTGGAACATCCGCAGCGGCTAGTCCCAGGAGAATCGAAACTCGATGATGGTAAGATGCAGCTCTACCGCTATGCTACTCAAGTCAAATATCATATCTAGAAGATGGGATACGACCTGAACAACAACAAAGGGCTGAACTAAGGCAAAGGTCGGCGGCTTTCCTTATGAGTTCGTACTCCGAAGGGGAAGCCACAGAACTACTAACAACGTACTCGTCGGGGGTTGGGGTATATTACTCCCACGACCACTTCAGAGAGTTCAGAACTAGAGGCTGCACTACACCCATATTCTTTCGGCTCTTCAACCTGGGATTCTGATACCAGTATGGGCCGGGACCTCCAGAAGGTACTATCCGTCAACATGGTTTCTACAGACGATCCCGTAGAGGAAGAAGACCAGGAACTCAATTTCTTCGAAGAGGCTCCCTGGGCTCAACGCCTTGGCTTGGAAATGGCATTTCGAACAGCAAGAGCCTCCCACCGAGGATGAAGTCGTCCAGATCGACTTAGGGGATGAAACTTCCCCTAAACCCATCTTCGTCAGCAAAAGCCTGATAGGAGATGACAAAGATTCTCTTGTACAGTTGGTCCAGGAGTATATAGGTATCTTCGCCTGGAGCTATAAAGATATGTCGGGTTCGGACCCACAAGTCACCATGTACCGGCTCAACATTCTACCTGACGCCAAACCTGTCAAATAGTAGCAGCGTAGCTTCCATCCCAATATTATGGGTGCCATTTAAGAAGAAGTCGATAAACTCCTTGAGAGTGGCTTCATCCATAAAGAACAGCACCCGGACTGGGTGGCCAATATCGTGCTGGTAACGGAAAGATTAGAGTCTGCATAGACTTCTGGGATCTCAACTCCGCCTATCCAAGGGACGAATTTCCTCTCCCAATCACAGACGTGATGATTGACAACACTTTTGGCTTTGAGCGTATGTTCTTTATGGATGGCTTCTCAGGCTACAACCAAATCAAGATGTTCCCCGAAGACGTAAAACATACTTCATTCTGGACTCTGAAAGGGATATACAGTTATACAGTTATACCCTTCGGATTAAAGAATACGGGCGCAACCTACCAGCGGGCTATGAGTAGCATGTTCCGCAAACATCTTCGGAAGACGGTCGATGACATTGCCGTCAAGAGCAAAGTCATGTCCAGCTACTTGGACGACTTACGAACAGTGTTCGACATAATGCAGACGTACCAACTAAAGATGAATCCGGCCAAGTCTTTCCTACGTGTCTCCAGCGGCAAGTTCTTTGGCTTCATCGTCACGGCAAAGGGAATCCATATTGACCTGGAGAAGACGAAGGCAATCCTGGACGTGGCTCCCCTGAAGAATCTTAGGGAACTTCGAGGCCTGCAAGGACGTCTGGCATACATCAGAAGATTCATAGAAGCCTCTTTGGTCAATGCCAGCCCTTCACCAAACTGATGAAGAAGCCTTTGTATAGATCGAAGAGTGCTAGCAAGCATTTAATGACATCAAGTACCTCACCAGTCCCCTTGTTCTGGTAGCTCTAGTAATAGGAAGACCTTTTCTACTCTACGTCCGAACCATGGATCACTCTCTCGGGGCATTACTGGCCCAGAAAGCGATGATGGACACGAGAAGACCATCTATTACCTCAGCAGAACCATGATTAGAGCCAAGCACCGGTACAATCCTGTCGAGAAGGACTGTCTTGCTTTACCTTTTGATATTCAAAAACTACGTTACTATGAGACCGGATAGACGATCCACGTTATCTCTCGAATCAACTCCCTCAGGGTCCTCATGACTAAGCCAGGGGCTTTGAACTCTTGGTTAGCCACCTGGGCCATACTATTAACTCCTTATGATATGGTGTTCGTCCCTCAGAAGGCAGTTAAAGGCCAAGCGTTGGCCGATTTCCTAGCAGCACACCCTGTGCCAGAGACGTCAAAGCTCTACGACGACATCCCCGATGAAGTCTTAGAATCTAATGCTGTCTCAGACAACCCCGCATGGCAATTGTTCTTTGATGGTCTTCAAGGATAGGACCCAAGGGTGAGATTGTAGCGGGAGTGGGGGTTGTCCTCATTACCCCCGACGGCCTGATCATCAATTGTGCCTACTCCCTCGTGGAGTCATGTACCAACAACGTTGTTGAGTACAACGCCCTCATGATCGGGCTACAACTCGCTAACAGTTGGGGGTTGACTACATCGAAGCCTATGGGGACTCAAAGTTGATCATTAGCCAAGTTCGAGGGCAATATGAGGTCCGTCTGTAAGCCTCCTAAATTTCTACTACGATTTTTTTAAAATATTTTTGTATTGTACTTCGTATCTGCACATCGCATACGAGTTCGCATTGTTGTATTCGCGTAGCGAGAATTGTGTTTCGTATTTGCTCGACGAGTGCGAATATGTGTTGAGGTATATATTTTAGAAAAAAACATTTTTATTATAAATTTTATTTTATATAGGAAAGTACAGGTTTAAACAAATGTGATAAATATTTTAATTTAGTATAAAAGAGTTATTTTATTCGTCGTTTAAAAATTAGTAATGATTTGAAAATTATGGTTTTTATGAAATGTATTTCAAATATTTTGCGAAATTTAAAATTTGTTTATTAATATATTTTGTTATTTATAAAAGCTATTTTATTATTTAATATTTAAGTATTTATCGTGATTTTTGAAATTAATTATTACTATATTTATTTAATTATGAAAATGATATTTAAAATTTTGTTTTATTTAATATTGAATTATTTTGATAATTTAAATTTGGAAAAGATTTTATTTTAAATAGGCATTAAATTAAAGGAAGTTTATCTAGATTGAATTGGATTTGATTGATTAATTTCTAAATTAATGGAATTATCCATCGGGGTTTAAACCATTATAAGTCCTTATCTAACTGGGAATTTCCACCTCCTATATAAGGAGAGGTACTCATCCATAAATTCTACCATCCACAAACGTGCATTGTGTCTGTGCCGTGCCCGTGCCTCTTCTCATCTACTATATGTTCCTCCATTACAAATACAATAATTATGTCCCGTCCGACAATCCCAGACGTCCACCCAGCCGTGTCGGACACTTCCCACATGACACATCCAACCCGATAATCAAATCCCAAACCCTAACCCAGCTCCTATGTCCGTGTCGACAGCATAACACGATCTCCCTCGACCCTTCCCTTTTTGCCCCGTGCCGCCACCTCCACTGCTGCCGATGTCCTTCCGGCCAACATACTGCCCCGATCCAGAACCCATCTCCCCGGCCAACTGACCACCACCATCCACGCCAGCCGACCCCGTTCCGACAGCACCCCCACGCCACCATCACCGATGTCCCCACCATCCCAACCCGGACTGCCATCGTGCGTACCACCACCATCGCCGCTGTCACCACCATCCTAACTCGAACTGCCACCGTACGTACCACCACCATCAGCCCAAGGCACCACCGCCACCAAAACTACCGCCTTGTCACGGCTATTGCCGGCCGGCACCACCCACAAGCCCCATCCTCACCACTACACCAGCGGGCAGCAAAACAACCATCGCCCCCCACAAAAGAAAAAAATAAAACCCCAAGCCACCCTTACCTCCAATGCCGCCTTCACGAGCCTCCGGCCAGCCGCTCGAGATCGGATCGGCGCTCGCTAACGAAGTCGTACTTCCGTCCATGCGTGCGCGCCCTTCGACGGCGCTGGTAGCCGCCGTGACCCCACCCAAGTCAGCCGCCGGCCACCGACGTGAGCGCTGGCTCGCCATCCCAGCCGAGCCGGTCACCGATGCGGGAGCCGCTCGCCGGTGAGAATCCCCTCACTCTTCCTTTCTCTCTCTCTCTCACTTTTCCCGCTATTCCTCTCGCTCTCTCCGCTCCCTTTCTTCTCCTTACTTTCTAATAAAGGACAGCAGCTATGCTGTCATAACTATTAATATTTATTATTATTATTATTATTTATTGGCTTTACTGGCAGTATATGTATACATATAAATACTAATTAGTGTATTACTAATATTATTATAATTTATCTAAATTACTAGAATTGTGTCATTTATTTTATTATTTATATATTATTATTAATATTAGTTTGTTGTTTTGTTAAATATTATTATTTATATTATTATTATTACTATTATTTAATTGAACAAATATTTTCTATCAAATTTCAAGTTAGCTTTTAAACACTTAAATATTCTTTTCGATTTATACGTACATATATTTAACCAGTTATACTTTTTGGTCTAAATGATTTAGAAATATTTTTAAATATTTATCTAAAATAGATATTTTAAATTGTGAAATATAGTTCTCACCTTAATCATATTTTATAACTTAGAGTATTTTGACTAATAAGATGAAATTTTCAAAATTATTATATATAAATACTTTCAAGTATTTTCATAAATAAATTTTTACAAGTAAATATGTTTTTAAAGTATTATAAACTTTTCTAAGAATTGGTATATTTATCTACTCCACAAATTCTTCCAATTATCCTCATTACTCATGACTAATCATGCTTGCATATTTTCTCGCGACCTCGGACCCCTACACATCGACCATGGCTATTGGACTATTGGAATATGACAGAATATCGCACCACCAGGCGACACACCAGGCAGGATACCTTGCCATAATTTACTGTTTATAATTAGTCTATATTTTATTTAATGCATGTCACTGTGTATTTATTTCTAGTTCTTTTAGCTGTACCATTATTACAGTTCCTAATTTTTTGTCTACTCAGTGATAATAGTTGTACCTTGTTATTTATCCTTTTGATTGCATATGGACCTAGAGTTAAGGGACTACCACTAGTTTAGTGCATTACATAAACTTTGACACTGATGTGCCACGAGATGTGTGAGTTGTGAGTAGCATATAGCATCCAGACTTGCGTATTGGCTGATCACTGATGCGTATAGGACGTACGTTAGGTCTAACTGTCAATAGTTGCGTGTTAGAAGACTTGACGGTTAGTAGTGTTATATGGTTGTGGATGCGATATGATAGGTACATTGGATGGAAAGAACATTTCCTTATCGTATGGGCTTCGATTGTACTTTCCTTGTAACCCGGAAGCTTCGCTAGAGATACAGGTGTGATTAGCCTCTCAGGTTTGCTACTGTCGTTTTTGAACGTCATGCGCTTAGGTCACTGGTGCCCAAGTGGAAACTATACCAAATCCCATTTACAGCCAGGGCTCATGCGACGAAAGGTTTGTTCTTAACTGTATGTTCACTTTAGTATGGTTAGGTTACCTTATTGAGGTCTTGTCACTTACTTTTATTTGTGGCATATTTTATATTCAGTATTTATATGGCATGTTGTTTATTGTATCTTGTTATGTCCCTCTGAGGACCTGTTGATACCTTCATGCGTGTCTTGTGATTTCTACAGGTGCTCTAGCTAAGGTCATGACTTGTGCTCTATTCTTCGAGATATTGCTTTTGGATTGCCATCTCTTTCGCTCGACCAAATTATTTTCCTTGTATAATTTTTTCTTATTTAAATTATTTAGTAGTGGATTTGTCTCCGCCCAACGATTGTATATATGACAAATTCAAAAGTTGCTTTTATATCATATTTATTTTTGTGGATAAGATTTAGTGCCTTGGTTACTGCATTTATAGCTTATGTATACATACGAGGGTTTTTATACTTCGTATGTATACAACTGGTATGATTACGTTCTAGTCCTTCTATTTTTGGGACTGGAGCATTACATATTTTTGTGGTGGCCCATGCAGGTCGAGTTTATCACTTCGGTTACGAGACTGTACCGATGTGAACCTGCATATAGGAATAGAGTTTAGGATCTCATCCACAAGCTTGACCTCCTTCCTTATTTCAAGTTACGAACTCTCGTTACCATCCTTGATTTGCATCCAGCTTGAACTCTTTCTACTGTAAATTCTTATCTTTCGTGCTTAGTGACAGCTAGTAAGATGACTACACTATTATATGCTCATAGGTCAAACTAGAAAGACTACATTGACAATTAGTATGCATTGAGGTCTTATTTGAGTTATAAAGACATTTTTCCTAAAAGCATGATTTTAAGGATTAGTTAATTCCAAGTTGGGTAGTAGCATATTACCGCCTTCAAAGGATAGTTGGAATTTTATTTTGATATTACAATGTGGTATACACAAGAGGATAGCTAGATCGAGAAAACAAATTTTTTTATGATTTTTTGATATTGTGAAATAGTTATGAGTTATTAGGGATATGAATTCGATTTGAGAAATATCTTAAGTTTTTATAATGTGACGCATGATTTACGGTTTACATTAAGTTTGGATTGTAATATGATAAAGTTTATCTCGAGATTATTTAAAGAGCTTAAATTATGATTTTGTAGACGACTAGAGAAGACGAAAGTTTAGTTTGAAAAAAAAGGAAGAGAGAGCTTGAGGTTTTAAATTGAGACATACGATTTATAAGTTTATTTAATTTTGAGTTTGAAGAGATGATGGTAAAAAAATTTGTTTAAAATATTTTGGAAGATATGAAATCGACCTTGAAGGAAAAATTCAAATTTCAAATTGTGTCATATGATCTATGATTCATAAAGTTATTTAGATTTCGAGTTTAAAACCTTGATTATGGATACTAAAATTTTGGTGAAAAAAAGTATGTTCAATTTGCGATATACAAGGGTTTATTTCGAGATTGATTAGAGATTTCTATTTTGATTAAACTTGACAGCCAAAGATAATTAGAAATTTTGGTGGAGTATTTTGAGACTTTTATTGAAAAAAATTTGAGGAACTTAAAATTTTAGATTGGATCATATATTGGTGAAGGACTAAGAAACAAGCAAGGTCACCCTAATGAGATACAAGTATTCCACATTAAGTTGTCGTACCACCTATGATTATGATATGTCATATACACAAGTATTGTTAGTCATCTACCAAACTATGTGATCATATCTTTATCTTAACTTACTCGACCTTCCCTCAAATCTAGATCTTTCATCGTGACCATCTAATTATTTTAAACATAGAAATGATTAGAATCATTCCCTTGACCATACCCTTATCTATGAGACTATTTTCTCTCTAGAAACTGTGTCTCTAACTTATCTTAACTAATCTATGAGATTTCCTAAATTATCTTTATTTCGTGCTTTAATCTTTTATTTTTGTTCATTAATTAGTACCTTATGAAAACCCACCTTCTATTTTGATCATTTGGCGTCCCCTATCGTAACTTTAATATTTTGTGCATTAACTAGACTTTTCCTTCCAACAAATTTTACATACAAGACCTAGACGAGCTCACCTTCATGTAGGTATATCATGTCCCACTAAAATACGTCCCCTTGTACCCTATTTTTATGATACGACTTTCGAGTCATAAAGACTAAACTATGACCCTTACCATGGTACCGATATACTTTTGACTACAGATAGGGACTCAACCTCGACTATTATCTTTCAACCCAATATATGAATGCGATGCTTAACCTTACGTTTTATCTTGACTGCTTAACCCTTGTCATTTTATTTTCATGTTTTATCTCGATTCACTTAGACACATAACATCTTTCGCTCTTTAATATTGCAACCCTTACCATTCCCCCTTCCAATTAAATTGCTTTACTTATAATTCACTATGATTCCTCCATAGTTTATGCAACCTTGTTCCTTGTATGATTCCCTTATACGAAATAAAATTTGATCATCACATTCTTGGGTTAGTAGAGGTTAGAGTAGAGAACCCTACAGCATGGATAAATAATACAGTTGGTTAAGATAATTACGAGATTACGAGGTGTAGATAGGACATAAGTGAAAATGTGTGATAAATCCAAATAAATGAAGTAAGGAATGTTATATTGTGTTTTGATAAAACACTCAAGGGTAAATACTTCTCGAATTTCAAAATTTGTTTGGAGGTAACTAAATATTGAGTAAAGACTTTCTAAAGTTTAAGAACCAAATTTATATATTAAATTTATGGATGCAAATTTTTGATAAAAACAATGTTGACGTTGCCTTCGATAACATATAGTGTTATGATGATATTAGTTTTCAAGGATAACAAATTGTTGAAGAAAGAAACCTTTACATTTTTGATGCATGGAGAATTAAGTTCTAAGATAATTATGAATATGAAGTAAGATGAGTTCATTCTACCATAAAAAAAGAGGAGATTGTTGAATTCAAATTTCGAGAGGGACTAATAAATATTTTAGGAAATTTTCAATTATGATGATAGAAGATTGAGTTATGAAGGTATACTGTTAGTTTTCGAGATTTATCGAACATTGAAGACGGACTTTTATTTTGGTACCTATGGATGCATTGTACATTGACCAATAAATACAAATTGTAGTAAGAAGATTTTAACTTTTACTTGGGCCAAATTGGTTGAAGGTTTTGGAATTTTAATTTTAGAGGAAATTATAACTTGGGAAGATATATATAAGTGAGCTAGTATAATAGAGATTATGGAATTCAAAATTTAAGACTATTTGAAATTCTATGACGAGATAGAGGAAGTTAGAGTACATTTATAATCATATTTGTTTTTGTTAAATTTTAAGGGAACGTGGAACGAAAGTAATTTTTGGAAAGAACGATTTATGATAAGAGAATTTACATGAATATTGATGATATCAAAGGATTAAGGAGTTTATTACCTACTTATGAGGTTGCCTCTTTTATAAGGTTAATGTTAGGGTTGATTGAGCTTAGCCATTGATTGGTTGTCATATACATAATCGTAATCTAAACTAAACCCATCAAAAATTTTAGTTCTTGTCGATCAAATGACATATTGTCATTGAAATGTCGCTTGCCTCCTCGTCGAATATTTTGTTTGCATTCTCGTCCCAAGAAGATCTCGTAAATCTATTCGAATAAACTCTTCCCATCCCCTTCGCCCTACCTACCCTAATTACGCCTAAATTTCGAGGACGAAATACTTTTAAGTTGGTAGGATGTAAACCCCCTAAATCTCTACTACGATTTTTTTCAAATATTTTTGTATTGTACTTCGTATCTGTACGTCGCATATGAGTTCGCATTGTTGTATTCGCGTAGCATACGAGATTTGTGTTTCATATTTGCTCGACGAGTGCGAATATGTGTCGAGATACATATTTTAGAAAAAACATTTTTATTATAAATTTTATTTTATATAGAAAAGTACAGGTTCAAACAAATGTGATAAATATTTTTATTTAGTATAAAAGAGTTATTTTATTCGTCGTTTAAAAATAAGTAATGATTTGAAAATTGTGGTTTATATGAAATGTATTCCAAATATTTTGCGAAATTTAAAATTTGTTTATTAATATATTTTGTTATTTATAAAAGGTATTTTATGATTTAATATTTAAGTATTTATCGTGATTTTTGAAATTAATTATTACTATATTTATTTAATTATGAAAATGATATTTAAGATTTTGTTTTATTTAATATTAAATTATTTTGATAACTTAAATTTGGAAAAGATTATATTTTAAATAGGCATTAAATTAAATGAAGTTTATCTAGATTGAATTGGATTTGATTGATTAATTTCTAAGTTAATGGAATTATCCATCGGGGTTTAAACCATTACAAGTCCTTATCCAACTGGGAATTTCCACCTCCTATATAAGGAGAGGTACTCATCCATAAATTCTACCATCCACAAACGTGCATTGTGTGCATGCCGTGTCTGTGCCTCTTTCCATCCACTATATGTTTCCCTATTACAAATACAATAATTTTGTCCCGTCCGACAATCCTGGACGTCCACCCAGCCGTGTCGGACACTTCCGACACGACACATCCAACCCGACAATCAAATCCCAAACCCTAACCCAGCTCCTGTGTCCGTGTCGACAGCATGACACGATCTCTCCCGACCCTTCCCTTCTTGCCTCGTGCCGCCACCTCCACTGCTACCGATGTCCTTCCGGCCAACACACTACCCCGACCCAGAACCTATACCACCACCATCCACGCCAGCTGACCCCGTTCCGACAGCACACCCACACCTCCATCGCCGAAGTCACCACCATCCCAACCCGGACCGCCACCGTACGTACCACCACCATCGTCGCTGTCACCACCATCCCAACTCGGACCGCCACCGTACGCACCACCACCATCAGCCCAAGGCACCACCGCCACCAAAACCACCGCCCCGTCACGGCTATTGTCGGCCGGCGCCGCCCAAAAGCCCCATCCTGACCGCCATCCCAGCCGAGCCGGTCACCGGCGCCAGAGCCGCCCGCCGGTGAGAATCCCCTCACTCTTTCTCTCTCTCTCTCTCGTTTTTCCCCGCTCTTCCTCTCTCTCTCCACTCCCTTTCTTCTCCTTACTTTCTAATAAAGGACAACAACTATGCTGTCATAACTATTAATATTTATTATTATTATTATTATTATTATTATTATTATTATTATTATTATTATTATTATTTATTGGCTTTACTGGTAGTATATGTATACATATAAATACAAATTAGTATATTACTAATATTATTATCATTTATCTAAATTACTAGAATTGTGTCATTTATTTTATTATTTATATATTATTATTAATATTAGTTTGTTGTTTTGTTAAATATTATTATTTACATTACTATTATTACTATTATTTAATTAAACAAATATTTTCTAGCAAATTTCAAGTTAGTTTTTAAATACTGAAATATTCTTTTCGATTTATATGTACATATATTTGACCAGTTATACTTTTTCGTCTAAATGATTTAGAAATATTTTTAAATTTTTATCTAAAATAGATATTTTAAATTGTGAAATATAGTTTCCACCTTAATCATATTTTACAACTTAGAGTATTTTGACTAATAAGATGAAATTTTCAAAATTATTATATATAAATATTTTCAAGTATTTTCATAAATTAATTTTTACAAGTAAACATGTTTTTAAAGTAATATAGATCTTTTCTAGGAATTTATATATTTATCTACTCCACAAATTCTTCCAATTATTCTCATTACTCATGACTAATCATGCTTGCCTATTTTCTCGCGACCTTGGACCGCTACACATCGACCATGGCTATTGGACTATTGGAATATGACAGAACATCGCACCACCAGGCGACACACCAGACAAGATACCTTGTCATAATTTACTGTTAATAATTAGTCTGTATTTTATTTAATGCATGTCACTTTGTATTTATTTCTAGTTCATTTAGCTGCACCATTATTACAGTTCCTGATTTACTGCCTGCTCAGTGATATTAGCTGTACCTTGTTATTTATCCTTTGATTGCATATGGACCTAGAGTTAAGGGACTACAACTAGTTTAGTGCATTACATAAACTTTGACACTGATGTGCCACGAGATGTGTGAGTTGTGAGTAGCATATAGTATCTGGACTTGCGTGTTGGCTGATCACTGATGCGTATAGGACGTGCGTTAGGTCTAACTGTCAATAGTTGTATGTTAGAAGACTTGACGGTTAGTAGTGTTACATGGTCATGGATGCGACATGATAGGTACATTAGGTGGGGAGAACATTTCCTTGTCGTATGGGCGTCGATTGCACTTCCCTTGTAACTCGAAAGCTCCGCTGGAGATACGGGTATGATTAGCCTCTCAGGTTTGCCACTGTCATTTTTGAACGTCATGTGATTAGGTCACTGGTGCCCAAGTGGGGACTATACCAGATCCTATTTACAGTCATGGCTCATGCGACGAAATGTTTGTTCTTAACTGCATGTTCACTTTAGTATGGTTAGGTTACCTTATTGAGTTCTTGTCACTTACTTTTATTTGTGGCATATTTTATATTCAGTATTCATATGACATGTTGTTTATTGTATCTTGTTACGTCCCTCTGAGGACCTGGTAATTCCTCCAGGTTTGTCTTGTGATTTCTGTAGGTGCTCTAACTAAGGCCATGACTTGCGCTCTATTCTTCGAGATGTTGCTTTTGGATCGCCATCTCTTTCGCTCGACCAAATTATTTTCCTTGTATAATTCTTTCTTATTTAAATTAATTGGTGGTGGATTTGTCTCCGCCCAACGATTGTATACATGACAAATTCAAAAGTTACTTTTATATCATTATTTATTTTTGTGGATGAGATTTAGTGCCTTGGTTACTGCATTTACAGCTTACGTATACATACGAGGGTTTCTTATACTTCGTATGTATACAGCTAGCATGATTACGTTCTAGTCCTTCTATTTTTGGGACTGGGGCGTTACACCGTCAGGAGGACCTAATTCCCTACCATCAGGCGGCCATCAACATCATCTCCAGGTTCACAGCTTTCTTTATTGAATATGTGCCACGATTACAAAATTTGGAGGCCGACGCCCTCGTCGGTCTCACCGCCTCTCTCGCAGCTCCTGGAAGATCCCAATACACTGTTACGATGATGGGGCGAGAACTCGTATATCCGAAGAACGTTCTGCACACATGCCAAAGTTACTCAGTCCAAGCGGAGGCCAATATAGACGTACGGGACTGGAGTTTCCTGTTTATCGATTACGCGGTCTACGGGATTCTACCCGAAGACCCGAAGGAGGTGGCTTTCGTCAGGAGACGTTCCCTCCGATTCTTCTATGACACAGCTACCAAAATGTTGTACCGTCGTTCTTACGACGGACTCCTCCTCAAGTGCCTATCCCATACAGAGGCACAGAAAGCACTCCGAGAGGCACACGATGGGACCTAAGGAGCTCATCAACCCGGTCCTAAGTTGCAAGATCGACTGCACCACATGGGCTATTACTGGCCCACTATGATGGCGGATGCCGTAGAATATACGAAAAAGTATCGGGCATGTCAGTTACATGCAGACTTCTTTCATCAACCTTCGGAGCATCTACACCCTACTGTGGCCTCCTGGCCATTTGAAGCATGGGGAAGGGATATCGTTGAGCCAATTAGCCCGCGTTCCTCCAAAGGACACCGGTTTATCCTTGCCATCACGAACTACTTCTCTAAGTGGTCGAAAGCAGTGTCATTGGTAGAAGTAAAAGCCTTGAACGTGATCAGCTTCATCAAGCACCACGTCATCTACCGGTTCGGGGTCCCCCGAACAATTATCCATGACAATGGCCCCCAATTCATGAGCCATGCCTTCCAGCAGTTCTGTGACAAGAACCGAATACAGAGCATGGCATCAACGGCCTATACCACGTCGGCTAATGAGTTGGCCAAAGCATTCAACAAAACTATCATCAAACTGCACAAGAAAGTCATGTCCTCTAATAAACGAGATTAGAACGAGAAGTTGGGCGAATGCCTATGGGAATACCGTACGATCATGAGGACACCAACGGGCAACACACCGTTCGCCCTAGTCTACGGAAGTGAAGCGATGCTCCCCTTGGAGATTCAAATCCCGTCCTTACGGGTAGCTATCACCAATCAGCTGACCGACGAAGATAACAAGTGCAGACGGTTACAAGAGTTGAAAGCATCGGATGAAAAATGCTTGCTAGCACAACAAAGAATCGAGCTTTACCAAGCTCGTATTTTTGGGGCCTTCAACAAAAAAGTCCGGTAAAGATCATACCAAGTGGGCGACCTCGTCTTAGCAGTGCGCAGGACGATGGTGATGACTCACAAGACGTCAGGGAAGTTCGAGCACAAGTGGGAAGGACCGTTCATCATAGAAACGGTATACTATAACGGTGCTTATCGACTAGCCAAACCCAATGGTGACTTGCTAATGATGCTCATCAACGGCAAGTTCCTTAAGAAGTATTATGCCTGAAGATGAAACCGGCATAGGCTCTTGCATCCCCTAAGAGTGCCTATGGGTTCTGGTAAGGGGATTCCTTTCTTCTATATCTTCCCTCCAGTATATGAAGCACTTCATGTCCATATTACCTCTTGATTGCTCCTCTACAACCCAACGATGCGGCTACCACGTCCATATTACCTCTGAGTAGTCATTCTCTCCGTATTGATTCTATAATTATCATGGCAGTCTAGAAAATAGTTCACGTTTATACTAGCTCTGAATTGTTGTTCTACATCCCAGTAAAAATTAGGCCTACCATGTTCATATTACCTCTGGTTAGGTGTGTCTTCTATAATGACCCCTCATTATGTTGAAGAAAAGAGTGAGGGAACATAAGAGTTTCTATATAGAAACAAGAATCTGAAGCATCACTAAGCACATACGCTCATGCCACATGTCATGCTTCTGTTCAAAGTATCCTGAGCTTGACTCAAGTTCGGAACACTTTGAAGGGGGTCTTGTAGAAGCATGAAAAATCTATAGGCACAGGCGGGTACCCTTATTACCCCCCAGCTTCACACAGACACAGGCGATCAGACGCATAGACCAGCCAAAGACAGAGACATTCTCAGAACGATGTTCAGAAAAGACTCTTTTTATTAATCATTGCTACAAGGGTCTATTACAGACTTATCGCAATTACATAAGAGAGAAACTTCCTGAATCCGAATTACAGGGATCAATTGCAAAGTCTTTGCTACATAAGTGAGAATAGAAACTCCTATAGATCCACGAGAAGGTTCGTTTTCACCGGGCAGCATCCCAAAATGAATATGATACATGGGGGATAGCTCTAAATATGTGATCTCATCAGTAGATTCTATTTTGGGTAAAATATATAGAATAATAATACGATGAAGCTAATAAAATTATTGGTTCAAGTAATATGACATGAGCCATCTCAGTGGTCTGGGGTTCGGAGCATACATCGCGTCCTTCAAAGATTCTAGGTTCATGTCAGCACTAAATTGGATTTAGGTAATGTCGACTAAATCATCTCCAGTAGAGGGGACCTGAAGCCATTCGCTTAAGTCTTCATCATCAAATTCCATTTCATTCCGACAGACTGAGGAATACATTGTACCATGTGAATATTGTAGGTTGCAATAAAACATCCGAACAACGTTGGCGAATATCGGATTGGAAATTTCTACAAATTCACGTAGGTAAATGTTTTGAAAGGTCAAGCAATATTCTGGGAATATGTTAAAATTAATGGAGTTGCGCGGACATATGGGACATTTTTGAAAGTCATGAAACAAAGCAAGTGAGATTTCTAAGTCTACGAAAAACATAGCGTCATAGTCATCCTCATTGGATAATGGAAGTGGACTAAATAGACTTTCTTGAGGTATGTAGGATGGGCTTGATATAGAAGCACCATCACCCCTTTTCTTTTTCTTGAAAAGTCTAGGAGCCGTAGAAAATTGGACAAGAAAATAATGGAATTTACCGAAAAATAGTGGCATAGAGTGGAAGATAATGATGCAAAACCCTTAAATCTGAATTTTTAGGGCTCAACTCCAAGAAAATAGGGAGATAAAATAGAGCTAGGGTTTTTTTGGTTTGGAGGCAGCTATGGTCATTGGGAATAAGGAGAAGTGAGATGGGGTCTAAAAGAAGTGGACCAGCAGCTGACTGGATAGTTCTGTCGGCGGTGACCAAACTCGGCCAGAGTTCGGTCTGAGTTCGGTAGGTTTATATTTTGAAAACAAGTTTTGTTTTATGAATAGAAATTTTGTAGAAATAATATTCATTTATTTTAAAATAAATCTTCATCACTTTGGGTTAGATGCAGGGACAGGATCCCAGCTAGCGATAGTTTGAAGACTAGTACACCGTGTCACTTCAGGCTATTTACACATGTATGACAGAAGGGCCATTTCGACTTGTACTTAAAATAATTCTGACTTAAAATAAAATATTTGAATATAGTCTAAATAATTTCTTAAACATAAAGCATTATGTTTTCGAGAATTCAAGAATACCTAACTCGTGACGAATAAAGTTGAATCAGTCTTCAGCTAATGGTTTTGTAAAAATATCTGCTAACTGATGATCAATGTCAATGAATTCTAAACAGATATTCCCGTGTTGTTGGTGATCACGTAAAAAGTGATGACATATTTCAATGTATTTAGTGCATGAATGACATACATGGTTCTTTGTTAAATTTATTGTGCTAGTGCTATTACAATAAATAGGAATCTTTGTCTAGTACAAATTGTAGTCTTCTAAGGCTTGCTTCATCTACAAAATTTATGCACAACAACAGCCTGCAACGATATACTCTACATTAGTTGTTGATAATGTAACAAAAAAAAATTTCTTGCTAAACCAAGATATAGAACCAAAATGTAAAGCGATATACTCTAGAGGAGGTGAATAGAGTAGGCAGTAAAAAATTAGATGTTTAAAGAAATCGTTAGCAACAAGATCACAGAATATATCATAGATATGTAAATGTAAAAGTGGAGAACGGAGAGCAAACACAAACACAAGGATATATACTGGTTTCCCTCTTGTGAGGACTAGTCCAGTCGGAAGAACTCTAGCTTCCAGTTGAAATCCACTATGAAAAAATGCCACAAGTTTTCATGTGAAGTTCTTGCAACTTCTACAACGCGATCTTTGATCCGAAATACTCAACCAACTTCAATTATGAAGTTTCTTTCTTCAATCAAGCATCTGATTACAATCACTCTAAAACTTCTAGACCATACCATACTGGCAAATCGACTAGAGAATTGTAACTCGCTTGAGATTTGAAAATAAAAAGCTTAGAACACTTTAGAATACCATAGTAGGCTGAGAGAGAAGAGAAGAGAGGTATGTGAAATGGTAGAAATTCTCCTCTATGATAGGTTTTCCAAAGATAGAATTCGGACAGAATTCTTTGCGAGAATCTCGACAGATAGTCGTTGTAACTGCAGGAAGACTGAATTCAAAATCCAACGTCCATTAACCGAACTCGGGGCGAATTCAGGCCGAATTCGGGCCGAATTTTGTTGGTCCAGAGTTGATTTGGGTAGAGTTTTGCAAATAGGGTTTTGGGCTTTTTGGAAAGTCAAGCAGTTAGGAGCTTTTGTAAATGGGTTTATTTTCAAAACAAAGAATATTTTAAAAAACTTTTGGGGTAGCCTATTTGCCAGTACAACTCGGTGTACATCGTATTCCTAGACTCAATAAATTATAAAAATTACATTGATAAAGGAAATTCAGACTCAATAAAAAAAATGACTTCATGTCTTGAACGATAGTAGTAGTAGTTTTCAGTAGTCGTCCAAGCAACCCTTATATCGAGACAGGGTTAGATCAATTATTTAAATCAGGTTTGACTATGACGAAAGGGTCAACAATCTCCCCCATTTTAATAATTAGCAAACCTTGATCGATATAACATCTTGATCTTGATTTAAAAAAATAATCAAAATTTGTAAGGTTCAAAAATATAAGGTACTTGTACTTCTGTCTCCTTTTTTGATAGTATTTTTTCTGAAACAAATATTAGATTCATTTTCTCCCTCGTTGTCACTTAGCAAAATAATCGCAAAGAGAGAACCATAATTCATGCCTAAGAAACGAACATTTAAGAAATACAAAAAATATATAATGAATAACATAAATTCACAGGCAGTTCTATGAAGGAAGCATAAACTAAGATAAATAATGCTACGCATAGAATGATAAGTGCATACTAAGAACAAAAGAGAATAATACACACTTAAATAGTAAATGCATACTAATAAGAGTTTGAAATATATCAACTCAACAAACAGTTACAGTGCTATAAAAATAAAAGATAATGTACTATCTTGGAATGTCAGAGCATTTCTAAGCATACATAGACAAATATAGAGTCTAATCAGATACCATCTAGACAAAATACAATAACGTCTAGATCAAAAATCCTCAGCAACTAAATCGAGTCATCATCGTCATCGCGATCAGCATCGCCACCATGTCCAGAAAGACTAGCTCCAGATGTGACAACTCTGTGAGAAGGGTGTGGAGTAGCACCTGAACCACGGTACTAGTCTTAAGTGTTATCGGGCTCAAAGAAGTGACGAACCGCCTCATCCTTATAGCGGTAGCCAAAAACAATAGGATTTTGTGGAAAAGAACTGGTATGCAGACCAGTCTGGGAAAAACACAAATCCGTAAAGGAGTTTGCTAGGGCCTAAAACCGACTAGCATCTTGGAACTCATGTTCCCTTAATGTGTCATTCACAAACGCTCGCAAAGAATTGTGCTCATCCAGCTGAGCATGCTGCATATCAAATAAATGCAGGTGGAGACCCTCAAAATACATAGGGTAATCCTGAGGTGGTAGAGGTAGTGCAGTAAAAGGAGTAGGAGGAACAGCTGCACTATGACGAGATAGCTGAAGATACTTGGGCTCAGAGTCATGAGCACAAGTAGATAGATCAATGTCAAAGTGTTGAAAGATGATTAGAAGAATCATCGCGTAAGCATGGTTCTTGTGCCTTTCGCAACAACAACCCATCATCTGAATAATCATCTTGGGGACAGAAAAAGGAATCCCTTTACGAATATGATATAAAGCAGACATTTCAAGGGTGGTCACATCGTCTTTGGAAGTAAATTTGGGCAAGATAGTGGAGTAGACGATGCGATGCAGTTCATAGAAAAATAAGTTCAAATGGGCAGCTTTAAACTTTCCAGTACAAACTCGATCAGGAGAACAAAGTTCATTATTGAAACTGTTTAAAGTCGTATCTTCGGGAAATTCAAATTCAGTGATATTGTCTAGCGGAGCACCTCATTTGGAATATCAAGGATTTTTACTAGGTCGGCATCATTGAATTGAATATTAATTCTAGCAACACAACTCTTAAAAGTGTCAAGGGTAAAATTGTAGTAAAATAATCGAATAGCATTTGTTGTAATAGAAAATGATTGAGTAACAAGGTTTTGCAATCCTAATGCTTCAAAATAAGTTTTGTGGGACGGAAAGAGAGTCCACTTGATCGGTGCATCGGGGCATATATTGCGAACTGAGAAATCCACATACCATAATAGGGATTGGTCATGATTTTTGAAAAAAAAAGTCATTGAACGCTCCGTCGTCCGATTGGACGGTCAAAAAAAGCGATTCTTGGATAGGAACCGAAGATGAGGCTTCTTTGCTAGCCGTCGTCTTCTTTCTCTTGAAGGGGTCTAGAAAAGTATAGAAATCTATAAAATTAAAATAGAAAGATGGAGAAAGTTATACCTTCTGAAAATTGAGTATGTGGAAGAGAACGAGATTTCACGCACGAGTCCAAAATTTGGATGGAAAACTCCAAAGGATTTAAGAGAAATCAAAGTTGAAAAGCTAGGGTTTTGGGAGCTCGTTCGCGGATGTTGCTTTGTTTGGAGGAGGAGAGGGTGATGAATAAAAGGGGCCACATTCAAATCTGACTTGAAAATACCCGACACCAACCAAACTCGGGCCGAATTTGGTACTAGTTTGCCTGGAGTTCTGTTGAGGTATTTTTGTACAGAAATAAAATGAAATTCCACTTTTTTATTCATCAATCCTTTTCAATTATTTAATTTCAAGTTTAGTTATTTTAAATTTCAATTAATATAATTAATATTATTTTATGAATTAAATTTTGTTAGGCAATAACTGTTTCAGATTAGCTTTAGGGGTACTGTCCCAGCTAACGGAGATTTACCGGGGAATACTTAAGTACCGTTTCATTTCGACCTTGGTCATGGTGACAGACAGACCCTTTGTAGGCTTGTCTCGAAAATAGTTTTTGCATATTAAAAAATAATTAATAAAACAAAATTAATTAAAATTATTGACATCTAAAATTCCTAATTCTTGACGTAAATAATAGATATGATCTTCCGCTAATAGTTTTTTGTAAAGATGTCAGCCAATTGGTACTCTGTGTCTATATATTCAAGGTTTATATCTCCATTTGTTTGATGGTCTCTTAGAAAATGATGTTGAATCTCAATATGCTTAGTGCGAGAATGACATACATGATTCTTAGTCAAATTAATAGTGCTAATATTATCACAGAAAATGGGTATGTGTGAATACTGTTAACCAAAGTCTTCTAAGGTTTGCTTCATCCATAAAAATTTTGCACAACAACGTCTTGCGGCGATATACTCAGCCTCAGTAGTTGATAATGCAACAGAATTTTGCTTCTTGTAAAACTAAGGGACTAGAGCCTTACCTAGGAAATTACACGTGCCGCTAGTACTTTTTCTATCTACTTTGCATCCCGCAAAATCAGCATCCGAGTAACCGGTTAGGTCAAAGGACGTAATTTTGGGATACCATAAGCCGACAGAAGAAGTCCCTTTAAGGTATCCAAAGATACGTTTAACTGCGCACATGTGTGATTCCTTAGGGTTAGATTGAAAACGTGCACAAAAGCAAACACTAAACATTATATCAGGGGGACTAGCAGTTAAACAAAGTAAACTACCAATCATACCTCGATACTTACGTATGTTGACAGGTTTGTCTTGATCATTAATATCAAGCTTAGTTAAAGTTGCTATCGGAGTGCCAAGAGGTTTGACGGTTTCCTGATCGAATTTCTTTAGTAAATCTTTTGTGTACTTGGCTTGATTAATGAACATCCCGTTGTTGGTTTGTTTGATTTGTAGTCCAAGAAAGAATTTGAGTTCTCCCATCATGCTCATCTCAAACTCATTCTGTATACACTTTAAAAATTCTGGACAAAGAGACTCATCAGTAGATCTATAGATAATATTGTCAATATAATTCTGAATTAAAAAAAGATTTCCTTTCAAAGATTTTATAAATAGTGTAGTGTCAACCTTCCCTTTTGTAAAACCGTTATCAAGTAGAAAAGAGCTTAAACGATTGTACCAAGCACGAAGTGCTTGTTTCATACTGTATAAGGCTTTTTTCAACTTGAAAACATAATCAGGGTTTTTGAAATCAGTAAATCCTGGAGGTTGAGCTACATAAACGTTTTCTTTTATAAAATCGTTAAGAAATGCACTTTTTACGTCCATTTGAAAAAGTTTGAAATTATAAAAATATGTAAATGTACATAACATGCAAATAGATTCTAATCTCGTAACTGGGGCATAGGTTTCATCGTAGTTGATACCTTCCTCTTGGTTATATCCTTGAGCTATGAGTCGGGCCTTAACGAGTGACAAAATCATTCTCATTGAGTTTATTTCAGAATACCCAGTGGGTGCCAATGACCGGATGATCAATTGGCTTGGAAACAAGTTCCTAAACTTGATTCCGTTCAAATTGGTTTAAGTCCTCTTGCATAGCATCTAACCAAAAGTTATCGCTACATGATGCTTCAATAGCTTTGGGTTCTTGCTGCAACACAGGAAACTATATCTCTATTAGAGGAACGAGTACTTACACCACTGATAATCTCACATATTACCAAGTCCTTGGGATAGTCAGCCATTAACATCATTCTTTTTGGCAGACTCTCAAGGTAGCTGGTTCTGGCTTCTAGTTCTGTACGTGCTCTGCTTGGTGGTTCTGCAGGTGCTGTGCTTGAAGGTTCTGCAGGTGCTGTGCTCAGTGTACTGACATCTTCATCATCATTGATTGTTTGTTGATTTTGTTCGTCAAAAGTGACATTCATTGACTCTTCGATGATCAAAGTCCTTTTGTTGAAGACTCGGTACCCTTTGCTTTTGGCCGCATAACTTAAAAATATACCTTCATCGGCCTTTTCATCAAACTTTCTCAAATTATCTTTAGTATTAAGAATAAAAAATTTGCATCCAAAGATTTTGAAATAAGAAAATAAGGGTGTTTTATCAAACCATAACTCATAGGGAGTCTTCTTCGATTTAGGACAAATTAGAACCCTATTGAGAACGTAACAAGCTGTGTTGACAGCTTCAGCCCAAAAGTATTTAGGTATACTAAACTAGTTTAACATAACTCTAGCCATTTCAGATAGAGTCCTCTTCTTACGTTCCATAACTCTATTTTGTTGTGGAGTCCTAGTGTAGGAGAACTCATGCATATAATCGTGTGTCACAAAATTGCTCAAACTCTGCATTCTTAAATTCATTGCCATGATTACTTCGAATACGAGTGATCATGAATCCTTTCTCATTTTGAACTTTCTTGCAAAAGGAGATGAATTCAGACAATGCATCATTTTTTCGTGCGAAAAAATATACCCACGTGTATCTAGAGAAATTATCTACTATTACAAATGCATATAACTTACCACCTATGCTAACAATTCTACTAGGCCCAAATAAATCCATATGCAGTAAATATAGAGGTCAAGTGGTACTTACAGTATTCTTGGACTTAAATGTGGATCCGGTAGCTTTGTTCTTTTCGTATTCACTACATACCGTATCCTTCTTGAAGGTGATGTCCGGTAAGCCTCGTACCAATTTCTTCGTAGATAGTCTTGAAATTGTGTCCATGTTTGCAAGACCGAGTTTCATATACCATAGTTGACTCTCATCATTCTTGGCGATTAAGCATCTACCTACTTTGTTAGCATCTTCCAACAAATAGAAAACATATATATTGTCTTCCCTAATACCTTCAAAGATTGTCCTACCAGTTGAGCTATCAACTATAGTACATTTTTCTTTAAAAAAGTTAATATCATAACCATGGTCAGCTAAATGGCTTATGCTGAGTAGATCATGTTTTAACTCAGTTACTAGACAGACATCTTTAATCACAGGATAGGGAACCATACCAATATTGCCGATACATACTATATACCCTTTAAGATTATTACCGAAGGAGACGTATCCTTCTTTCTTCTTCGACAGTGGTACAAATAAAGAAGCGTCACCGGTCATGTGCCATGAGCAACCGCTGTCGAAGATCCATTTGCTTCTAGCATGCGTAGGGTGTTCCACCTACAAAAGAATTTGCAGATGAAACTTGTGGTACCCGTTTCTTGTTGGGTCCTGAAATGTTAGTCTTTGGTATCCATTTACATATCTTCAAATCAACTAGTTTTCTTACTCTACATGCAGGAGAGATATGACCAATAGTGTCACAATAATGACATCTAGCACGTTGAGTGTTAGATGCAGTGTGTTGTACATGATTGGTAGTTCTTGGTTTTCTAGTTGGATATTTGTAATAGAATGCATGCCTATTAGTCTTCTTGGAAAAAGGTTTGGTTGGGTTTGGTCTAACAATGTTTCGATGTTTCAGTAAGTAATACGTGTTAGGATAGGAAGCAGCAACCTCAGGATATTTTCCTAACCTAATTTTCAACTTTTTGGAAGTGTCATAAAGTGTATTGTAATCAGCTGTGAGTGCATCATTTCTGACTATTGCTTGTTGAAGACTCTTCTTATCTTTGAGTAAGTATTCCTCTAGTTTGGTGATGGGCTTGTCTTTCTCGTCGGATAGCCTTGTGGTCTCGTGTAATTGCAACTTAACAGAAGAAATCTCACCTACCTCACTAGAATTATCATTACTTCTAATCTCAGCTAGTAGGTCGGTAAGTCTTCCTATTGCACTTTTGTAGTCTTTGAGCACCTTTTTAGAGTTTTGGTATTTGTTACACAGTTTTCTGTAATCACCTAAGAGGTCACTAAAGGCTTCACCTAACTGTTCAAAGGTAAAATCATCATATGTATCAAACAGGGGGTTAGTGTTTAGCTGATTATATGCCATTAAGCATACATTTGCAGCTTCATCTGATTGTTCATCTTTTGAGTCGCTAGCTTCACTTTTATTGCATATGCTTGTGTTACCTTCTAGATGTTGATATCTTTAGGTAACCCTTTTCATACTTGTTACTTTTCCTGGTCGATGATCATGATGTCGGACAATCCTTTCTGATGTGTCCTTTCTTCTTGCAACCGTAACAGATTGGATCTTCTTCATTGTTGCTATTATTGTTGTTATGTTCTTTTGTTCTTCGGTTGAATCTTATGAACTTCTTGAACTTCTTTACAAGGAGAGCTTGATCTTCAAAGTCAGAGTTACTATCGTCGGAATCATCTTCGATAGATCTTCTGTGTTGAGCTTTGAGGGCGATTTACTTCTCCTTTTGTGCAACTTCTTCAAAGTCTTGAAGTTCCAGCTCATGAGTGAGTAGCTTACCCATGAGCATTTCAAGAGACATGGTAGTGAGGTCATTTCCTTCAAAAATTGCAGTAGCCTTTGGAATCCAGTTCTTCTAAGAGCTCGTAGTAATTTGTGAATCTTCTCATGGTTATTGTATTCCTTGCCTAGGAAAGACAAAGGATTTACAATATCCAGAAATCTTGTAAACATCTGAGTGACGGATGGATTCGTTTGGCTTTATTTTGAATGTCTCATACTCTTGAGTAGGTCTACTGATCTTTGACTCCTTGAATTGTGTTGTGCCTTCGTGAGTAACTTCAAAAAGTATCCATACTTTATTGGATGTTGTGCATGTAGACACCCTTTTAAATTTATTTATGTCGAAAGCATAAAATAAAGCGTTAATAGCACGTGCATCAAGACTGGCATATTTTTTTTAGCTTTAGTATACTTGTCATGGGGTTTCTCAACTAATTCTTCATCAACAAGAATACGAAGGGGCTTTTTATAACCATCAATCACAAGAAACCATAAGTCAAATTCTAGAGATTTCAAGAAAAAAAACTCATACGTGTTTTCCAGTATGTGTAATTTGTACCATAAAACTGTAGGAGTCTGTTTGTAGCTTGGCCTTCACTTGTGAATTTTATAGTTGCCATAAGTGATATAGTGATCTAAGTAACAGCAGTATAGATAAGAATATAATAATACTGTTACCTCGCTTTACCTGTGTAATTTGGCTCTGATACTAATTTTAGGAACGAGATGTAAAGCGTTATACTCTAGAGGGGGGTGAATAAAGTAGGCAGCAAAAAATTAGCTATTTAAAAATTGTTAAAAACAAGATCACAGAATATATATCACAGATATATAAATAAAAAAGTAAAGATCAGAGAGCAAATGCAAACACAAGGATGTATATTGGTTTCCCACTTGTGAGGACTAATCCAGTTGGAAGAACTCCAGCTTCCAGTTGAAATCCACTATAAAAAATGTCGCAAGTTTTCATGCGAAGTTCTTGCAACTTCTACAACGCGAGCTTTGATCCGAAGTTCTCGACCAACTTCAATTGTGAGGTATCGTTCTTCAATCAAGCCTCTGATTACATTACTTTGAAACTTCTAGACTATACCGTACAGGCAAATCGACTAGAGGATTGTAACTAGCTTGGGATTTGAAAAATAAAAAGCTTAGAACACTTTGGAATATCGTAGTTGGCTTAGAGAGAAGAGAAGAGAGGTATGTTGAAGTGGTAGAAATTCTTCTCTATTTATAGGTTTTTCAAAGACAAAATTCGGACAGAATTCTTTGGGAGTATCTCGACAGATAGCCGTTGCATCCGTAATTGCAGGAAGACTGAGTTCAAAATCCAACGTCTACTAACCGAACTCGGGACGAATTTGGGTCAAACTCAGGACGAATTCTGTTGGTCCAGAGTTGATTTGGTTAGGGTTTTGCAAATCGGGTTTTGGGCTTTTTAAAAAGTCAAGTAGTTATGAGCTTTTGTAAATGGGTTTATTTTCAAAATAAAGGATATTTTGAAAATATTTTAGGGTAGCCTATTTGCAAGTATGACTCGGTGTACATCATATTCCTAGACTCAATAAATTATGAAAATTACATTGATAATGGAAATACAAACTCGATGGCGAAAACGATTTCATGCCTTGAACGGTAGCAGTAGCAGTTTTCAGCAGTCGTCCAACTAGCCCTTATATCGAGACAGGGTTAGATCAATTATTAAAATCATGTTTGACTATAACCAATGGGCCAACACAAGAGACTAGAGCTTTACCTAGGAAATGACACGTACCGCTGGTATTTTTACGGTCTACTTTGCATCCAGCAAAATCGACATGAGAATACCTAATTAGGTCAAATGATGTCGTTTTGGGATACCATAAGCCAACAGTATAAGTACCTTTAAGGTATCGAAAGATACGCTTAACTGTGCATAAGTGTGTTTCCTTAGGGTTAGCTTTATATCTAGCACATATGCAAACACTAAACATGATATCAGGTCGACTAGTAGTTAAGTTTCCTCCGATTGATTGAGTCGGTGGGGAAGTAAGCTGATCTCGCGTTATAATAAACTATCAATCATACTTTGATACTTACGTTGGTTGACTGGTTTGCCACTTTCATCAATATCAAGCTTGGTTGATTTGGCCATAGTAGTCCCGATAGGCTTTGCGTTGTCAAAGTTAAACTTCTTCAGCAAGTCATTCGTATACTTGGCTTGATTGATGAATGTTCCCTGAGTGCTTTGTTTGATTTCTAGTCTGAGGAAGTAGTTCAGCTCTCCAATCATACTCATTTCAAACTCACTATGCATACACTTAGCAAATTTTTGACATAATAGTTCATTAGTAGAACCGAATATGTTATTATCGACATAAATTTGCACAAATAAATTGTCATTATTTGAAGACTTGATAAATAGAGTTGTGTCAACTCTTCCTTTTGAAAAACCATTTTCAAGTAGGAAAGAACTATCATACCAAGCTCGAGGGGCTTGCTTGAGTCCATAGAGTGCCTTATGCAACTTGAAAACGTGATCAGGAAATTTGAAATCTTCAAAACCAAAGGGTTGTTTTGCAAAAAAAATCTTTTTTTATAAAACCATTCAAAAATGTACTTTTTATGTCCATTTGAAAAAGTTTAAAAACGTGAAAACATGCAAATGCACAAAGCATGTAAATGGACTATAGTCTAGCAACAAGAGCATAAGTCTCATCATAATTAATCCCTTCTTTTTTATTATAACCTTGAGCCACTAGACTAGCTTTCTTGCGTAGAACTTGTCCATCCTCACAAATTTATTTTGGAACACCCATTTGGTACCAATTATAGATTGACCAATAGGTTTAGGAATAAGTTCCCAAACTTGGTTTCTGTCAAATTGGTTAAGTTCCTCGTGTACGGTATAAATCCAAAATTTATCAAAAAATGCATCAGCTACTGATTTTGGTTCTACCTGAGAAATGAATACAACGTTTGCAATTATATCTCTATGTGTACTTACTTCCTTTGATACATCACCTCTGACAAGAGTCTCTAGATGGTCTGGCATGAATTTCATCTTCTTTGGTCGACTTTCAGATAGTCTTTGTCAGCTGCAGCATCTTCAGTTGCCTTGGATATTTTCCTTGTGTCTTCATCATCGCTGTCACTTGCTATATGACTGTTGAGCTCATCAAATGAAACATTAATTGATTCTTCAACAATCATAGACTTCTTACTAAATACTCTATATTCCTTACTCTTGGCAGCATAACCAAAGAATATTCCTTTGTCTGCCTTAGATTAGAACTTATCCAAGTTATCCTTGGTGTTCAGAATAAAACAGCGACAACCAAAAACTTTTAAATAAGAAATATTTGGAATGCAATTGAACCATAATTCATAAGGTGTCTTCTTCGATATAGGTCAAGTCAGAACTCTATTCTAAATATGACAAGTTGTACTTACAGCTTTAGCCCAAAAGTATTTCGGAAGATTATGCTAATTTAGCATGACTCTAGCCATATCGGTTAGAGTCCTATTCTTTCACTCCACAACACCATTCTGTTGGGGAGTTCAAGGATAAAAAAAACTTATGAGAAAAACCATTTGTATTGCAAAATGTTTTGAAACCAGAATTTACGAATTCGCCTCCATGATCACTTCGGATACGAGTAATCATAAAATCTTTTTTTATTTTGTACCTTTTTGTAGAAAATCTCAAATTCAAAAAGTGCGACGCTTTTGTTTGATAAAAAAACCCAAGTATATCGAGAGAAATCATCAACAATAAAAAAAGCATAGAGGTTATCGCCAAGGCTGACGACTATACTAGGTCCAAATAAATCTATATGAATCAACTACAAATGTCTAGAAGTACTTACAGCATTGCTGGATTTAAAAGAAGATCTAGTTGCTTTGTTTTTCTCACAGTTAGCACGTCTTATGTCTCTTTTGAATGATATCTCTGGTAGTCCTTTTACCAATTTCTTCGTTGATAGTCTTGAAATGGTATCCATGGTTGCATGTCCTAGTCTCATATGTCATAGCCAGCGTTCATCTTGGTTGACTACTAGGCACTTACTTGCACTGTTAGTACTTTCTAAAAAGAACACATAAATATGGTCCTATCTGATTCCTTCATAAATTGGATTACCAGTGGACATATCATATATAGAACATTTGTCTTTATGAGCACCCTGAATTTCGGGTTGATTTTTTTCATTTTATTTTATTTTTTTGATTGATTGGTTTTGATTAATATTTTATTTTTTTTATCTGTAAGTGTACTTTTTTATGCCATTGATATTTGGAGTATCAGGGATGTTCAATTCTGGAAATCTTCTTCATGAGTTTTGGAGTGGACATGATTACCTTCATGACGGTATATAGTGTCCCATCCAAACTTGTTCCCTTGTGCTCTTTTTGCTTCGCTGAACTTCGTGTCGATTTAGACCATTTGATTATTATTTATTTTTCCCACTCTTTTCCTTGATCATTTTCAGCGCGTTACCATGACTTTTAAATTGGGAGCGCAAGACCAGTCAGTTTCTTGAAACCAACTCCTCATTGATGATCTACTCGAGTCGCTCGTCGCCCATGACCTTCGTGTCCCACTCAGACACGTCATTTTGTGCTCCATTTGATTCGTACAACTTTTCCGACACGTGACCCGATTTTATTTCACTCCACGGCGTCACATTCATCTTCCAACTAGATTTGTGGGTCCCCTGTCGACCAAAACATGTCCACCCCAATTATGGACATGGCCTACTTTGAGCCTACTATCCGTCCGTCACTTGTGTCCCATTTATTGGAATCCCCATGTGCTACTTATTTACTCATGATCATCAACGTCTATTTTTAATTCTATTATTGCATCATGTCCGATTTTGACTCAATTCGGCTCCACCGAGTCCAGCCCAGCTTTGTATTGCCCTCCATCATGACGCCCTCATATTTTCTTGCCCAAAAATATTAGTATTCATTCTACCCATTTTTAATTATTTATGGGAATTTTCCTTGAATTTAATCCTATAGGAATGACCTATTTTTTCCTACAAATTATTTCTAGCCCTTGGATTCTCCTACAATTAATCCCATCAATTATTTTTCCTACATCAAATTCCCACACTCAGCCAACCTAGGCCGGCCCTAAATTTCATGTGGAAAGCAACTTTTTCCTCTCTCTCTTATCCTCTCTTTCTCTCTCTCCCTTTCTATTTCTCCATAACTTCAAACAACAACTCTACACCAACTACAACAGCAGCAACACAAGCCACCACCACCTCCCACATGGCCCGACCCCCTCCGGCGTGGCCTCGCCGGCCACCCTGACCAGGCAGGCCGCTGCCACCACCAGCTCCTCCATCGAATCCATTTCTTCTCCTCCTTCTTTCCTCCATCTCCTCCACCTCATCGAATCCGCCACCACCACCATCGACGCCATGGCCGACCACCCAGCCGTCCCCGCCACGTTGGGTAGTGCGTCGCCGCGCCTAGCTAGGCTGCGCAGCCCTTCGCGCACAGCTGCAGCAGCCAGTGGGCGACACAGCAGCAGCGTGCGCGCATGCGTGCATGGGCGCGCGCGCGAACGGCGATGCCGCGCAGCCGCCGGCCGCACACCGGCGTGGCCGACCCCCTCCGTGGGTGGCCCCCCTCCGGGCGTACCCTAGGCTGCCTTCCCCTGGCAGCTAACGTCCTCCGGGACGCGCCGTCAAGGCGATTTCTGCGTTTTGAACGACGTCCCGTCGTGACGCGCGCGGGATCGAGTTCGTTTTGGCGCTCCGTCGCAGCGACTTCGTACACGTTTTCCCGGAGATCCGACCGTTGGATCGGCGATTTCTTCGCTCCGTCGCAATCTCGGTATATCCACCTTCGCTCATGTCAATTTTCGTCCGTTAATTTTATCGTTTGATACATGAAAATCGACCACCAAGTTGACCGTTTAAATGTATTAAATTTGGACAGTTTCGCAGGGCCAACTTCGTCAGCTTGTATCTCCTCCATCGCAGCTGTGTTTGGCGTGCTACTAGTTCCGGTACGAAGCTGGTATAACCCTCTTGCTCCCCCTTCAGTTTCGTTTCATTGTGAGCTTGTTTGATGGGTTGAATTTGACGCCAAAGTTGGTCGTCCGAATTCGTAATTTCCAACTTGTTAAATTCCATTTTTGAACACGGGACTCCAGATTTCATTTCTGACACCACCATTAGACTTGTGGCGTCGTTCTGGCATGTTTTCATATAAAATTTGTTAGATTTGGAGAACATGGGCCCGGGCACGTTTTTCGGTACAAAGCGGGCCCCACTTTCTGGGTCAACGGGACTTTTTGACGACGTCTCATCGGAATCCAATTCCGGATATACCGTTGAGTTCGTATCGTCATTCTGGACTCGTTGACATATAATTTGCTAGGTTTTGGTGGACATTGGATCCGGCACTCATTTCGGTGCAAGTCGGATACCAATATCCGGGCCAACGGGTCATTTTGAGATCGGCTCATCGGAATCCAATTCCGGATATACCGTTGAGTTCGTATCATCATTCTGGACTCGTTGACAGGTAGTTTGCTAAGTTTTGAGAATTTTGGCTCCGGCACGCATTTCCGTGCAAACCGGAATTCCAAGTTCTGGTCAACGGGCCAAATTGAGATCGGGTCAACGAAATCCAATTCTGGAGATACCGTTGGGTTCGTATCGACATTCTGGTTTCGTGGACATATAATTTGTTATATTTTGTAGACTTATTTTCTTGCACATTTTTCGGTGCAAAACGGCTCCGACACGGACACCGTTTTGACCCGAAATTACCTTTTTGCCCTTGTGTCCAAATTGGACCGTTGGGTAGGCTATCCTAGCTAATTTGACCATTCTGGACACGTTGGCGATGTTCATTTCATCGTCCGACAATGTTTGTTGATAATTTCTCTGAGTTTAACCTTTTTATAATTAATTAATAATTAATTCATATAATGTTCATATTTCGGGATTAGTACAACGAAACTGAGATCAGCCAATTCCAGTAATCTCACATCACTGAAATTGACAAGTTGGACACGTGGACCACTATAATAAGATTATCAACCTTACCGATAATCTTCTTATCTCGATTTGCGTGTCGTAAGTTTCGACGTACAAATAACGAAGTACACTTTATATTAGACTAGAATTGACCCTGTTTGACCAGAGTTGACCAGTTGACCCAAAGTCAACTGTAAGTCAACACTTGACCTAGTTTGACTAGATTATTGACCGGGGTCGACCTAGAGTTGTTTTGACTTAGAAGAACCTAGAATAATGTAGATTGATTATAGAGATTCATTTATTACAACTTGAACACCTTGTAACCTGTGTTACTTTAAATAGGACTCTGTGGCTTCAGTGGGACCCCCCTATACTTATCAGCTGTTCAGGTTATCGAGGCGAGTACATTCTCTGATCATTTCATATCCTGCTTAGAATTATTTCCTGCAGTAGATTACTTTACTTGTACTGTCACGTTGGTCACACGGATTGGTACTATATGGATTCCTTCTTGAGATGTTATCCTTAGGGAGCATCGGGTACTACATGTTCTGTGCGTTTCACTTACATGGTGTATCATATGCTTCATTGGTTCTTTGATCACTTACGACATATACTCTTATGATCGTAGAGTCTTCCTAGAATCCTTATCCCATTTATGGGACTACTATGTATCACCTTCGGGGTCTATCACCTTCGGGGTCTATCACCTTCGGGGTCTATCACCTTCGGGGTCTGTTACATAGCATCATAACATAACCTGGCTGGATCCTTGTGTATTGATTGGGGGTACGGGGGAGTAGAAATGGACATGTGAATAATACCCAAGTAGTATCTTATCAGAATCTCTTTCATAGTGTCTTATCAGAATCTCCTATGCCATTTACATGTTCATATTGTACTCTGACTCACTAGTCACTGCTAGTTCTCTATTTATGGTAGATATTTCTATTACAGCTTACTCTCTCTGTTTACATACTGCATTTCTTTCAGTACTTGTATCTTACTTTACTGCATGAATATATTTTCTAACCTGCGATGAACTGTTGAGATGTATTGTTCTCGCTCCAGTCCTGACTGGACCTGTTGATAAATTTTACAGATAGCTTGGAGATTGCCTGCTAGCCTAGAGGAGACACAGTAGAGGTTGTTTAGGAAGTTATTTCATTTTGTCTGGAGTTGTATTTACTTTGTGGATTACTGTATTTGAGTTTGAGATGTATTTCTGGGTTTATGTATCTTAGACACTTAGACTTCTATCTCCTGTATTTATTTTGGATTTCATGTTTTATCTATCTTTATCATGCTCTACTTTAGATGTGATTGAGTTCGTATCTGCTATGTCACCCCCATTCGGGGAGTATAAACTGTTCAGTCTTATACTGTTAGATGCATTGAGACCTAGGACAGCGTTCTACCGCCGACACTGCGGCGTAGGCTGGGCGTTGTTACGTTCTCGTGCCCTAACTCTAGGGCGCGGGTCGTGACACGTTTTTAGTGGTGGCCCATGCAGGTCGAGTTTATGTAGTGGTATTCAAACTAGAGTACCACTACAGCCTGCACTAGGAATAGGATATATTTTGAAGATACTCAATCACAGTTAGGAACCCTTGAGAGATTCCTGGGACGACCCTGGAGAATCTTATTTAACTTCGATTTGAAAACTCTCTTTTTCCTTTGATTTGATTCATTTTACTTTTTGTTGTTAAATTTGATTTTTATGGATTATTGTTGAATTTGAGTTTGTATTTATTAATTTTGATGGATGATTGTCGAATTTTGAATTTTGATGATAGCTGTTGCATTCGAGTTTGTATTTTGATAGATTTTGTTCATTTTTGAATTTTGATGTTCGTTAATAAATTTGATTTGATTTTTGAGTATTCATTATTGATTAATTTATTTTTTTGTAAGATGAAATTATATGGTCTAGGTCATCTATGTTATGGAGTCTAGTCTTCTATAGTCACATTAGCCAGCATGGTAAGGACATATAGTCTGACTCTGGATATATTTCTCGGGTGTGGGAATTTAAGGTTTTTGCAGCCAAGCTAGCGGCACCGCGAAAATGTTAAATGCCATGATTCTAGAGATATGTGCATAAGTCAAGGGCTCTGTGATTATCGTAGCCTTGCTTACTGGTATGACGAGGATTTAGAGTACCATGATTTTGGACAGACGCATATGATTATCAGATTGTACTTTAAATGCTTTCGAACATGTTTTCTCTACTTTGTTTCAGTCCTTCAAATTTTTTTTATTAATTGTTTTGTTTAGTTTTGCTTCTCATTATTTAACTTAGGAGTAGCTTTAGCTATTTTCATAAACCTTTGTGTAACTTCTTCTATGAATTTCTTCTTAAAACGATGAATCAATGATTTGCTAGACCTTATGTTGGATCTGATATTAGCTCTGATTTCAAATAGTTTCCTCTTTTAAAACGGATAAGTAGAACAGATTTTATTACCATTTCTTTTCCTGCCAATATTTTAGTACCATCGTTCCTTGTCTTATACAACTATCCTGGTTATATCACTTCCGTCTCGTATCTCATTCTGTCAGCTGTACTTGAACTCTTGAATCTGCATATCGTTTTATCTGAGAAATGTTGAGGAAGTGACGTAAATCATCTAGTATGGAAATGACGTAATTGGTTATTATGTGATGATTTGTAGGAATCAAAATGTTGGATGTCAAATGTGAAAAATTCGAAATAGAGATGTGGTAAAGGTTTAAAATGAAATCGAGGGATAGATGTTATCAATTTAGAAACAATTGTAGAAAATTGGTTATGAGTAATTCACGGATGTAGTTCAAAAAAACTGATAATGATAGTCGGGGTCAATTTAGTTTTGAGAACTTGAATAAATTTTGGTTATTAATTCTTGAGACGTTACACCTTAAGGTTATGATGTTAAATTTAAGGATTTAGCAATAGGGAAGAGATTTTAACGATATGCGATAATGATACGAAATTGAATAAGGTATTGTAAGAAATGACTAGAGACAGAGAGAACACAAGGATTTTAAGTGATAGGAATTATTTTTGGATGAAAAAAAATGTGTAAAATTCAAAAGGATAATAATTGAAGGTGAACGTTGAAGAAATATGAAGGTTGATTTATAAATAAGAATAAATTTTGTATGACATGGTGGTATTAGGGTTGAATAAATACGAGACTTGATTTAAACAAGTACGAGGATTTCATAAACTGGATTTAGAGGTTTTGGATCTAAAATTAAAACGAGGTGAAGGAATTTGAAATTTTGATTAAATAAATAAGTGTTGACTCATAAATAAGACGGGTATGTTTTGTGGAAAATATTTTTTTGAAGTTAGAAATTTTGTCTATGGTGATCATGGTAAAGGTTTAGATGACTAAAAGTAATAAAAATTTTGATGATAGTCATATGAAGGTTGATTTTCATATTGGGACGAAAAAAATATAGGATTTGGCCAATGACAGACTTGATGGTATTAGAGAGAAATGATTAACTTGACTCCTTATGAAATCTTTCCTTGTTTTCCCAAAAGGGGTTTTCCAATATCATTAAATCCTAGTTTCCTTAATCACGACCAAATCGACTTCGATTATCTTTCTTATCATAATTATATCTTGGTTTGTACTTAATTTTGATTGTGACCTGAATCTCCATCCTTGTATGCTCGTTCTCAGACTTTGTTGAACCTGTCCTCCACATTGCCTAAATTTTGATTTCCCCAATTTTATCAACTTAGATCGTATCGAGACTAAATATTTTTAATATATATTGTGATTGGATTTCCATGCAAGTGACTTTCATTCTTAACTTTGATTTTGATTTTTTCTGAACCCTTTATAGATAATTGTTAGTTACCTTTCCTTACTTTAATGATAAGTACCAGTTTTCATATAGGATGGTAGGCTGTCTTACAGTTTTGATGATTGTTATTTCCGTATATTTCCTAATTTAGCACCCTAGACTGCTTGTGTGTTTGATGCCCTATGATCGATTCAGTTAGCATGACTAGTATACCTAGATGAGACTTTTACCACCACCGTATGCCATGACCCTGTACGTTGTCCTTTTGATGGTATGATTGGTTTAAGTTCTGGACTTTGATTGTGGGGGTTTGACCTAGAGGGAGTATGGACATTTTAATTTCGAGGACGAAATTTTTATAAGGTGGGTAGGATGTGAGCACCCTGAATTTCGAGTTGATTTTTTTTCATTTTATTTTATTTTTCTGATTGATTGGTTTTGATTAATATTTTTTTTTATCTGTAAGTGTACTTTTTTATGCCATTGATATTTGGAGTATCAGGGATGTTCAACTCTGGAAATCTTCTTCATGAGTTTTGGAGTGGACATGATTACCTTCATGACGGTATATAGTGTCCCATCCAAACTTGTTCCCTTGTGCTCTTTTTGCTTCGCTGAACTTCGGGTCGATTTAGACCATTTGATTATTATTTATTTTTTCCACTCTTTTCCTTGATCATTTTCAGTGCGTTACCATGACTTTTAAATTGGGAGCGCAAGACCAGTCAGTTTCTTGAAACCAACTCCTCATTGATGATCTACTCGAGTCGCTCGTCGCCCATGACCTTCGTGTCCCACTCAGACACGTCATTTTGTGCTCTATTTGATTCGCACAACTTTCCTGACACGTGACCCGATTTTATTTCACTCCACGGCGTCACATTCATCTTCCAACTTGATTTGTGGGTCCCTTGTCGACCAAAACCTGTCCACCCCAATTATGGACATAGCCCACTTTGAGCCTACTATCCGTCCGCCACTTGTGTCCCATTTATTGGAATCCCCATGTGCTACTTATTTACTCATGATCATCAACGTCCATTTTTAATTCTATTATTGCATCATGTCCGATTTTGACTCAATCCGGCTCCACCGAGTCCAGTCCAGCTTTGTATTGCCCTCCATCATGACGCCCTCATATTTTCTTGCCCAAAAATATTAGTATTCATTCTACCCATTTTTAATTATTTATGGGAATTTTCCTTGAATTTAATCCTATAGGAATGACCTATTTTTTCCTACAAATTATTTCTAGCCCTTGGATTCTCCTACAATTAATCCCATCCATTATTTTTCCTACATCAAATTCCCACACTCAGCCAACCTAGGCCGGCCCTAAATTTCATGTGGAAAGCAACTTTTTCCTCTCTCTCTTATCCTCTCTTTCTCTCTCTCTCCCTTTCTATTTCTCCACAACTTCAAACAACAACTCTACACCAACTACAACAACAGCAACACAAGCCACCACCACCTCCCACATGGCCCGACCCCCTCCGGCGTGGCCTCGCCGGCCACCCTGGCCAGGCAGGCCGCTGCCACCACCAGCTCCTCCATCGAATTCATTTCTTTTCCTCCTTCTTTCCTTCATCTCCTCCACCTCATCGAATCCGCCACCACCACCAGCGACGCCATGGCCGACCACCCAGCCACCCCCGCCGCGTTGGGTAGTGCGCCGCCGTGCCTAGCTAGGCCGCGCAGCCCTTCGCGCGCAGCTGCAGCAGCCAGTGGGCGACACAGCAGCAGCGTGCGCGCATGCGTGCATGGGCGCGCGCGTGAACGGCGATGCCGCGCCGCCGCCGGCCGCACACCGGCGTGGCCGACCGCCTTCGTGTGTGGCCCCCCTCCGGGCGCACCCTAGGCTGCCTTCCCCTGGCGGCCAACGTCCTCCGGGATGCGCCGTCGAGGCGATTTCTGTGTTTTGAACGACGTCCCGTCGTGACGCGCGCGGGATACAGTTCATTTTGGCGCTCCGTCGCAGCGACTTCGCGCATATTTTCCCGGAGATCCGACCGTTGGATCGGCGATTTCTTCGCTCCATCGTAATCTCGGTATATCCACCTTCGCTCATGTCAATTTTTATCCATTAATTTTATCGTTTGATACATGAAAACCGGCCACCAATTTGACCGTTTAAATTGTATTAAATTTGGACAGTTTCGCGGGACCAACTTCGTCAGCTTGTATCTCCTCCACCGCAGCTCCGTTTGGCGTGCTACCAGTTTCGGCACGAAGCTGGTATAACCCTCTTGCTCCCCCTCCAGTTTTGTTTCATTGTGAGCTTGTTTGATTGGTTGAATTCGACGCCAAAGTTGGTCGTCCGAATTCGTAATTTCCAACTTGTAAAATTCCATTTTTGAACACGGGACTCCATATTTCATTTCTGACACCACCAGTAGACTTGTGGCGTCGTTCTGGCATATTTTTATATAAAATTTGTTAGATTTGGAGAACGTGGGCCCGGGCACGTTTTTCGGTGCAAAGCGGGTCCCACTTTCTGGGTCAACGGGACTTTTTGACGCCGGCTCATCGGAATCCAATTCCGGATATACCGTTGAGTTCGTATCGTCATTCTGGACTCGTTGACATATAATTTTCTAGGTTTTGGTGGACATTGGATCCGGCACGCATTTCGGTGTAAGTCGGATACCAATATCCGGGCCAACGGGTCATTTTGAGATCGGCTCATCGGAATCCAATTACGGATATACCGTTGAGTTCGTATCATCATTCTGGACTCGTTGACAGGTAGTTTGCAAAGTTTTGAGAACTTTGGCTCCGGTACGCATTTCCATGCAAACCGGAATTCCAAGTTCTGGTCAACGGGCCAAATTGAGATCGGGTCAACGGAATCCAATTCTGGAGATACAGTTGGGTTCGTATCGACATTCTGGTTTCGTGGACATATAATTTATTATATTTTGTAGACTTGTTTTCTTGCACATTTTTTGGTGCAAAACGGCTCCGACACGGACACCGTTTTGACCCGAAATTACCTTTTTGCCCTTATGTCCAAATTGGACCGTTGGGTAGGCTATCCTAGCTAATTTGACCATTCTGGACACGTTGGCAATGTTCATTTCATCGTCCGACAATGTTTGTTGATAATTTCTCTAAGTTTAACCTTTTTATAATTAATTAATAATTAATTCATATAATGTTCATATTTCGGGATTAGTACAACGAAACTGAGATCAGCCAATTCCAGTGATCTCACATCGCTGAAATTGACAAGTTGGACATGTGGACCACTATAATAAGATTATCAACCTTACCGATAATCTCCTTATCTCGATTTGCGTGTCGTAAGTTTCGACATACAAATAACGAAGTACACTTTATATTAGACTAGAATTGACCCTGTTTGACCAGAGTTGACCAGTTGACCCAAAGTCAACTGTAAGTCAACACTTGACCTAGTTTGACTAGATTATTGACCAGGGTCGACCTAGAGTTGTTTTGACTTAGAAGAACTTAGAATAATGTAGATTGATTATAGAGATTCATTTATTACAACTTGAACACCTTGTAACCTGTGTTACTTTAAATAGGACTCTGTGGCTTCAGTGGGACCCCCCATACTTATCAGCTGTTCAGGTTATCGAGGCGAGTACATTCTCTGATCATTTCATATCCTGCTTAGAATTATTTTCTGCAGTAGATTACTTTACTTGTACTGTCACGTTGGTCACACGGATTGGTACTATATGGATCCCTTCTTCAGATGTTATCCTTAGGGAGCATCGGGTACTACATGTTCTGTGCATTTCACTTACATGGTGTATCATATGCTTCATTGGTTCTTTGATCACTTACGACATATACTCTTATGATCGTAGAGTCTTCCTAGAATCCTTATCCCATTTATGGGACTACTATGTATCACCTTCGGGGTCTATCACCTTCGGGGTCTATCACCTTCGGGGTCTGTTACATAGCATCATAACATAACCTGGCTGGATCCTTGTGTATTGATTGGGGGTACGGGGGAGTAGAAATGGACATGTGAATAATATCCAAGTAGTATCTTATCAGAATCTCTTCCATAGTGTCTTATCAGAATCTCCTATGCCATTTACATGTTCATATTGTACTCTGACTCACTAGTCACTGCCAGTTCTCTATTTATACTAGATATTTCTATTCCAGCTTACTCTCTCTGTTTACATACTGCATTTCTTTCAGTACTTGTATCTTACTTTACTGCATGAATATATTTTCTAACCTGCGATGAACTGTTGAGATGTATTGTGCTCGCTCCAGTCCTGACTGGACCTGTTAATAAATTTTACAGATAGCTTGGAGATTGCCTGCTAGCCTAGAGTAGACACAGTAGAGGTTGTTTAGGTAGTTATTTCATTTTGTCTGGAGTTGTATTTACTTTGTGGATTACTATATTTAAGTTTGAGATGTATTTCTGGGTTTATGTATCTTAGACACTTAGACTTCTATCTCCTGTATTTATTTTGGATTTCATGTTTTATCTATCTTTATCATGCTCTACTTTAGATGTGATTGAGTTTGTATCTGCTATGTCACCCCCATTCGGGGAGTATAAACTGTTCAGTCTTATACTGTTAGATGCATTGAGACCTAGGACAGCGTTCTACCGCCGACACTGCGGCGTAGGCTGGGCGTTGTTACGTTCTCGTGCCCTAACTCTAGGGCGCGGGTCGTGACAGTCTTTAACAAAATTAATACTATAACTATTGTCGGCAAGATGACTAATGCTTAACAGGTTATGTTTTAGTTCTGTTACCAAACAAACGTCTTTTATTACTGGATAGGTGGATATACCAACAGTACCATTACCTATTATATTACCTTTTAGATTATTTTTGAAGGAGACGTATCCTTCTCTTTTTATCGATAGCGTCATGAATAAAGATGTGTCACCTGTCATGTGTCGCAAATATTCGCTATCAAGGATCCATTTGCTTCTAGCATGAGAAAGTTGGCCCACCTATAGGACGAGTAGATGTGGCCTCTGGTACCCATTTCTTTGAGGGTCCAACATGGTTAGCTTTAGGTATCCAAGTACATTTATTCATGTCTACTAGCTTTCTGAATATTATGATATGTGACCGTGTATACCACAGTATGTGCAGATAATTCTGGCATGAGTGTCTTTTGGTTTTTTGCAGACATAAATCTTTTGTGTCTTCCGTAGATACTTGTATATGAAAGCATGATTGTATTGAATATATGGTTTACGTGATTTCTTTGATCGTGTCCTATTTGGTATATATTGTACGGTAGGACAGACCTTAGGCTGTGTAATAGGAGCAACCTATTTGCCTAATTTTATCTCTAACTTTTTAGGGATAGAACAAGTTGCAACATATTTATCAGTCATATCTTTCAGCCTTTGTTCAGTGTCTATTCTTAGTCTCTTCTTAGAATCATAAAGAAGTACCACTTTTGCATAGTCATTTTCTCTCTGATCAACCGCGCATTGGGCTTCATGAAGAATTAGCTTAATATTGGCCAATTCTTCCGTGTTGCCTGAGGTAGATGTCCCTTTTATTTCTTGTAACAAATTAGACAATCTAGCCACTTCGGCTGTGTATACTTTTATCTCTTTTTGAGACTGGTTATACTTGTCTAACACACCTTTGTGTTCGTCAAGTAAGTCTTTAAAAGCATCAGAGAGTTCATCAAAAGTAAAGTCATCGTAAAGAGGATTATCAGATACCTGATCAAATGCTATTAAGCAGACATTTGTAGAACTGTTGTGTCTTTCTTTCTTTTCTGATTCACTGGTCTCGCTTTCATGCCATATGCTAGTATTTGTGTACTTGCGACCTGTTGTTGTCTTTCGGCTTGATCGTTCATACCGACTGCTCTTTTTGGCTATTGGACAGTCCTTCTTTATATGCCCGGTCTTTTTGTATCCATATTGTTTCTTCTCCATTGCTCTCTTGACATCTTTATTCTTTCGATTTGATTTCTCAAATCTTAAGAACTTTTTGATGTTTTTGACCAATAGGACTTGTTCATCACCATCTGATTCTTCGTTACCAGTATCTTCATTGGAGAATCTTTTAGCATGTACTTTGAAGGTGATAGATTTTTATTTTAGAGTAGCCTCTTTAAAGTCTTGTAGGTCAAGCTCATGAGTCATGAGTTTACCTATCAGCGTCTATAGTGACATCATAATGAGATTGTTTTTTTTTCAATAATTGTTGTTGCCTTCAGGTTCCAATTCTTGGTCAATCCCCTGATCACTTTGCTGATCTTTTTATAGTTGCTGTAATATTTACCAAGAGAAGATAGAGGATTAGTTATATCAAGAAAATATGTGAACATTTGTGTGATTGACTCATTTGGCTTCATCTTGAAAGTCTCATACTTTTGTGTAAGTCTGCTGATCTTGGACTCCTTTATTTATGAATTTCTTTCATGAGTTACCTCAAGAAGTTTTCAAATCTCAGGTGAATTGCTGCATGTAGATACTCTATTAAACTCAGTCTTATTAATAGTACAGAATAGTGCATTGATTGCTCTTGTATTAAGACTGGCTTGTGTCTTCTCTGAATCCGTGTATCTATCATGTGGCTTGTCCACAAGATTACCATCAATCACTATTCTTGGTGGTTTTTTGTAGCCGTCTATGACTATCGACCAAAGATCGAAATCAAGTGATATTAGAAAGGAACTCATTCGTGTTTTCCAATACGTATAGTTTATATATATATATATATATATATATATATATATATATATATATATATATATATATATATATATATATATATATATATATATAAAAAAAAATATATATATATATATATAAATATATATATATATATATATATATATACTCTAAAAAAATATATATATACTCTAAAAAAAAAAAATATATATATATATATATATATATATATATATATATATATATATACTCTAGAGTGTTATATTTGTATATAACCTGCTCTGATACCAATTGTAGGAACGTTGAGCACCTCTAGAAGGGGGTGAATAGAGTGCATGTGTGCAGAGGAAAGATAATCACCAACTAAACAATCTAAGCAGTATCATAGGTGTATAGTAATGGGCAAACAATAAAATATAAATATAGTGAGTAAAGAGCATCAGAAAAGCAAACTCACGACACAACGATGTATACTGGTTTCCCTCTGAGAGGACTAGTCCAGTCTTGATTACTCTTGCTCGATGTTAATCCACTATGGCACAAGCTTTAAACGAGCGCTTGTAGCTCCTTACAACACGAGTTTTCTTATGAAGGACTTGCAACTTCAATTGGGGAAAACTTTGAAAACTGGAACATTTTCGAAGAGCCTTCTTTACAACTCAAACAACCAAACTCTAGATTGAAACGGAATGACACTTGGCTTGGCTAGGAGTCGTTAAAGGCTAGATGTGAAAGTGAATGGCTCTGGAATGCTTTTAAATAAAGAATAGAGGAATTAGTGAATGATTTGGAATGAAAAGTTTTTCTCTATTTATAACATTTTTAGGGACAGAATTTGGACAGAGTTCGGGTCCATAAATTTCGTATTTCGAAAAGTGGTTATAGATATTCAGGAAGGCCAAACTGATCTGGAAATCGACTAGCAGAACTCGAGCAGACTTCGGGCCGAAATCAGGTAGAGTTCTCACATAGTTCTCACATGAATATCTATTCAAATGTATGGGCTTTTGTATGGCTATTGGATATGGGTTTGATATAGGATTGGATATATGATTAGGTATATGAATAGGCTTGTGAATATGGAGTTTAGAAAGCCAGTTGCCAATCCGATCAACCTTACATTTTTCCTAGACTCAATAAAAGAAAAATACAGAATAAATAAAAAATAATACTGCATCTGCATTTGTAGTTTTGTATGATGAAGATGTCGAGTAGTAGCTTGTTGGAAGTAGATGTTATGTTCTTGTACCTGTAATGTATTATTTGTGTATCAACCAAAGTCTTTGTTGATTATCAAAATCAGGTGTGACTATAACCAATGGGCCAACATTGTTCTCTTGTTTTTCTACTTGTACTTGGGAAGGAGAAATAATACAGATGTTTGACCAAAGCCAAACACTAGTTAGGTAGATAGCCTAATCACACACATGTGCACGTGTGGTTAAGCTGCACCCTTATTCATGTGATTTGTCCAGCCGGTCATATATTTAATTAGTACATATTTCAAATCACTTATGATGATCTTCTTGTTACATGTTTCATGTTTCAGTAGATTATTGCATCTATAGTGTTTCAGGTTAGTCATGTTTTATTGCATCTTTACTTATGCATGTATTGTACTTGTTTCACAATTATGGATTGTACTTTAATCCTTTCCTGACTAGATCGTTGACATAATAGACCAGGGTAAGGAGATGTACACGGCACTGGATTGGGCTACGACTTTTGGACCACTGGAGGATTCTAGAAGAATATAACAAAATGTTTTATTGTATTAGATTCTTTATTGAACAAGTTGTCACGCCCCAGTCCCATAATACATAGGACCAAGTACGTCAGCATGCCAGCTGTACATATACAAAAAATACACCAATATGTGGTATCCTCGTATTTGTACATAATCTATAAATAATAATAAATGATAAGCCATAATATAATAACTACATCTCATCCACAGCTCAACACAGAATGAATAATAAGTCTCAAGGAAAAATAAAAGAAGTCAAGAGATAGCCGGATGGACATTCCTACTCCAAACAGCTATGAAAAATAGTCTCAACTAAATGGAGTCCAACCTCCTCAAAATAGAAAAATGAAGATAAAAGATGTCCACTATATAGTCTCAGATAATAAAGATGAAACTAAGTATCAGCAGGAGATGCCTCGTCATCGACGTATGCAGGATCCAAAGCTGCTCCGTACTCCTGGGGATAGTCATGCTCGTCTAATCCTGGAGAGATCACCAGGTCCTCAGAGAGACATAACGAGATACAGAAAAATATGCCAAAATAATCTAAATATGAAAATATTCCACTATGACACTACAGGTTTTCCTAACCGTTTATGTGGTATGCATTTTTTAGGACAACATTCTATGTAGGGGCTATAAGGATTCACGCAAGTAATAAAGAGTGGTCGTCAAGTAGCACTCATCCGAGTCACTATCAGCCCATGTATGTGTATGAAAATAAAATATAGCCCTACACTAGTAGCTGTCCCCTCCCTCCGATGCTCATGTCCAAGATGTATCCACAGCCTGACCAGTTGGCAACTACTATGGCTTCTAACTTGACTTACTAATAGCAGTTGCCTCCTAACCGTCACACGACCCATACGTATCGATAGCCAGTCAAGTACGCAGGTCCGTGTCCTATATGAACTCACTCATCTTGTGATACTCATATGTCAAGGACATAGGAGATATGAAAATATCCCAAACTCATAAGGTGGTCGTCTAACTCTAAGTCGCCATGCAAAAAAAATATAAAATAATGAAAATGACTAAATCTTGTCGCTTGCACCCAAGTGTGACTTGGACGCACAATATAAACAAAATGAAAAATAAGAGAAAGAATTATGCAATCAATAAATAGACTAAAAATAAATGAGCATAATCAGAATCTATGGCAAGGTATATTTGTCTGTGGTGCGAGGAGGGCAAATCCAAATGTCGCAAGCGTCAACACAAAACTCACAATTCACAGATGACTTCAGATGCTAAAACAAATATCAAAAATGTTCTCGGTGAAAAATATATACCTAGGAAATGCCTGTCCGAAAGTCAAATTCTGGATCAGGGGTAAAATCGTAATTTCAAGTCAAAACGATGTCCGCCGTTGGACCCACTTTGCATCGAAATGTGCACCAGTATCTACGGTCTCTAAAGTCATCAAACTATATGTCTACGGATTCGGTTTGAGGAGACGAACCCAATGATATGTCAAATTTTGTATTCCGATGAGCAGTACACAAAATCGCCCGTTGGATCGGGTTACGGGTCTGCCAATTTTGGCGTTCCGATCAACCTTCTCAGAATCGGACCAAACGTGGCATACATGACCAGAATTTCGATTCAGACCAGTTGGCGTAAGTTTTGTCTCAATTTGACAAACGTGTACAATGTATTCAAAAAATTAGAAAAAGGCCGATATGACGTTCTTCGACGGATACGGGTCAAATTTGTCGCGCACACGCGACCAATTTGAATTCCGTAAAAGCCCACAGGTCTGCAAAGTCGATATACACCTTTCGACGCTTTCGGTTCATGACCATGTCGCCCGATTTGGCGGGGCGCACGGCGTATCGGTGAAGTTTTTATAAAATCGATTGTTTTGAAACACTATTTTTGACAATTATAGAAAACGAATTACTTAACCTATATAGGATGAAAACAGAAAATACAAGAAGGGATTTGAAGAGCGTTATGTTGTCTTCCAGTTCCTTCAAACAAATTTCAAAAATTTGGAATACGCTGGTTGCAATTCAGCGATGAACAAAGGCTTCGACACATCAAAAATCTGTCCTTACGACATAGGTTTTCCCAAACTTTCGTGATTTTTCACAAAGCTTACAGGCCAAACTATATTATTCCATCTACTGGTATTAGTAGAGGGTCATCTAAGGCTGTATATAGGAACTTACGAAATCGAAAATGATATAGTGTATAGGAAGAAATCGAGTCGGAATGGGGAGCACTTCAATGTGGGTCAAAACAGAGTCTTCTCTGTTGCTCTTGGCCCGGGACGAACGTTGCGGCGTTCCGACATCCTGGCTAGGGTTGCAGGCTTCGAGAAGACAGTTGGGAACCCCTGGGATTGAAGGATTGGTTTCGTAGGAGGTTTCTCTAGGGTTTTTCCAGAAAATCCGAAAGGATCCGATACTTATATGAACTTCCATCTACAGTTTTCTCTCAAATTTAAATCAGATTTACACTAAGATTTGGATTCGAATTTAGAGTATGAATTGGTGGAGAATCTAACTAGGATTGCACAGAAAATTTTTGAAAAGATTTGGTGAATATTAGAGGAAGATTGGGTTTCGAAATTTCTATCGAGTCCCTGTGTCTCGATTCTGCGTGGCTTCGGGCTGAGGGGGATGATGAACAGTGCAAGCACTATTCATCACGTGGGCTTTCCTCTTTTTTTGTTTATTTTTACCATATATATATATATATATATATATATATATATATATATATATATATATATATATATATATATATATATATATATTTAGCACTGTTCATCACGTAGGCTTTCCTCTCTCTTTTTTACCATATATTTTTTTTTACCATATATTTATTTTTACCATATATATATATATATATATATATATATATATATATATATATATATATATATATATATATATATATATATATATATATATACATACACATTAACATAACTATATTCATACATATACATTTATATGTAAGAAGCATAGAGGAATTAACTAGCCTTAGAATAAATATTTTAAATTACTATCTAGAATTTCCAAATAATATTGAAGACTACTATTTAATAGTATAACACATACACACCAATAATACATATATATATACATACCTTAACTGCAACTAAAGAAATAAATATGTATAAAAATAGTAAAATTGTAAAAATAAATTTTTCGTAAAATATGGGGGTTTACATCCTACCCAACTTAAAGATAATTTCATCCTCGAAATTAAACTAAGGTAGGCAGGTCAAATGCAATGCAAAAATTGGAAGGTCTAATCATGCGAGACGTACATAGGTCTTCGAACAATTGCGGGTAGCGATTCCAGATGTCGTCCTCGCTATCACAAGTAGGCTCCCTTGGCGAGTGATGCTTCCATGCCACGCGAACTAATGGTATAGATTGATTCTGCAACAACTTCACTCGGCGATCGAGGATACCCACTGGTTGCTCTTCGTACGACAAACTCGGTTCAACTGTGATCTCGGAGTGATCAAGCACATGATTGCCGTCTGCCACGTACCTCCTCAGCTGAGACACGTGGAACACATTATGCCTCCCTCCAGTGATGGTGGTAAGGCCAATCTATAAACAACTTCTCCAACACGTTCCAAGATATCGAAAGGATCGATGTATCTTGGACTCAACTTGCCATGTCCTCTGAATCGAATTGTGCCTCTAGTGGGGGATATCTTCAAGAAAACATAGTCGCCTTCCTTGATTTCCAAAGGTCGACGATGATTGTCTGTCCACTGCTTCTGCCGATCCTGCGCTGCTCGCAGGTGGTCTTGTATCTTCTTTACCTTTTCCAATGTGCTCAAAACTAGCTCAGAATCCAATATCTGTTGCTCTTCGATGCCGCTCCAACAGACAGGAGATCGACACTTCCTACCATACAATGCTTCAAACGGAGCCATCTGAATGCTCGCTTGATAGCTATTGTTGTAACAAAACTCCACAAGATAAAGGTGGTCCTTGCATGATACGCCAAAGTCAAGCATACACGCACACAACATATCCTTTAGCGTCTGAATCGTACGCTCTGACTGGCCATCTATCTGCGGATGGTACGACATGCTAAACTTCAAATGCGTACCCAAACTGTCCTGCATACTCCTCCAAAAGTGTGAGGTAAATCTCGAGTCACGATCCGACACGATGCTAATTGGTATACCGTATAGCTTCACTATTTGCTTCATATACATCTCCCCCAAAACTTATGTGGACAACCCCACTCTAAAAGGTAAGAAGTGGGCCGATTTGGTAAGTCTATCAATAATCACCTATACCGCATCACGTCCGCTAGGCTCTGGGGAAATTCTGTGACAAAGTCCATCGTAATGTGCTCCCACTTCCACTCGAGAATGGGTAGCGACTGTAATAATCTAGGCATCCTTTGGTGCTCGGCCTTCCCTTGCTGGCATACCAAATACTTGGCCACGAAACGAGCTATCTCTCGCTTCATTCCGTACTATCAGTAATACTGCCGCCAGTCCCGGTACATCTTAGTTCCTCCGGGATGATTAGAGTAAGTTAAACTGTGTGCTTCGGCCATCAACTCCTGCCGCAACTCTCCGTTAGGAACATAAATACTATCCCCACATCATAATGTCCCATCAGAATGAATCCTCAATCTCGTCTGCTCTCCTGCCTCGGTCTTCTCTCGAAGTTGTCAGAATCTAGCATCTGCAGGTAATGTCGCCTTGATCCGATCTACTAGTGACGATTGCACTTGGAGGTTGGCTAACACACCATCTGCTCCAGGCAATACTACCTCAAAACCAAGCTGCTGCAAGTCTCTGATTAGCTCCTTCTACGTAGTCAAGAAGTGTGCCATGGGCTTACGGCTCAATACATCTGCCACGACATTAGCCTTGCCCGGATGATAATGTAGCTCAATTTTGTAATCTTTTATCAACTCCAACCAACGTCGCTGTCGCATATTCAAATCTTTCTGTGTGAACACGTACTTGAGGCTTTTATGATCAGTGTAGATATCAACCTTCTCGCCGTACAAGTAGTGTCTCCATAGTTTCAAAGCAAAGATAACCGCTACGAGCTCTAGATCGTGGGTTGGATAATTTTTCTCATGCACTTTTAACTATTTTGACGCATATGCTACTACATGACCCTGCTGCATCAGTACGCATCCTAATCCCTTCCTGGATGCATCGCTGTAAATCACAAAACCTCATGGGCCCGATGGTAGTGTCAAGATAGGTGTGGTTGTCAAGCGCTTCTTCAACTCGTCAAAAGCGGCTTGACACTCATCCATCCATACAAACTCCTGATCCTTGTAAGTTAGTCGTGTCATAGGCCCCGCTATTCAAGAGAAATCTTCTACAAACCTTCGATAATATCCCGCAAGTCCAAGAAAACTTCTCACCTCAGAAGCCGATCTGGGGGTAGGCCATGCCTTGACTGCTGTGATCTTCTCAGGGTCTACCGTTATGCCGTCTCCAGTCACAATGTGTCCAAGAAATGAAACCTCCTTGAAAAAGAAATCACACTTGCTAAGCTTCATAAAAAGTTGCTCATCCCTCAAGATTCCCAAAACTGTCCGTAGATGCTGCTCATGCTCCTCTTGGCTCTTCGAATATATCAAGATGTCATCTATAAAGACGACCACAAATTTGTCTAAGTACTAATGAAAGATCTTGTTCATTAAGTTCATGAAGACTGCGGGAGCATTGGTCAACCCAAAAGGCATGACCAAAATCTCGTAGTGTCCATATCTCGATCGAAATACGGTCTTCAAAATGTCTTCTTTCCGAACCTTCGGTTGGTGATAGCCCGATCGTAAGTCAATCTTGGAGAATACTTTTGCTCCACTTAGTTGGTCAAATAAATCATCTATGCGCGGCAAGGGGTACTTATTCTTTACTGTTACTGCATTCAAGGCTCTGTAGTCGATGCACATGCGCACCGTCTCGTCTTTCTTAGGCACAAAAAGAACGGGTGCTCCCCATGGTGACGCACTGGCACGAATAAAGCCTTTCTCTGATAAGTCGTCAATCTGTATCTTCATCTCTACCAACTCCTTAGGTGCTAGTCGGTATACTTGAGACGAAATAGGCTCGGCTCTAGGAATAAGCTCAATAGAAAACTCAATATCTCAGTCAGGTGGCAGTCCTGGCAATTCTTCGAAAAACACATCCTCGAACTCAGCAATTACAGGATGCTGAGTGGTGTCCTGCATCATTATGTGAATCCCCAATACAGGTGCATCGCTCCTCAAGGCTTCCTCTTTGGTGAACTCGAACTCTGCATCACTCGGAGGTCTAAAGACGATACTACCCTTATAGCAGTCAATGAGTGTGAAATGCTGGCTCAAACAGTCCATTCTGAGAACCACATCGAACGCGGCATAGAAAATACAAAAAGTCGTGCCTTCATCTCTGTACCACTTATCACTACAGAACAATCTCTACAAATACCACTAATAGGTACAACTCCTTCTCCAGGGAGGATTCTAATATTTTGAGATAAAGATGACATGGGTATACTGTGTCTAGTGGCAAAGCTAGAGGCTGTGAATGAATAGGTGGCTCCAGTGTCAAATAATGTGATGGCATAAAATGATGCAACTAAAACCATACATACTATGACGTCCATCTCTGGTTATGCGTCCACCTCTGGATATGCCTTCCCCACTCTCTGATTGCCCGTCTGTGGGGGTAAGGATGGTCGTGGTGCTCCTGGTCCTGCAATAGCTGGCCTCTGCTACTGATTATGTGGAGTGATCCTCTGAAATGAGCAATCCTTAGCCTGGTGCTGATTCGATCCGCAGATCAAACAATGACCCAGCCGACGTCTACAATCTTTCAAAACATGACCAACATTGCTACAGTAATGGCAAGTGGCCTTCTTCGGTGTCTGGTATGGCCCTGTTCTCTGCTGATGCTGATGTGTGGAAGGACGTCTCACTTGCCCTCCTGTAGTGGTCTTAGCTGATCCCATAGTCGAAGTAGCTCATCGGTTTGCCTTCTTGCTTATGGCCTTCTGAGTTCTAGCCTCTGCCAGAACAACTGCTTGGGAGCCCCTCGACTCGGAGCTGGTATATCTCTGCAACTCTACACTCAAGCCTTTATGAAATCTTTTGGCTTTCTCTAGCTCTGTCGTAACCAACCATGGTGCAAAACGACTCAGCCGGCTAAACTCGGCATTGTACTCATCAACTTTCATACTCTCCTACTCCAGGTGTAGAAACTAGTCATACAGTGCATCCTTGGCAGTATCGGAGGAAAACTTCTTATTGACCAGTCTCTTGAATTCCTTCCACGTCTGATCAACTCCTAGCCGTGGCCCACCAATCGTAAGCATTTCCTTCCAACTGTAACTTCACTGCCGTCATCCATAGATCTGCAGATAACTCTGAAGCCTTCAGGAGATTTTCTATCTTAACTAGCCGATTGGTGATCCCGATGACATCTTCAGTACCCTTAATGTGTAGAGGATTCATGTTGTGGAACCCTTCGATAGTACCCATAGAGGCTTGGGGTGCTCGGGTCAGTGCTATCTCTAAACTCCTCCTAATAGCCTCGCTCTGCTACATCTGGGCCTGTACTAAGCCCTGGAGGATCTGGTCTGTAGTAGTCCCACCAGCCTGGGCATGGGCTGCTGTGGTGACATGTTTGGCATCTGGGCATAAACTGTGGGATACCTTGAGGTCCGTACTGTGGAGGATATGAAGGATATGAAAGGGGGTACTGTGGGGTGTATGAGGGAGAATACTGGGGTAGATATGGTGATGGATATGGTGGAGGCTGTTGGGGTGGATAAGATGGTGGATACTGTGGAGGCTGTTGTGGTGGATATAATGATGGTGGATATGGGGGTAGAACCTGTGGTAGGGACTGAGGTGGATAGGGTGGTGGAGGCGGTAGGTACTCTTCTTGAGTTACCGAGTTTTCGGGGTCTGCCTGCCCCACTTGAGGTGCCATGGCTTGCTGCTGAGTAGTGGGTGGTGTCATCACAGGCTGCAAGGCTGGTCCGGATGGGGCTGCAGTGGTCGGGGACATGGGTGGCGGTCCCACCGGTCCTTCTTGAGCAGTGGTGTTCCCATTAGTGATGGCGAGAGGGGTAGAGCATTCACTATGAAGATTCATCCTATATTGGCATGAAGATTTGAGTTTGGTTAGAACAAAGTTAAACTGGATGTAATCAAGCAGTCAAACGAGAATTTAGAAGAGGTCAAGGAAGGTATTAAATAGTGGATGAGATTCTATATCGTATTCCTATATGCAGGCTTGTTGGGCACAGTCAGGTAACCCAACAATATTACTGACCTGCATGGGCCACCACAAAAACATATCACGCCCCAGTCCCATAATACATAGGACCAAGTACGTCAGCATGCCAGCTGCACATATACAAAGAATACACCAATATATGGTATCCTCGTACTTGTACATAAGCTGTAAATAATAATAAATGATAAGCTATAATATAATAACTATATCTCATCCACAGCTCAACATAGAATGAATAATAAGTCTCAAGGAAAAATAAAAAAGTCAAGAGATAGCTGGGTGGACATTCCCACTCCAAACAACTATGAAAAATAGTCTCAACTAAATGGAGTCCAACCTCCTCAAATAGAATAATGAAGATAATAGATGTCCACTACATAGTCTCAGATAATAAAGAGGAAAGTAAGTATCAGCGGTAGACGCCTCGTCATTGACCACTACAAGAAAATATGGCTTTTCCGACGTTTATTTACCCGACGTTTGTGTTAACGTCGGCTTAGGTATGATATACCAATATTCTATAGTAAACGTTGATTGAAAATAACATTTTTTGATAAATGTTGCAAATTAGTGACGTTTATATCACGATATTTATTTTTACGTCGGCGTAGACATGATATGCCAAAATTTCGTAATAATTATCGCAAAAGTAGCCGACGTTTTTGTTAAATGTCAAAATTCGTGACTTATTTGTATAAAAGTCTATTTATGTTGACTTAAAAATGGAAAAGAATGAATAAGAAAATCATCGGTTTTTTTGATACATGGCAAAGAAAAGGAAACCAACTCTCATTAATATTTAGTTTTCTAATTTGTTTCCCTCTAATGTTTTCTCTTACTTATTTATTTCCCCCCAAATCCCTCCATAAGCTCTCACAGACCCAAAAAAATTCTCCATATCTCTTTGATCTTATTTCCATTGCCCTAAACCTTAGCTAGCGGTGTCGAACCCTAGCCAGTAGCCCCGCACCCTAGCTACAACCACCCTAGCTAGCGACCATGAGTCCTAGCCTGCGGCTCCGAGCCCTAGCAGGCGACCACCTTATCCGGCGACCCCAAACCCTAAATGGCGGTCCAATATCGTAATCGGCAGCCCCAAACCATAGGTTGCAGAATTTGAAGTGAATAAACGCATTACCTACGAATTTTCCCTTCATATATAAGTATTTATTATCATTTTACTGAATTTGATTACTTGTTGCCCATTATTTTTTGTCTCACAAGAAGTTTTTTTTGTTTGTTTGATTCCAATTTTACCAAACACTTTTATTATTTGGTAATGCTAGTTCATGTTTCTCTGCTTCATGATTGATACTATCAAGTCTGTGATTCTAATTCATAATACCAAACAAACCATAATTTAGCTTGAAATTAATAGCCAAGTTTTAATGAAATCTTTATTTTCCTCCTTCCACTACAATCAAATAACCGATCTGTCCAGTTTGTCAGTATTTTCTATCCGGATCAGGTCGTCAGTTTTGTCTTTTCAGATCAGGAATAGCCAGATTTGGGTTCAGGGGATCCAATAATGGTTTTTAAGGGATAGAGGGATCCTAATAACGATGTCATAATACCTAGATTGTCAATTGCATATCATATCACATCATTATGTACCGTATGAAACAATAAGTCGAGGAGTTTAGGCATAAGCTTTTGAAACGTATAGAAACTTGATTTCTTATAATTTTTTCATAAATTTTTTATTTGATTCATGTTTACAGATTTGGGATTCTCATTCCTTTACTCTTTGGCTTAATTCATAGAGATGAATGAAATTCTCAATAACAAATAATATAATCTTACCTCTTCTTTTAGACTCTGTATAGTCTATAGAAATTTGGAGTATGCTTCTTGGTTGGCATGAGTTTAAACTGCATATTGAAAATGTACTTCTATGACATGACTCTCGCATGCTCATAATTATCTTGGATAGAAATTTGGTACCAACACAGAGGGTTGACTTTAGGTTGACAACCGATCATTAAGGATTTATCTAGTTCTAGAATCCAACTTAAGTATACATTACTTCACTCAAGTAAAAAAAAAAACTATATTGTCTATCAACATGTATTTATCATATCGGATAAACTGAAACATAACAAAATTATTGTATATTGTATATATCGTATCTTACGATACGTATCGTGTATCATAAGATACTAAAAACAAAGCATAATACTGTTTTAGGAGTTTATCATGTAAGGCTATATAAATTAAGGGGTCCAGATTTGTAAACATTAATTAAAAATATATCCAGATAACCGCTATAGTTCCAGATAACCACCGTCCACCCTGTTATTTTGGCTTACTGTAGCTTCGGCTAAATTGGCTCCGACCTTTGTAGACAAAGTTTGTATTGATTTCAGCCAACTTGAAAACCAGATCACAGGCTCCGACCTTAGTAGACAAAGTTTGTAATGATTTCAGCCAACTTGAAAACCCGATCACAGGAATTCCCTACATCTGATTGCAAAAATATGTGAGGATTGATAGTTAAGATTGTCCAAATATGAACAAACAAGAAATTTCATCCAAATATGTAAATGGATAGAGAAATTTATTTACCGAATGTCCCTAGGTAAAGATCCTTATTGCCTGCAACTTAGGTCCTTGCCTGCCAGTGGCCTTGTCGATGATGCCTAGACACATGACAATAAGAAATTATCATTAAGTACATCACAACAAGTAATGTTGGATTATTTGATGTTTCAGTTTGTCACCCTCTGTTGACAGAAGTTCCCCTTGAAAATCTACTACTTTTCCTGAAAATAAAAAAATTGGAAAAAAATATAAAAAATTAACAAGTTGTGCACCAATCTTTTCCTTTAAGGCTACTGAACTAATAGTAAAAGATGAATGATCGAAACCTTTTAATGGATAAAAGAAACACTTTACCAATTAAGGTTTATGAGGGGTGCCAGATTTTCTCATATGTTCACGACAATATGGAGCAAAGGTAGAAACACTAAAACTCTACCAGAGGAAATAAGTTTAAAACAACCAAAGAACCTTGAATAGCGCATTCATTCATGTAGTTAGTTTTTTCATTTGCAAGACCTTCAAAGAGAAAGGTTTCTTGTAGAAAATGGAGCCTGACATTCATCGAGTGTTCTAAAGATCCAATATACGACTGACAAACTGTTACCGCTATACTGAAAACTTAATTGCCTAATATCATCGGGCTTATGATCTACCAATGAAATATAGAAGACGATTTCTACCACCATGGACAGCCATTAGCCAGTATATCGCATAAGATGACACTTCTTAAATAGGATCTAACATAAGCAAGATAGAGAAATAGAGGTACCTGCTCTACAGGCCATGTTAAAGAAGGTGAAACTGATATACTCGCAGCAAGAGCAGAACCTGAAAATATATCTTTAAGAATGTCACTGATACCGAGGAGGATGAGGGTCTTAAGATGAGGAAGTTACAATTGGTGTGAGATGGATCATCAAACCAAATCAAAGATAAAAACCAAACCTTTAAAATAGATTAAAAGAACCAATTCTATGAACCCACTTTGTATTGTTAACGAAAAACTGTAGAAAACTTAACAAAAACTATTTGAGAACTAAGGGATTATGTGCTAGAAACTGCATGCGAACTTTGAATTATAGATATTTGAACCATTAAAGGAGAAAATGTAGTAAACTTATACTATCTTGATATAAAGCCAGTGCCAATAGATAATCTTTACTAGATGAGCACTGACCATGCTCAGTAAATCATAAACAATCAAAACAAAATAATACCATTTAAGAAATAACTTTTCTGTTACTTACCCAAGTTCCTAATTATTTCTCTTGCAAAATTAGGTGCATAATGTAATAAGCTATCCAACATTCCAACCCTCAAAAAGTTACAAACTCCACAAAGTTGATGCAATTTCATTCCTTCAGCCAAGAAGCTCCACAATAATATTAGAGTAAAAGAAGTTTGTATAATGTTACCTGCTCATTTTGTCGATATATGGGGTACAAGTATTGTTATGCCTGACCTTCTAATTTCTTGTACCAGCTTCAGACAAACAAGGTAGATTTTGACAAGAGCCTAGTTTTGCAAGGTGAGAAAATTAGAGCACGAACAAATTCACTTCCTTATTCGAATACCAGGGACGTCCTTCAATCCCATATTTAGCATTGTTTTTCTGTAAAGAGCCGGGGGCTTCTCTAAGCCAATTGAATGAGAAAACTGATTCGCTAGGTCAGAACGCATGGTTTTATATCTTCCTATATCACTAACTGTATTGTAGTACCCAAGCAATATGTGATATGAGCTTATGGACGGACCTAGCCAAGTTATTTGGGAAACTTTCGGAACTTTGATATCGTTTGTGTAATGGGACGTTATAAAACTTTCGCCTATATATAACGTTTATATATAAAACAGTGTTACAAGGGTACAAAGTCAATCAACTTATTATGAGAATGACTATACTGACAGGCAAAGAGTGGGATTCCACTGAAATGGTGAAGTATCGTTGCTCTTAGATGAGTGGTGTACTTAGTAGAATGGTAGAAGACTATTAAAAATAAAATGTGGTACCTAGTGATGTACTTAGCAGAATTTGGAGAACTCTTACCATATTTTCCCCCTGGCTGTTGTTGCCATGAGTCCTAATTTTGGCATTGGGAAAACCCTTGGTTTTAATCCTTTTTGTATATTCCTGAGTTGTTAATTTATAATCACAAGGATATTGAAAACCCCATAGTAAACTCAAAATATGCAGCTACTCCAAAATTGTAACTCCTTCAAATTGGTTTTTTTCTTATTAGAAAGTTTAGGTATCATTCATATTCATACATATACAAGACTTTTTCTTAACAGAAAACTTCGAAAATTGATATTGTTGACTTGCTAGAGCATTTGCGTGCTTTGCACCAACTCCTTTTTCATCTTCTTGCTTGCCAGGTAATAGGGTTTTAGCTAGTTTGCAATAAATTTCACATCTCTTATTTGCCTGGTTGTCTGTCTGAAACTTATGCAATGCTTTTGTGGCTGGAAGGGGTAGCCGTATACAATACTATTATCAGATATGCATTTTCAATTGTAAGCAGCAAGTAAAGCACATTTTTTGTATTGTATCAATAGTTAAATTCTCAATTTTCTCAACTGAGTATCCTTATATAGGTTTCTAGTGAAAGTATTAAGATATATAATGCTATTAATGGAGGTACTCTCAATTTGGTTGACAAGGTAAGATGCAATATAGTATATACTTTTTTCCATACATCGATGTCTTAAATTACATTGTAATGGTGTTTCTTTGATAGTTTTTTGTGATGCAGCATCATGATGCCCTCAGAGCACTTAAGCAGGGTTTCAAGTAGGATTTTTAGTTTGTTTCTCGTAAATATGTTTATAACAACAGAATGAATCCTCTTTTTTTGCACAATTCATTGTTTTTTTTTTCAATACAAAAAATGTTCAATATGATTCTTAGGAACAAAGGCTCTGTGAATACTATGAAATCTGTAAGGGACTTGATCTTGGGCGGGGGCAAAACTTTGTTACAATTGAACAGGTTTAGCTTTCTATATCAATTTTTTTCTAGAAATAAACATTGTGATTTGAGATTGAAAATTTATTGATAAAGTAGGTTCTATGATTTTGTAGATGAGACTATTTACTTGATGTGATTTGTTCCAATGCAGGCCCCTGCATACTTCATTTCAGCAATGGAGGAGTATGTGAAGGAAGCGCCACACGCTTTGCCAACTAGTCGCAACGAGGTATCGTTAGTTACAACATCTGTCAATTTTGTTCTGGGGTACAATAGTTATTTAGTGAATTGTAAATTGTAGGCACAAAGCATAAAATCTAGACGTACTAGTGATTAGACCTTTCTTGTGTAGTTATCTTATAGATACTGAGTAAAGATGTGTGATAACAAATTGTATGCGTACTCAAATAATAGGTGGACTGGTTCAGCCTTGACTTATATTAGTACTTCATAGTGATGATGGATAGATGCTGACAGATTAGTAAGGGTGTTAATAGGAGAATGGACGAGTGATCTTAGATGAAGGAACCATGCTTTGTGAACATTAATAGAATGTATCTTCAAAATAACTTTGTTTGTAGTGTTTCTATTTTGCATGCTTAATTATATAGAGACATTATATTTTATTTTCTTCTCTTAGTTGTCACTCTATTATGTTCATTAATCCAGGATCTCATGTCAGTGAAAAGGGTGAAAAGGAATTTAGTAGATAAGAATGTCAACTTGTGCCCTATGTACTCTTAAAAACATTCACTTTTGACTTGTATGTCCTAAATTTAATAGTTCTCGTCTTTTTTGCAGGTTTTGTGCATGGTTAATTCACCTATTGCAACGTTCATGAAGATGACCTAATTCTTTTACTTTCAATGAACTGGTATTTGGGAGAATGAGTAAAGATAGACTATTGGCATGTGCATACAATATTTTGATTGGTTGATTGGTTGTGGATGCATTTATATATTCGTGAAGACTTTTAATTTTTTTTCCAAATTTTTTGCCATTTGTGCATCTATATTATATGTGATTGTAGATTATATTTTTTTATTAGAAAAAGTGGCCATTTGTTCTTTATATGTGTGCAAATTCCAGTACTGAGAAGAAAGGTTAAAAATATTTTAGAGTTATTACATATGATATTTCCAATCAAATGTAATAGATTCTAATGTTTTGTGAAAATATTGGAAAAGTAGTTAAATTCTTAATATATTTGCTAAAATGTTGAAAATTTGTCACCTATGTCCAACATTTTGGAAAATGTCGAAAAAGTGATTAAATTCACTATATGTTTGTTAAAAAGTTGGAAATTTATCCAATTAACCAAACCTTAAATTTTTGGGAAAGGGAGGGAAAACAAATCCAAACAATTTGCAAAACGTTGGGAAAACAGTTACATTCCTGACATTTTTTTAAAAAATGTAGGGAAAATGTATACTATTATTGCACAATTATCGTCGTTTATGAAATGTTACTGCAAATCCCAACGTTCATCAACGAAAGGTGAGGAAAACATATCCTAATGTCTTACACAAACGTTGGAAAGAAACTGGTTAACCGACGTTTTTTGTTAAACCGTTCGAAAAGTATCTCCCATTATCGAATAAGTTTCGACGTTTAGTAAACGTTGCTGCAAACGTCCTCATAACCTATGCCAACTTTTAACACAAACATCGTAAATTCCCAACTAGAGCAACGACGACGTTTGCAGAAATCGTTGAACAAATGTCGGCTAGACCTACGCCAACGTTTATGCCATTTTTGCTGACATTTATAAAATGTTAGGAAAATCCAATTTTCTTGTAGTGGACGTATACAGGATCCAAAGCTGCTCCGTACTCCTAGGGATACTCCTGCTCGTCTAATCCTGGAGAGATTACCAGGTCCTTAGAGGGACGTAACAAGATACAGAAAAACATGCCGAAATAATCTGAATGTGAAAATATGCTACTATGACACTACAGGGTTTCCTAACCGTCTATGTGGTATACACTTTTGTGGACAACGTTCTACGTAGGGGCTGTAAGGATTCACGTAAGTAATAAAGAGTGGCCGTCATGTAGCGCTCATCCGAGTCACTATCGGCCCATGTATGTGTGTAAAAATAAAATGTAGCCCCTACGCTAGTAGCAGTCCCCTCCCCCCGACGCTCTTATCCAAGATGTATCCACAGCCTGACCAGTTGGCAACTACTATGGATTCTAACTTGACTTACTAATAGCAGTTGCCTCCTAACCGTCGCACGACCCATACGTATCGATGTCCAGTCAAGTACGCAGGTCCGTGTCCTATATGAACTCACTCATCTCATGATACTCATGTGTCAAGGCTATAGGAGATATAAAAATATCCCACACTCATAAGGTGGTCGTCTAACTCTAAGTCGTCATGCAAAAAAATATAAAATAAAAAAATGACTAAATCTAGTCGCTTGCACCCAAGTGTGATTTGGATGCATAATATAACAAAATGACAAATAAGAAAAAGAATTATGCAATAAATAAATAGACTGAAAATAAATTAGCATAATCAGAATCTATGGCAAGGTATACTTGCCTGTGGTGCGAGGAGGAAAAATCCAAATGTCGCAAGCGTCAACACAAAACTCACAATTCACAGATGACTTCGGATGCTGAAACAAACATCAAAAATGTTTTCGGTGAAAAAGATATATCTCAGAAACGCCTGTCCGAAAGTCAAATTCCGGATCAGGGGCAAAATCATAATTTCGGGTCAAAATAATGTCCGCAATTGGACCCGCTTTGCACCGAAATGTGAACCAGTATCTATGGTCTCTAAATTTGTCAAACTACATGTCTACGGATCCGGTTTGAGGAGACAAACTCAACGGCATGTCCAATTTTGGATTCCGATGAGCCGTGTACAAAATCGCCCGTTGTATCTGGTTACGGGTCCGCCAATTTTGGCGTTACGATCAACCTTCTCAGAATCGGAACAAACTTGACATACAGGACCAGAATTTTGATTCGGACCTATTGGCAAAAGTTTTGTCTCGATTTGACGAACGTGCACAAAGGAATTAGGAAATTTAGAAAAAGGTTGATACGACGTTCTTCGATGGATACGGGTCAAATTCGTCGCGCACACGCGACCAATTTGAATTCCGTCAAAGCCCACACGTCCGCGAAGTCGATACGCACCTTTTGATGGTTTTCTTTCATGACCACGTCGCCCGATTTGGTGGGGCGCACGGCGTATTGGTGAAGTTTTTATAAAATCGATTGTTTTGAAACACTATTTTTTGACAATTTTAGAAAATGAATTACTTAACCTATATAGAATGAAAACAGAAAATACAAGAAGGGATTTGAAGATGGTTATGTTGTCTTCCAGTTCCTTCAAACAAATTTCAAAAACTCGCAATACGCTAGTTGCAATTCAGCGATGAACAGAGGCTTCGACACATCAAAAATCTGTCCTTACGACACAGGTTTTCCCAAACTTTCATGAATTTTCACGAAGCTTACAGGCCAAACTATATTATTCCATCTATTGGGATTGGTAGAGGGTCATCTAGGTTGTATATAGGAACTGACGGAATCGAAAACGATATATTGTATAGGAAGAAATCGAGTCGGAAAGGGGAGTACCTCAATGTGGGTCGAAACAGAGTCTTCTCTGTTGCTCTCGGCCCGGGACGAACGCTGCGGTGCTCCAACGTCCTCGCTGGGGTTGCAGGCAGCGAGAACGGTGCACGGACGGTCGAGGACCCCTGGGATTGAAGGATTGGGTTCGTAGGAGGTTTCTCTAGGGTTTTCCCTAAAAATTCGAAAGGATCCGATACTTATACGAACTTCCATCTACAGTTTTCTCTCGAATTTAAATCAGATTTACACTAAGATTTGGATTTGGATTTAGAGTATGAATTGGTGGAGAATCTAACTAGGATTGCACAAAAAGTTTTTGAAAAATTTGGTGAATATTAGAGGAAGATTGGGTTTCGAAATTTTTATCAAGACCCTGGGTCTCGATTCTGCGTGGCTTCGGGCTGGGGGGGGGATGATGAACAGTGCTTGCCTGTTCATCACGCGGGCTTTTCCTCTCTTTTTTTTACCATATATATATATATATATATATATATATATATATATATATATATATATATTATATTATATTATATATATATAAAAAAAAATATTATATATAACATAAATATATTCATACATATACATTTATATGTAAGAAGCATAGAGGAATTAACTAGCATTAGAATAAATATTTTTAAATTACTATTTAGAATTTCCAAATAATATTGAAGGCTACTATTTAATAGTATAACACATACACACCAATAATACATATATATATACATACCTTAACTACAACTAAAGAAATAAATATGTATAAAAATAGTAAAATTGTAAAAATAAATTTTGCATAAAATATGGGGGTTTACACAAGTGTATCAGATGTTATCTTTGGAAGATATAGTTTACTGGATTTGTCTCTTGATACTTTTGTAAAGTTGTACTAAATGGACATAGTAAAATGTTTGATGTTAGGGTGATTTGTTCTAGGCATGTATTAGCAGCTGTGATGAGATTGATTAATCATGTTATTCGAAGTTTTCATGTGGCTTAATACAGCATACTATGTTGTGTCTACAACGTAGGCTGGGATGTCTGACTTGTATCCAGTTATCTGGGAGCGGGTCGTGACATTCAGTTCTTTTAATTCCATGGGATTGATTATATAATAGTTTTGTAACACTGATGAGGCTCCAATTTTATGACACGACGTGTCCACTTTTCTTCTTCTGCTATAGCAGCATAGTTAATCCCTTCAACTTTTGCTTGGGCTTCTCTTATGATCTCAAACTCTGGATCGCTCGGAGGACTAAAAGTCATGCTTCCTCGATGGCAATCTATATTCATAAAATTCTTGCAAAATCTATGGACCAAATCAAATCCCGGAAGTGGAATTACGAGCAAATTTGACTTCAACTCCCTGCCCGCTATAGTAAGGGGACAGTCATTGCAAATGCAATTAACCAACATGTCACGCCCAGTCCCAAAATACATAGGTCTAGGATGCGTAAACATGCTAGCAATGTATCAAGTAGACTCCAGCCCAACTTGAATACGTATACGCTATTTAGACTATTGTATCATGTCCAATATGGCAAGTCAACTAAATTTCATCTCCACATAAAGAATAATTATATATTGAATGAACAATATGTAATACAGTCGGATGTCATGTAATACACATGTCTGATCAAGCTCTAAAAGAAGAATAAAGCGTTCAAAAACTAGGTCGTATCAACAGGAAAGTCATGGTGATAAATAAATACATGGAACAACAATAATGAAGTACCATTAATGATACCTAAATCCGGCAAAAGCACACACCAACCCAAGCTTACCAGCTAATCTCAAAAAATACCTGGAGACATCACCAGGTCCTCAGAAGGGACATAGCAAGATACATAATAACATGCATATTGTAACAGTACATAACATACATAAAGATAGAAAGATAAAACATGTAGTAATCAATAAAAACACCATGGAATGCTCCTGATATAGACAATCTCAATATCGTAACACCATGGGATGCTCCTGATCTCGAGACAAAAGCTAAGTCTCTACTAGCATACTGTCGTGGGACACTTTCGGTCCTAGAGATAGAATAATAAGTCGATAACAAGTCTCTATATCGTAACGCCATGGGACGCTCCCAGTCCTTGAGATAACAAAGGTCAATGTCTAACAATCGATCTCGACCATGGGTCAAGACAAGTCAAACTCAATGGCAAAGGTAGAAGACTAATCAATATCGAAAATACTCATATGAAACAAACAATGACACATGAAGAACAAATAAGGAACATGCATGTAAAATAAGAAAATAGCAATAACATGAACATAAGCAGCAGGTAATCAAGTATGACTGAAAACAAATAGTATTATAGAAATGCATAAAAGTACTATACAATTTGGCAATGTATACATGCATGTAAGGTCATCCAACTTTGTGCTGAGTCCTCAATGGACAATGCCAAGACCTACCCAAGATATACATACAACAAAATTTAATACATTCTTATATATATGTGTATTTACGTATATATTTCACTAACCCTCACTATCTTCCTGCTTATTAACTCTTAAGTAGTATTACTGTTTTTTCTTTGAAAACCCACGCGCACACACACACAATTGGCGGACTCGAACCTTGCCGGCCCCTCCGGATGTTCGCTCTAATACCACTAGGCTAGAGAGCTCAAACTAAGTAGTATTACTGTTAGTGGACCAAATTGGCTAGGTTAACTAATTATCTCGTGCTGACTAAAGTATGGGTTATATTGAAGTAAGAGAAAATGATATGGGCTAAAGTGAAAATATCCTTTACCAACTTATTATTCTTGCCTTTGGAAGCTATTATGTGAATCAATGCTTATTCCATTTAATAGAGGATGGAAATGATATGGGCTAAAGTGAAAATATCCTTTACCAACACATAGCATCATAAATAACTTCTTTGTATGCTTAAATCATGTGAATAAGAGCATACCTTAAATGTAGATACCTTCTTCTTCTACTGGGAAGTCTGGTTCTTTATTTCCTACACGGCTCGTCGACCACGTCGAGGCTGTCCGTGCCATGGCTGACGCTTCAGGATGGCTCGGAGGGCTCGAGTTGGCGAGGCTCCGTCGTGCACTGGTGATGTCCGTCCAAGTAGAAGCTCGACACGGTTCTCACCATCATATGGTCGATGAGGCTGGCTCGGTAAACGTGTGGTAGTTGCGACGAAGGCAAGTCCAGAGGGAAGTCTTGGGGTGACGATCGGGTTGGTCGCGACCATGACAAGAGTTCGACGCATGAAGGTTGTGTCATTCAATGAGGCCGACATGATTGTTCCCTTGCAAGTTCGGGGTGACTCGCCCAAATTTAGGCAGTCATAGAATGAGAAATAAAATCTCTGGCCAGTCGAGAACAGCCATAGGGATTGGTCTGCTGCATTCGCGTGAGATGACTACAACAACATCGACGGATATAACTGGTTTGGTTGGCACAAAAGGTACTTAACATAACGAGACCCAGTTAGTAGCTGACACGGACTGTCGTATGAGAATCTTATGATGGCTATCTGGGTGTGTTGGTATTTCATAGATCAGTGGGTACAGGTTGGTCACAAGTGATCTGTTTCTCGGCGAGAGCAACCTTAGGCCGGTCCGGTATGCTTCAGAACTGGTCCGAGAGTTTCACATGAAGCATCAAAGAGTTATGGGTGTTTTGGTTCCCCTAGTATAGTCGAGGACTCGTAACTGAGTCTGGAACGGACGGCGGTAGAGTTGGGTCGAAGGGTTGGAGGGATGGCAAGGCAGGGTGGAGGTGTTGGATGCGTGGTCTGTAGGTGACGTGGGCAAAGCAGGGATTGGTGGTGAGCCAGAGGATCAGTAATTGTAGTAGAGGGAGGCGCTGTGAAGGATGTCATGATGACGATGGTGGTGGGTTTGAGAAGTCAATATGGTGGAGAAATTTTACTTACGGATGTCTGGTGCTCGGCGAGAAAAAAGGAAGACGGTGCTAGGGGTTAGGTTTAGGTTTCTTCGCCTATATTTATAGATATGGCTGGGAATACGAGTTCTGAAGGAGAGGTTGTGTTATACATATAAGAGGGTGATATCGACTACTACATGGGTTTGATAGGATAATGACTTGAATTCCCAAGGATTTTAATTAAAACAAACGTTAAACTTATCTATACACATTTTAATAAACCTTCCATTATCACAATAATACTTTTTCATATATATATATATATATATATATATATATATATATATATATATATGATTGGGGTTGTTGGGAATAGATGGTAGAAACCGAACTGTAGCTATTCTCTACATATTACATATTTATATCCGTCACTGCCGTTTTCCCGTTTAACATATTTTTATTATACGTGTACGAATTTCTGACATTTGTCAGGTGGATCGTAGTTAGACTTGTCTTGCTTAGCCTAGTCTTGGTTTAATCTTGACTTGGTTTATTTTGGTTTGGTTCAACATGTTGGCTTGGTTCAGTTTGAGATGGTTTGGGTTTAATATATAAGTCAACCCCTCTCTCTCTCTCTCCTTCATTTATTTCTCATAACTTCTCCATCTTCTTCATTTACTCCTCTCCACCTACACCCAAGAGCCCTAGGCAAGTGCAACTTGCTTCATGATGGATCTCAAGTTTTATTTTTTCATTCGTTTCATTACATGATTATAAGCCTCTTTAGAACTTAGAGTTTTTAATTTTTAAGGGTGGATTCTTGTAGATCTAAGTTTGATATATTTTTGGTTTTTTGTGGTTTTGATCTATCAAACTTGTTTGTTTTAAAAAACTAGTTGTTCTATGTTGTAGAGAATTTCGTTCTACCACATTTTGACCTTTGAAAGAACTAATTTGGAGTTATTTTGAACAAGTTATGTTCATTCGAAGTTCATGGGTTCAACCAAGCATTTTTATGCTGGTTGGAGAAGATGAACAGTGCCGCAACCTGGCACTGCCGTAACCTGGCACTGCCGCAACCTGGCACTATCGCAACCTAGCACTGTTGTAACCTGGCTTACCGTAACCTGGCACTGCCGCAACCTGGCACTGCCGCAACCTAGCTTGGCGCAACCTGGCACTACCGCAACTTGGCACTACCGCAACCTGGCTTGGCGCAACCTGGTACTGTTGCAACCTGGCACTGCCGCAACCTAGCCTGCCGCAAGCTGGCACTGCCGCAACCTGGCTTGGCACAACCTGGCTTGGCGCACTCTTGATAAGTAACAAGTAAATTTGATATGGCATGTATAATCTTGATAGTGGCCCGTCGAGGCACACTCCTGACAAGCAATCTTGACAAGTAACTTGACATGACATGAAAATCTTGAACGCTGTTGCGACAGCTACCCTGACTTGCTAAGTAACTCTTATCTTGACATCGTGGTTGATTTTCTTAATTTTACCTGTATAAGCTACATGTCTCGTCTTGCATCATGTCTAGGACATGAATTCCTGGTTACCACGGTCAGGATTTCATAATGAATCTGACTAGGTTAATGACTAGATTGATCAAGTAGTTCATATAGAGAGATTTTTCCAGTTACAGGCGATCCCGTTATCCCGGCCACACCAAAAGGACTTGTAGCCTGCCGACGAGTAGGGCACATTTCCAGCTCACTGTCATGTGGGGCACTTCTTGAAAGCATAAGTACTGAAAGTATGCCAGTAAACTTGATAACTCTTGTAACTCTAATAAATCTCCTCGCCTGGATAACCTGGATAGCTGCAGGACTTGTGGCTGCGGGAACATCTCATTGCATCTTGCTAGTAACTAGGCTTGTGATAACCCTAGTTAGTTAAAGTATCAAGCCGTACTCTTTGCTTGGCCGTGAATGATGGATGTAGTCCAGTCTAGTCTTGTCTAATCGATGCCAGTCTATGATTACTTTAGCACATGCTTGCTTATGCTTTACTCTTATCGATAATTGGTTGGAGACTAAGCTCTGTTTAGGTGAAGGGTTACAACCCCGGTCCTTGTTTGGTTACGGGTTGTAACTTGGCTACCGGAATAGTCCCTTAGTTGTCTTATCGTTTATCACCTTGTTTTCTCTAACTCATGTCTTTTATTACCATTTATGTTCCCATGTTCTAATATGCTGATTTTAGTTCTTAAGTGAAGCCTCCCTTGTGGCACTTGTCCTTTCTGGGGTCTGACCCAGCTGGTTTTGTATGGCCAGATTTTGGAGTAGGACTCGAGGATCCTCCAACCTTCCAGCCAGATGGTGACCACTAGGTGCAACCTTGGCAATTAGTGGGTTCTTATTTTGCTCTCCCATTCTCTTGTAAAAATATTCTTTTGAAGCATTTAGCCGCCGAGCAAGTGTTAGCTCGTTTGCAACTTTACTTACTGTCTGCCTACGGGCTGTAACATGATTGACAAATCCTAGGGTTGATCATGTATGACTGAAACTCTTGTTAGTCTTCACATTTTGTATGACTAGCTTCATGATCATCTGAATATGTAATATTTGGACGCCTTACTTTGTATGTCTGATGATCTGACATCTTGTAACATTTACTTACTTGCTTGAGATTGAGACACTAGACTTGTTCAAGACCATAAGAGACTGTTGGCTTGTAGATAAACCCTCATGCATCTAGACAGCCGTGACTGTATATCGAGGTAGATTATACTTCAATGTACATAGCTGGCTGTGTCTGCCCCCCGCTCTCCAGTATTCTGGTTCTGGGGCGTGACACGATTTAAGTGGTGGCCCATGCAGGTCTTGTAAATCAAGATGTGTGAGGGTTTTACCGGATAGATGTCTCAATCAGCACTCGCCCTTGATCTCTACTCGTATCTCCTAATCTTTTTGAAATCTTGATCTGATCACATGCTTATATCCTCGATCTACCATGGTCCTTCCTTATTGTTTTCCCATGTCGTTTCTTCAGCGGCATAATTCCAGGTCCTACCGATCAGCAAGGCAGAGCACCTCCAGTGAACCAGCAACAACCTTGGGATCAAGCCTAACACTCTGGAGCAGCCTCCTGAGTCATGTATTCCGGGGATCCAGAGCCCCCAGTTCAACCAGTCCAGCCTACAGAGCCTGATAATGGAACCTTGGTGGGTCTCATGAGGATTCGCTTGCATCTCAAGATCATCGGGGCGATGTCCTGTACCAGTCAGTACAAGATGCCATGGGCAGAGTTGGTTATCAAGGAAACAATGCGGCTAACAGCTTCAAGCGTCTGAACCCTCCTTTCTTTGACGGTACTGAAGATGCTATTGCTGCTAATGCATGGCTTCAGACACAGAGGTTATCCTGGAAGCAGCTAGGATTCCTAAGGGTGAGAAGGTGGCCGTCGTGCGCCTGCAGTTATTGGACTTAGCCCGCAGCTGGTGGGCGATGCAAGCAGTTGGATTGGCGACGCCTGTCTTATGGGCGGTGTTCAGCGACAAGTTCCAGACCAAGTACTTTGATGCAGTAGCTCGGTATGATCTGCAGACCAGATTCAGCAATCTCAAGCAGATGGAAAGGACGGTCGATGGATATGCGGCCGAATTTTCTGGACTTAGTCGGTTTGCTCCTACCTTGGTGGCAACCGAATTGGATCGAGCCCAGCAATTCCAGCAGGGACTCCACCTAGAGATCATTCTAGCAGTGGAGTAGTTTGAGCACCAGACGTTTGATGCTGTCTTGCGAGCAGCGAAGAGGCTTGAGTATACCTCCCAGAGGATAATAGATCGAACTGGAGGACGGAAGAAGTCTTATGGACAGTTGTCCCAGTCATCAACACCAGCCCCGACAGCTAGGGCTTTGACCATTGGAGCTCCTAGGAGAGCGACCACAGTTTCATCGGTTCAGCACTCGACACAGACGTACCCTCAACAACATAAGTAAAATTAGTCTTCCGCGATGGGCTGCACTTATTGCGGGAAGCCAGGACACGTAGTCTCAGAGTGTCACCGAGCACAGGGGTTGTACTTGGCTTGTGGGGCACCAGATCACATGATAGGGTCCTGCCCACATAGAGCCAGTTCCTCTTCATCAACCCTAACCAGTCCATCGGTTAGGAGACCAACACCAGTGCAGCAGCAGTACCAGCCTCTGAGGCTATTGCCGCCTCAGGCTCAAGCTTTCCAGCAGCAGAGGCCGCAACAGTATGCTTAGGCCCAAGCTCAGATTCAGAACAGACAGAGAGGTCACTAGCGGAGGGGACCAGCACCGAGAGGATAAGGTCAAGCTATGGCTCTGACCGTGGCAGAAGAATTGGCATCAGGTGAGGTGGTGGCAGGTACCATTCTCGTCAACTCTTTTCCAGCATCAGTATTATTTGATTCGGGTGCATCGCATTCATTTATGTCTGCACGATTCGCTACACGGATAGGACTGGAGCCCGAGTCATTATCAGTAAGGCTCAATATACTTACTGGTAACGGTCTTGTAGGGGTAGATAGAGTCTATTCCTCATGTCGAATCGTAGTTAGCGGTAGAGAGTTTTCTGCTAGATTGATAAAATTTTCGATGGCCGACTATGATGTGGTCCTAGGAATAGATTGGTTGAAGGATCAATACGCAAGAATAGACTGCCATATTGGCAGGATTATTTTTGGTATTCCCGACGAAGAAGAGTTTTCGTTTTCTAGAGACGAAGTAGAACCTACTCTACCAGTCTTACCGATGGCAATGGCAGAAGTAGTTTAATTTTCCAGAGTAGAAGAAGAGTTCCCAGAAGTGTTCCCTAAAGAGCTTCCAGGCATGCCTCCAGAGAGAGAGATAGAGTTCACTATTGACTTAATTCCAGGGACTGTACCAGTGTTAGAGAGAGTCTACAGAATGGCACCATCAGAGTTGGAGATCCTGTACAAGATGATTGAAGAACTAAGAACCAAGGAATTCATTCGTGCTAGTGGATCACCTTGGGGACCCCCGATGCTTCTTGTGAAGAAGAAGGATGGTACGTCAAGATTATGTGTTGATTATCGTACCTTGAATTCTGTAACAATTAAGAATAGATATCCTCTACCAAGGATAGATGATTTATTTGATCAACTCAGTGGGGCAGTAGTATTCTTGAAGATTGACTTGCGGTCGGGGTACCATCAGATCAGAGTCAGAGAGCAAGACATTCCGAAGACAGCATTCAGATCCAGATATGGGCATTAGGAGTTCCTTGTTATGCCATTTGGAGCGACCAATGCGCCAGCCGTATTCATGGACCTCATGAATCGTATGTTCATGCCCTATTTGGACCAGTTCGTGATAGTGTTCATAGACGACATCTTAGTCTATAGTAAGAATGAAGCAGAGCATGAGCAGCATCTCCGAATAGTCCTACAGATTCTCCGAGAGCACCTGTTGTACGCGAATTTCAGTAAGTGCAAATTTTGGCTTGATCGCATTTCGTACTTAGGTCACATCATCACCCGAGGTGGAGTGGAAGTGGACCCCCAGAAGATAGTTGCCATAGAGACGTGGCCAGTTTCCAGCACCGTCGCAGAAGTTCGCAGTTTCCTAGGATTGGTCGGTTATTACCGACGATTTGTGTCAGACTTTGATCGAATTTCGGCACCATTGACGCAGTTGACCCGTAAGGATGTGTAGTTTGCTTGGACAGTAGAGTATCAGGGTTCATTCGAGAAGTTGAAGCAAGGATTGATGACGGCTCCCATTCTCACGCTTCCAGATGGGACTGGAGGATTTTCAGTTTATTGTGATGCTTCCGGCAGAGGATTGGGATGTGTCTTAATGCAGCATGGTATGGTAGTAGCTTATGCATCACGTCATTTTAGTGATCATGAGAGAAATTATCCAACCCACGATTTGGAGTTAGCAGCGGTGGTCTTCGCACTTAAGTTGTGGAGACATTATTTCTATGGAGATCGGGTGGAGATTTTTACCGACCACAAGAGTCTTAAGTATGTGTTTACTCAGAAGGATCTTAACATACGTCAGAGGAGATGGCTAGAGCTACTTGTGGATTACGACATCAACTTACAGTATCATCCTGGGGAGGCTAACGTAGTTGCAGATACGTTGAGTAGAAGAGCAGGAGCTTATTTTCTAACAGCACAGCCAGAGTTATTAGCAGATCTTCAAAAGATGGGAATAGAAGTAGTTCTTCCTACCAATGTGGCATTGATGTCCAGTATGCAAGTTCAGTCCAGTATAGTTGAGAGGATCAAGATAGCTCAATCAACAGATTCTAAGCTTCAGCAGCTTAGGACAGAATGTGAAGCAGGAAGAAGAACAGAGTTATGTATTCATGAAGACGGTACTCTCCGACATGGAAGGCGTCTTTGTGTACCCAGCGGTGATATCAGACAGGAGATCATGGCAGAGGCTCACAGTTTGCAGTATACAATTCATCCCGGTGGCACGAAGATGTATCGTAATATCTGTCAGCATTTCTGGTAGAATGGCATGAAGAGGGAGATAGCCCGGTTTGTCTCTCATTTTTTAGTTTTCCAACAAGTTAAAGCTGAACATCAGAGACCAGCCGGACTTCTTCAAACTTTATCGATCCCAGAATGGAAATGGGAGCACATTACCATGGATTTGGTAACTGGATTACCTAAATTTCCAGCTGGAAGAGATGCTATCTGGGTTATAGTTGACTGGCTCACGAAGGTAGCTCACTTTATCCCTTTCAGAATTGGCCAGTCAACGGATCAGCTTGCAGAGATGTACCTCAGGCAGATTGTCACCCCCACTTTCCTGAATATGGCTAATATGGTCATTTACATTATTTTATTGTTTTAATATTATTTAAATTATTATTGCTAGTGTTTTTACATTATTATTTAAATAGGTATTTTGTTGATATAGATATATACATGTTCAATAGAGTTTTTATTTATAAAAATATTTAATATATTAAATAAATATAGCATACAAAATATTTGTTTTATTTATAAATAAATTAAAATTTTTGTATATATATATATTTATTTGGTATTATTCCATTTATGGAGTTTCTATATGTATATATAATACATATATATGTACATATATATATATATATATATATATATATATATATATATATATATATATATATATATATGTATATTTATTATTTATATATAGAAAGGGAATAAATAGTTTTTAAATAAATATAATATGTGTATGTATGTATGTATGTATGTATGTATGTATGTATGTATGTATGTATGCATGTGTGTGTGTGTGTGTGTCTATATATATATATATATAATATATATATATATATATATATATATATATATATATATATATATATAAAATATATATATATATATATATAGTATAAAGGAAAATATAAGTCAAAATAGAAATAAAAGTATATATATAGTATAAAGGAAAAATAAAAGTCAAAATAGAAATAAAAGTCAAAATTAAACAAACAAAGCAAGCAATAACTCAACACAAACACAGCAAAACACCCCACACACACACGCACACAATAAAGCACCCCACCCCCCTTTCCTTTAAAAACCGATCGAACCCAAAACCACCTTTTATATATGTATCGATAGAGAGAGGGAAAGGGATTTTTACAAAGCCCTAACCCTAGCCGACACACCCCCGCCGCCTTCTCGACGACCCAACGCCGCCACCACGACCGTCGGAGCCGCCGTCGGTGGCCGGAACACGTGCGCGCACACTCATCTTTGACAGCAGCAGCGAGCACCACGGAGCCAACTTCGGAGCGACGTTTCGCCGCGCTCGCTCGATTAATTTTCGAGCCATTTCTTCCGGTATGATCCTAACATATACTCCTTTAATTTCCTTCAAATTGTTCGTGCCGATTCGCATCATGTGCGACGAAAAACGAGTTCCAAAATCGAGAAAAACTTAATTTATTGGACGTTAGAAACTATCCCGAAACCCCAACTTTGTGGCCGATTTACGACCAGCGTGTTGCGAGTTTTTAAAATTGGTTTGAAGAGACTTGTAGGCAACCTATAGGGTTTTAAAACCCTTTTTGTAGAATTAAATTTTATGCACTGTACAGAAAGTTATTGGTTCGTGAAGTTGGAGAAAAATTGGTTTTCAAAACTGAATTTTTAGAAAATTATTCCGATACGCCGTCCGTCCCATCAATCCGGGCGACATGGTCGTGAACCGAAAGTATCGAAAGGTGCGTATCGACTTCGTGGATGCGTGGGATTTGACGGAATTCAAATTGGTCACGTGTGCGCAACGAATTTGATGCGTATCCGTCAAAATTCACCGTATCGGCCTTTTTACAAATTTGTCAATTACTTTATGCACGCTCGTCATATCGAGACAAAACTTTTGCCAACAGGACCGTATCATTTTTCTGGTCCTGTATGCCAAGTTTGGTCCGAATATGAGAAGGTCGACCGGAACGCTATTTTGGCGGGCCCACGATCCGATCCAACGGACGAATTTGTGCACGGCCCACCGAAATCTAACTTTGGACAAACGATTGGGTTTGTCTTGTCAAACTGGACATGTAGACATATAGTTTGATGACTTTAGAGACCGTAGGTTCTAGCATATTTTTTGGCACAAAGTGGGTCCAACGGCGGATACCATTTTGACCCGAAATTACCATTTTGCCGTTGTATCCAGAATTGGACTTATGGGTAGACATTTCTAGCTAATTTGACCATTCTAAGAATGTTGGTAATGTTTGTTTCAGCATTAGGAGACTGTTGTACGAGTTGATCGTTCGTGGCTCATTGAGTGGTTTGTAGTTCAATTTTTTTAGCTCAGGACAACAGGAAAGTACATTCTCTGATAGTTTTCATTGCTTTGATATATACTATATCCGATTCAGTTGTAGTATTATACTTGATTCCCGACACGAGGATACATGGACTAGTATACATTGAATCTCGCCATGAGATTTCATTCCCGGTTTACCTGGTATATGAGTACATTGTTTGATATTGTTTTATGTACTTGTATAGATACCGATTTAGGAGTGGGCTGGCCCCTGCTCTTCGAATTCCGTGTCATGACCTGTCATGTCTGGATCCATTATACTATTCGAAGATGGAGAGTTATTAGAGGTTATGTGATCATTACCCCTACTTGTTTATTACTATGTATAGCTCCACCCTTACCACATGTAGGGTGTAGTCTGACCTTATACTACTTGTGCATAGCTTTCCATTTTGGCCGGCCTGATCTATATACTATTATACTACCTGTGCATAGCCGGTCAAATGTAACAGCCTGATCTTGACCCAAGCCGATCACACAATGCTCTAATATCTCATGGCACTTTCTTTTTATGTTTACATCATACCTCAGATTACTTTCCATTGTTTATACTCCAGTTTTATCTTATATCTCACACATGACATCCAGTTCTCTTGTACTGTTTTACTTTTAGTCTTGACATTTCATCTTGTACTTCATTATGATTGTCTCTTATAGTATTTGTCAATTCACATGGAACTGCTGTTGGTATTTGTACTTGCTCATATCCTGACAGGATAACCCCCATTATTTTTTAGAGGATTTAGATGCAGACTGCCCGACCTACTACGGATTTGGCATAAATGGAGCCTACGACCAGGACCAGCCTGTGGACCCGGTGCTCATAGAGGACGCACAGCCAGTAGTGACCTAGTTTACCTAGATTTTGTCTGGATTATATTCCATCTTGATATTTTAAGACTTGTAGTATTTATTTGGGATCTTGTGTTGTGTCTTAAATTTTTAAACTTGTGATTGTGACTCAGAACTATTTCAGACTATTTATTCATCTTGTTTCTTTATCGTATTCGTGCCTATCTTCCTTAGATATATGTGATTGAGTTGTGTTTATATTCCTCTGTACGGAGATGACAGGTTATATTATTGTGTCTTAGATTCTATATATTCTAGATGACCTTTACAGCATTCTACCGCCGATACTACGGCGTAGGCTGGACGTACCCACGTACTCGTGCCCCTAAACAGGGTGCAGGTTGTGACACATTTTTATGGTGGTCCATGCAGGTCAGAGTCGCAACTAGTGCAATTTCGTAATGGTGCTCGACTTAGAGTGCTAATTACGAGCCTGCTCTTAGGATAAAGGTTTTAGGTTATGATAGGAGTTACTCAATCACATATTAGGAAAATTTCAATCTTTTGATTATCAAGACAACTCTCCTTGCATTTTGAAATAAATTATCCTTCCTTGACGATATTTTATCATGTGACATATTAATCTCTTTGCTTAGGACTTTTGAGAGATTCCTGGGATGACCCTTGAGAATCTTGGTTGAACGTCAATTTAAAATCCCTTCCTCTTGTTTCTGTTCACCCTTGCTCCTAGTTATTGAATTTGATTTTGATGGATCATCATTGATTTTGATTTTCATATCGAGATGAATTTTATGGCCTGAGTTACAGTATCTTTTGATAACATATATAACCGGAAAGGTAAAACGTCTACTTAGTTGTGGAACCTGGAGTTTATCACAGCTATATTAGCCGGCGTGGCAAAAACGTAGAGACCTGACTTCGGATGTACATATCTTGGTCATGAGATTTGAGATTTCTCGCAGCTATACTAGTCGGCATGGCGAGGATTCCAGACGACATGATAATAGAGGTGCATACCCTGTTATGGAATCTACTGTTTATCGCATCCTTGCTTACTGGCATGACGAGGATTCTGAGTATCATGATTTTGGATAGACGCGTATGATTATCAGATTGTATCTTGATAAGGGTCGTAACATATCATCTCTATCATTTCACTTATGTTATTATAGATTCTATTCCATCATCAATTAGCTTAGGAGTAGGGATAGTTTCAGTTATTTAGTCCAGGTCCTTGTAGAGTCTCATTTCATTATAGGTTCTTCGTAGTATGATGGCTTGGTGACTTGCAATTAGTTTGTGTCCTTGAGTATTGTGTTAATAGTTTAGAGCATGGTTAGGAAGTAATGTTTATGATTTTTGATAATTAAATATAGATGGGAACCTTAGAGTGATTAATGACTATTAAGGTAGGAGGTACACCAGGTGCCAGAATAGGAGGAGTACCCTAGTAGCAATAGCTAGAGTATTTCAAGTGTTATAGAAGTTTAGGTACCAACAGTTTAGTGTCTAGTTGGAGGAGAGACATGAGCAACCTAGTATAGGGGTACCATCCCAGTATCATATAGATAAGTTAGTGCCTTGTGTAGACAGCGTCAAGACTTGGGTAGACACCCTAGAGAGAGTATCCTAGATAGAGGAATGTTCTTCCGTGACTTTGATTTCTGCAGCGTCAGAGATGTCAATCTCTGAAAACTTTCTTCATGAGTTTGTAGTAGACAAGATTATCTTCATTTTGATATATCATATCCCACTCAAACTCGTTATCTTATATTATCTTTGTATCGCACAACTTTCGGATCAATTTAGGACATTGACCATTCCCACTTTTATTTATGATTATCATATGCACATTGCCATGACTTTTAATTTAGGGGCACAAGACTAGTTGTTTTCTTAAAACCAACTTCATATGCATGATCCAGACAAGATACCCTACGCCCATGACCTTCGTGTCCCACTCAGGCACACCATCTTGTGCTTCATTTTATCACACGACTTTTCTGACACAAGGTCCAATCTTGATTCACCCCACTAAGTCACTTTTATTTTTGACTCGAATTGGGGGCACCATTTCGACCCAAACTTGTTGACCCAAAATATGGACACGACCCACATTAAGCCTACTACCCACATGACACTTGTGTCCCATTCAACTGAGCCCCGCCTGCTACTTATTTACCCGCATTCATTTGAGGAAGATAATAGAAGGTAGTATCCCATAAGTGTCACGACCCACTCCCGAATAATCGGACATGAGTCGAACACGCCCAGCCTTCATCGAAGGACACGACGAAGTAAGCAGTACAATTCTAAGAAAAACTCCAAGATACAAGAAATGTAAAACATCACAGCTACTATACACGTTCCCAGAATCACCACAATCCACAAGTTATTATACAATATCATCCGGAGACAAATCCGGTAACATGAATAAAAATTATACAATCCTGAAATCCTCAATACAATACAATACATGATAAAATCTTCTAAAACAAATCTAAGAAAAGACCTGCCTATAACTCTGAAAATTCTAGGTCTATCCTGAGGCACAACTCTATCCTGGCTTCGGGCTCTGGACCATGAAGGAGATACAATATCATCAAGTAACCTACAACGTATCCTGTCAGAAAAAGAGCAAAGTACAACCCCGACAAGAAGCACTAAACAATGTAAACTGAAATGCATGAAAAGAGTCACAATATGAACTATGGTACAAGATAGGAACATGAAACTGTAGTACAGAAAAAACGATGAACTATAGTACCAGATCCAGAAACAATGAACTAGACTATCAGTGTAACATGCAAGTGAAATAACTATCAGAGTATGTGACCGGCTAGGTAAACAATGAATAGTGAACAGTGAACAATGAACAATGGTACGGCTTAGAGTCCCACGTGCACGATGTGAGATCTAAGCTATTAGTCAATGCCTAGCTAAATAGGATTCGTCACATATCTGTAGTATTTCCCACCCCAATGTACAAGTAAGAACAATGAATTATGAACGATGAACGGTGAACAATGAACAATGAACAATCGTGTGTACCACGTGTCAATATGGGAACATGAAGCAAGACAAAAATACAGAGTAAAGAGATCGAGTCGGTGTACTTGCCTTTTCTCTTCAAACCAATGAGTCTCAACTGTCCACCTAGAATTTAGTACAAGTTGGTTAGGAATTAAAATAAGACATCAGTCAGCTAACTTAATTATTTCTACCTATAAACTTGCTAGCTTTAATATAATCCTAGCTTAACTATATACATATAATTTGCAAGAAAATAATATATATCTATATAGATAACAATTTGAGTCTAATAATTTTACTAACAATAATACCAAATTAAATACTACTAATTATATGCATACTCTAGTTAGCTATATTTCACAAAATAGTTATACATAATCATAATAATTAATCTAATTAAAATTTAAGATATGGTTACCTAGTACATTTATTTATTCAAGTAAAGTAATAACTATATTTAGAAAATTATCTAAAAAAAAATATTTAGAAAATTATCTAATTACAAGAATAAAATAATCATAACATCCTTACTAATTTTCTTTTGAGAAATTTTACCAATATTAATCACTAATTAACCGAAATTGATAATAACCTCTACTAGTCAAATAATTTAAGAATTTAAGACAGATCACTAAATTATAGACAAAAGTCCCTAAAATACCCAAATTAAGAAGCTGCAACTGTCACGACCCGCACCCTGAAGAGGGGCACGAGCACGTGGTTACGTCCAGCCTACGCCGCAGAATCGACGGTAGAACGCTGTATATAGGGTTTGTAAATACTACGACTAAAATAGTATAAAGTACATGTACAGTATATACACTCCGAATGGAGGTGACATAGCAATACAGTCTCAATCACAAATTAAAACTAAGATAGCATGGAAAGGAAATATGATAGATGAAAGCAGGAAATAAGTTCGAGATCCACACAAGCCCAAAGCTATATACAACATCACAGAGTCACAGAAATATAATATAAAAATCTATAATCTAAAACAAGAAGCTAGATCGCAGTCCAGGCAAGCCTAACTAAACTAACTACTCTGGGAGTGCAAAGTTTAGAGGCTCTACTAATAAGCCACGGTCCAGGTCTACTCCATCAGACTCGACCCCATAAAAGGTCGGGCAATCTGCCTGAGAATCATCTGTAATATATCAACGGTATCCTGTCAGAAAAATGAGCAAGTACAAACACTAACAGCAGTTCCATATGAATTGGCAAATTCAATATGAGACAGTATAGTGAAATACAAGACAAAGATAATGGAAAAAATACTTGGGAGCCATTCGAAAGCCGAGTTACAACCCTTAAACCAAACAAGGACCGGGGTTGTAACTCTTCTCACGAACAGAACCTAGCATCCAATCAAAGTATAGCATAAGAGCATGTAGAATATGTGAAATACAGGATAAAATCAGCAGAAAATGTATAACAGATGTGAGTACTGAATAGGACGACAGCATACATATAGGATGACTTGGGAACTATCCGGAAGCCGAGTTACAACCCTTAAACCAAACAAGGACCGGGGTTGTAACCCTTCTCCCGAACAAAACTTAGCCTCATATGATAAATAAATATAAAAGGTACCTTGAATTATTAGTGCATTATGTGATCGGCTTGGAAAAACATGTTCAGGCTTTCCATCTGACCGGCTATGAACAAGTAACAAGTGTGAAGAATAAGGCCGGTCACCATGGAAAGTTATGAACAAGTAGTAGCTATGGACAAGTGACGAGTACAAGTGTGAAGAACAAGTGGAGATTTTGATCACACAACCACTAATAACTCCCTATCCCCGAATAGTATAAAGGATCCGGATATAACATGTCATGACACGGGATTCAAAAGCAGGTGATCAGCCCACTCCCAAGTCCATGTCTATACAAGTACAAGTAATAAGTCGAGTCTTGTACCAGTATACCAAGTAATCCGGGAACAACATCTCTTGACAGGATCCGACATATACTAGTCCGTGAACTACCGTGTCTGGAAATCAAGTCGGACACTACAACTGAATCAGATATAGCAGATATCAAGACAATGAAAACTATCAGTGAATGTACTCACCTGTGGTCCTGAGCTGATAAGGTGAACAGACGCTCAGAGTAATCACAGACCTAAAATGAGATACTATAAGTCAAACAGGGTTTTATACTGAAAAGAAAACTAATTTAAGTCATGAATGCAAGTCTAAGTCAAACCAGGTCAATATAGGTCACAACTGAGTCATACTAGGTCATACTGGATCACTGGGAGTCAATCTAAGTCAAACTAGGTCAAACGGGGTCAAAGGTTGGCTTACAATTGACTTTTAGTCAACTGGTCAACCCTGGTCAACTCTGGTCAACTCTAGGTCAACCCTAGGTCAAACTAGTCTAATGTTGACCAACTGTTGACTTTCAGTCAACTGGTCAGCTCTGGTTTGGTTTCGGTCAATTCTAGTCACTTATAGGCTAAGTTTGACTCTCGGTTGACTTTTGTTAACTTTTGGTCAAAATGGTCAACCGAAGTCAAAACTAGTCTAGAAGGGCTATTTCTGACCATTACCAACCAAGGGAACCAAGTTCTAACCATATCTTAAACTCTAAACTCAAATACCTTAGTTTCTAGGTATTACCTACATTACCCTTAACAACGTATTCCCGATACCTTACCCATTACAAAGGAAACCTCGCTAATTCTCAAGATACTAGCCTAGGCTCCTTAGGGTAGCTAGATACTTCCTATCTAGGATTTACCTACCAAGAACTATAGGTTTCCTAGATATCTAGTCCATCTTAGGTTACATGTTGTTTATCCTTATTACCTTACCCTTATCTCATTCTCACATCTACCTAAACACTCACACACACAAACTCACTCACTCACTCACATATGGTCACATATAGGCGCTTACCTATAGGTTCATATATAGGCTAACACCTATAGGCTATTAGCTATATATATACTCACACACGTACACTAAGCTGACACACACGTACACTAAGCTGACACACACACACACTAAGCTCACATACACACACACACATAGGCAATAGGACTGTCCATTTGGACTGGAAATGGGACAGGTTTAGGACAGCAAATGGTGATAAATAAGGACTGTTTATGGACTGAAACATGGGCTAAACTAGGACAGCTACATGCTGGTTTAGCGGACTGAAATTGGTTGGATTGAGGAACTGAATTGAGGGTGAACAAGGGCTAGTTTTGCACAGGTTTAGGACTGTTTTGTGATTGCCTAATGGCTGTCCATTTATGGACTGATATGGCATGGTTTGGGGACTGAAATGGACTGGATTCAAGGGCTGTTTTGGGACTGAACAAGGGGCTAATATGGGACTGAATATGGGATGGAAATGGAGACAGTCAAGGCTGGTTTGTAGGCTGTGTTTGGGACAGCTTAATGGCTGCTTTGGGGGCCTGGTTTGGGCTGGTTAAGGCTGGGTTTCTGGGGCTTGAATTGGCTGATATGTAGGCTGAAATGTAGGCTAGTTTGTGACAGCATTGGCTGTCAATGGGCCAGGTTTAGGACTGCTTATAGGCTGTTTTCAGGGGACTGGTTTGAGCTGGTTAGGGACTGAAATGGGAGGCTATGGGGACTGATTTGTATGGCTGATAGATTTGGGCAGTTAAGGACAAGGTTAGGGACAGGTATAGGTTGAACAAAGGGCTGGTATGGGGGACTACTAAAGGGCTGAATTGGGGCTAAGTTTGGGCTATTAATGGGGGTTAATAAGGGCAGCTAATGGACTGGTTTTGGACTGTCCAAATGGACACCAACAGCAGCAGTGTTGCCACTGTAGCTGCTGTTATAAACAACTCCCTCCTCCCCTTCCTATCACTCATTCACTCCTCTCAAATCTCTCAAACACTCTCTAATATAAACACACATACACACTCAAAACAACTCCACACTCTCAATTCCCATGCCCTCTCTCAATCCTTTCTTGCTCGAATCCCACACACATACATATAAATGAGACACAAATAACATACCAATATATATATATATTTAAATATATATATATATATATATATATATATATATATATATATATATATTTAAATATATATATTTAAATATATATATATGTATATTTTTATATATATATATATTTTATATATATAGACATTAATGTATATATATATATATATATATATTATATATATATATATATATATATATATATATATATATTTAAATATATATATTTAAATATATATATGTATATTTTTATATATATATATATTTTATATATATAGACATTAATGTATATATATATATATATATATATATATATATATGTACATTAATGTATATATATATATATATATATATATATATATATATATATATATATATATATATATATATATATATTTTATATATATATATATATTTTATATATATAGACATTAATGTATATATATATATATATATATATATATATATATATATATATATATGTATATTTTTATATATATATATATATATTTTATATATATAGACATTAATGTATATATATATATATATAATATATATATATATATATATATATATATATTTAAATATATATATTAAATATATATATGTATATTTTTATATATATATATATATTTTATATATAGACATTAATGTATATATATATATATATATATATATATATATATATATATATATATATATATGTACATTAATGTATGTATATATATATATATATATATATATATATATATATATATATATATATATATATATATATATATTAGAATATGATAAAATATGATACCACCATGATATATATAAAATATATATATATATATATATATATATATATATATACATATACCACCATGATATAGATATATATTAGAATATGATAAAATATGATACCAAAAGAACACAATCTCTAAATAACCTATAATCTGAGATTTAATATCTAAATAATCATTTAAACAATATATGTAAAAAAACACGTGTCCAAATAGGGTCTTTCCCACTAGGACACAACCACAACACGAAGAACACTCCTATGACCTCCAAATGGACACGAAATGGACATAAATGGAGATACAACCATGGGGGTCATTCCTATGGGTTCAAAATATTTCTATATGCATGTAGAGGTGGATTAGAGGAGAGATTATACCTTCCGGGAGAGAGATTCAAAGAAAAATCCTTCCGACACGAAGCGGCCTCCAAATGGACACGAACGAGCTCCGAATCCTCCCAAACTTGGCTAGCACCTTCTAACCATGGAGTAGAGGAGAAATGAAGAAGATTTGGTGGAAGAAGGGGTTGATTTGGAGATGAAATCAATGGAAGTTCCTCTCTAAATTTGGGGAAGAACAAGAGAGAGAAATGAATGGATAAAATGAATGAAGGAGTGACTCACTCCCTTATTCCCCCATGGCCGGCCACAACATGCAAGGTGTCCTATTTTTTGAATGTTCAAAAAGCCCCCCACTTGCTTAAATGAAATAAATTAGGAAAAGGTTTTAGGTTGAGGCTAAATTAGTCTAGTTTTAAGTCTCTAATTAAACTAAACCTATCCAAATTTAATTAGTCTAACCACTAACTAAAATTAATATCATGTGAGCCATGCCTAACTAGTGTGTGGGTCCCACTAGAGTCAAACTACCCCCGGGTCCCCGTTACAAGTCGGATTGAGTTGAAATTCGAACCCGACTCAAATAACCCGAAAATGATATCATAAATAAATAAATAATTTCAAAATAATTCTAAAGTGAAAAATGACAAAAATACCCTTGTTCCTGAAAACTGGGGGTGACAGCAACTCACTTAGTGGAATCCCACAACCCATCACATACACATGTGACTCAAGATCCATCAAGCCGTATTCACTAGTAAGGCCTAGCAATTTAAACACACAACCCAGAAAATTCTCTACAAAACTCAAACCCAAACAATTCCCATAGAAGCCAACTTCTACTAGTTATTACTACATGCTCTCATTCTACCATTGCACAGGACTAAAATCATACAGGTTTAAACTCACATAAATAGTTAAACAAGTCTAAGCCAGATGAAAGCCCAACTCTATAATACTAAGTTCGAACTCCCATTCCCGCAACGCCTGCAAACCCAAGTTCAAACTCAGGTACTTCCATTTCAGTTCCAACCTACTAAATTCGAATCAACAAAATAGTTACAGTAAAAAGTTTGAATAAAATTCAATAGCCAACCAATTCAAGGGTTCAGTAAAGTATTGAACCAATTCAAGGGTTCAGTAAAGTATTGAATCAATGTCCAGTTATACAACCAAGTAAATATGAAATCAAGCTCTCCACACCTTGGTACAGACTCCTCCAGTCTGCTTCTACTCTATCATTCACGGGTACACACATAATGTCTAGATACACACAGCACCTGGACACACGCACACGACACCACTCAGACACTCACCACACTCTAATACAACCCAACTGAACACAAACACACACAAGACCCTTCATCAAAATCAAAATACGAGATAGACAGAGTATTCTCAACGCTAGAAAGAGTAGGACGTTACCTGAGTAATCTGAGTAATAGAGATCAGATCCCGAAATGGAAACACGACCCCAACGTATCGAATATGGCTACAGCCCTGGTTCAAACAATCCAACAAACAATACACGTTATATTTCCTCTGCTTCTTTTCTCAAGAAAACTGAAGAAACCGAAGCAACAATTCCAAAATCCTCATTGATCGTTACTTCGATCAAATTAGAAATAATTAAGTATACAAGAAGGATTCGATTGCTTCAAACAGAGAATAATTGATTTTTGAGAAATCTGGCTCGATCAGTAGAAAATCAAGGAAAATTATAATTCATGAACCAAGGATCTCACCTTGATCGAGCTCGTTGCTGATGAATTCTCCGACGATCAGGAAGAGGATCGGATCAACTGCTAGACCGATCGGCCTGATTGCTATCACTCGTCGAGTGTCCGTCGAAATAAACGAACAGATCAAGGATTTATCGTCGAATTCTCTGGAGTGGAAGATCCGATAGAGCGACTTCGCACCTGATCTGAGTGTATAGCTCTAATTAAAATCAATCAAGAGATAAGAGGAAGAAGAACAAATTTCTTCAAAGACTCCAAAGGAAACTCACCTCAGTTTGTCGACATAAATTCGAAACGGCAAAGTCATCGAAGGAAGGAGTCGCCGGCGAGTTTTTCCGTACGTCGCCATCAGGAAGGAGGAAGCCGCGTGCCGGAATGGAGCCTAGTCGATGTCTCTCCTCGTCATCATCGGAGGAGGGCATGACGCCGGGCTGCTGTTGTTCATCGTCGGGGAGTCGAGGAAGGCGATCCGCTCGTCGATGCAGCGAGTTCGCGGTGGAGGAGACCGAAGAAGCTGGTCCGCTCACTGTGATGCCACCGGAGAAAGAACAGGGCATCGCCGTCGAAAATAGTGAGATGCTGTTGAGGAGCGACCGACGCCTGGTCGCCGGGAAATTGTGCCCAGCCAAGCGTCGACTGGCCGTCGTGTGTCCCCCGTCGAGGAAGACGAAGTCACCGGTGGTGAACCCCACACGTCGTCGAAATCGGTCAGATGTCGCTCGCCGCGAGATCTGGCCGCCCGTCGAGATCAGGCCAGCCGTCCGTCGAAGTTGTGGTCGCCACGGAACCTCGTCACCGCCGGAGTAGTTTGCGCCGACCGCTGGAGGAAATTTAGGCGTGCGTCGCGGTGGTGCGCTGCCGCTCGTCGCGGACGTCACCGCCGCCGTCGTCGACTCGCCGTCGCCGTCAGGATCCGCCGGAAAAATTAGGGTTAGAGGATTTTGGGGGAAAGGAGAGGTTTGGAGCTCGAGCTCTGCTTCTCCAAAATTCAACAGAACAAAATAAAAAGGGAGAGAGAGAAGAAAGTAGTTTAAATATAGATTTAGAAAAATAGTAGTTTACCAAAAAGCCCTCAATAATTTTCTTTATTACAAGCTGTAGGAAAATTAGTTAGAAAAGTTGGTGGAAAATTTGTTAGTTACCAAGTTGTTAGAAACTTGGTGGAAGGGAAAAGAAATGGAGGGAAATTTTAGGAAACTAAATTTTGAAACCAAATTTAATTTGCTCTAAATAAATATCCATTTAGGAAAATAGGTAAATCAATTCAATATTCTCATAAATAATTATGGCAAAATTTATAAAATCCCAGAAAATACAAAATCCAATAATTAGGAAAAAGCGGGGTTACAATAAGTGTAGTATAGTATCCTGGATAGAGTATGCCAGTAAGTTGAGATCTTTACGGATCACAAGATCTTGAAGTACGTGTTCACCCAGAAGAAATTGAACATGAGGCAGAGGAGGTGGCTTGAACTGATAAAGGAATTCGATATCTAGTTGCAGTACCATCCAGGAAAGGCCAACGTAGTTGCAGATGCCTTGAGCAGGTATCCAGTCGTTATGTATTTGGCAGCAGATCGTCATTTATTTGCTGATCTGGAAAGGTTGGATATTGAGGTGATCGTTTTGAGTATGGAGATTCAGATGTGGGGTTTACAGATTCATTCTGCGTTGATGGACACAGCCAGATAAACAAAGTTTGAGGACGTGGCCCTAAGGAGCATCAGGGAGCAGGTGCAAGCAGGATTGCTAGACGATTTCTCTATAGCCGAAGATGGGTCGTTGAGGCACGGTTCTAGATTGTGCTTCCGAGTGGAGAGCTTCGGGAGGAGATTCTGCAGGAAGCACATCGTTCCCAATACTTTATGCATCCTGGAGCCAACAAGATGTACAGAGACTTGAGGGAGCACGTATGGTGGTATGGCATGAAGAGAGAGGTAGCTCAGGTTGAGAGACAGAGGCCAGGTGGTCTGCCTCAGCCACTACCCATTCCAGAGTGGAAGTGGGAGCACATCACTATGGACTTTGTATCTGGACTTCCACGATCTTCAGGAATGAAAGATGCGATTTGGGTCATCGTTGATAGATTGACCAAATCGGCCTACTTTTGCCTTTCAAGGTGGGACTATCTACGGAGAAGCTGGCAGAGATGTATGTGCGGCAGATAGTTAGATTGCACGAAGTTCCGGTGAGCATAGTTTCAGATCGGGATAGTCGTTTCACTTCCCACTTCTGGAGGAGTTTGCATACTAGCTTGGGCACCCAGCTCAAGTTCAGTACTGCGTATCACCCCTAGATGGACGGACAGTCAGAGAGGACCATCTAGACACTCGTGAAGAACAGATGGCAACTCTAGAGGGGGGTGAATAGAGTTTATAGCGATAATTGCCAATTAAAAATTAAACTCTTTCACAAGTGAAAATAATCAGAGTAAATGCGAAAATAAATAAGGAGCAAGAAAGCATACGCAAACACAGCCGATTTTAACCTGGTTTCCCTCGTGGAGGACTAGTCCAGGCCTGAGAACTCTAGCTCAGGATTAAATCCACTATTTGTGAAATAGTAGTTACACCCTGTGCCTTTTCTTCAGAAGAGCACGTCAACTTCTTACAAAGATTGCAGTGGCGATACTTGGAATTTTCCAAGCGACTTCTTGAACTATTGCACAAACTACTAACTGAAAAACTGCTGAGCACTTGAGGCTTAGGGAGCTTGTGGCTGGTAGATGAAGAAGGGTATGGCTTGTATTGAGCTTTAGAGAGAAGAGAAGAGAAGATGTGATGAATGAAAATGAGAGAATTCATGGACTATTTATAGGATACCAGGTAGGCAGAATTCGGCCAGAATTCTGGTTGGATCATTCAAAAAATTGGCCGTTGGACAACTTGCAACCAGCCGACCCTAAAAATTAGGGTGCTGATTTTTAGGAGACAGAGTTCGGCCTGAACTCTGTGTGGAGGCAGAGTTCGGCCCGAACTCTGTCTCCAGAGCACAGAATGGGTCAATGGTCCAATGGGCTTATTTTTGGTTTGTGTGGAGCTTTTGGATTTTGGGTATGGGTATAGGTTAAGTCTCAGATGCTCAGCACAGCTCAGTTTACATAAGTCTAGACTTAATAAAATTGTAAAATACAGACTCAAAATAACTTGTATTGCAAATCCGAGCTGTCGTCTGACTTGTACTCGATGTAGTCTTCATGTGTCGTATTGAATTATCACAAGTATCATGTAGTCAATTCTATCAATATTTGGTAGACTGTGATTTTGTGTCAACAATCTCCCCCATATTGATAATTGAAAAAATGATAATTGTATATTCAATATTCATACCTGGACACATTTATATAGACATGGCATAGCTCCTCCGTAATCATTGCCGAGCTAGCAATAGCTCTCCCGTAAACATTGCTTTGAATCTTGTTGGCCTGATAAGAATATTCTTCCCAAAGCACAGATACAGAGACAAAAAGAATATAGAATATACCAGAATCTCTCCCCCTTTTGGCATTTAGCAATTAACCATAAACATTAAGAACGGGCAAGCATACCAAAAGATAAGAGAAAAAACTGCATAGAAACTGATAAAACTATGGAATGTCTCAACAGTCACACAAAATAATAAGTCTAATACATCCAAAGTGCATAACAGTAACGATAACTAAAAATCCAAAATGCATAAATCATAAGCTAAGATCCTCAGTAGCAGCAGCAAGTAGAATCTATATCTATTATCGAGCTCGTGAAGGCCCAGCATCGTCTGATGGATCAGTGAAGGAACGGCGAGGGTCCATGAAGGCCGCATCCGGATCCAAGTAGCGAATAACCCAAGGGTCATCGATATGATATCCCTCACGACCAGGGTCCCGCTCCATAGGAATAGACATGGAAGGATGGCGAGACATGGAGTACCGAATATCATGCAGCGAGTTGCTGATGGCACTCATCTGCAGGGTAGACCGGTAATCCAGCTGAGTCCAACGATCATCCTCTAAGGTGAAGCGATCGCGGAGCATGGTCTGGAGGGACTCGAGAGTGGCAGAAGGAGGAGGAGGATCCTGTCCCAAAGGAGGGGTATCTGGCTCATCATCAGAATGCTCAGACACGACTGGTGAGCCAACGGCTGTCCGAAGCCTCCGTGCCTTAGAGAGGAAGACAAGGGCAGGTAAGAACTGACACTCATCAAGAGGTATGTAAAAAGAACGAAATACCATAGGAAGATACAAAGCATAAACTAAGGATCTTGGTTTCTTCCTAGAATTAATCATCCATTCCATCATGGTACGTGGAAGATTAAATAGTACATAAAAGTGGAGGTGATATAAGGCTGAGATTTCAAAGTAGGTGACTTCATCGGTGGATCCCGCTTTGGGTCGAATAGTATTAAAGATAATCCGATGAAGTTCATAAAAATAGGGATTGAGATACTTGGCCAAAAGCTTACGAGGAAGTGTGAGAGGGGTACATAAGTCGTCCTTGAAGCTTTCAAGTGAAGATCCATCGGGAAATTGAAACGATCGAGCTTCTACAAGCTTTTCCCATGAGTTTGGCTCGAGTTTAAGGTGTTCGGCCAAATCGAAATCATCAAACGAGATGTCAATGCCCGCAACCTGTGAGTAAATATGTATATCATCATGAGTTAGGTTGCAGTAGAATATTTGAATAGCACTACGATAAATGACCGAGTTGGTGGTGACAAGTTCGTCAAGGCAAAGATCATGAAAAAGTGAATCATATTGAGAGAAAATAGTAAAATTGATAGGGTGACCCACAAATACCGGACGTGTCCGAAAATCACTAAACCAATCATTAGACGCGTCGAGTGATACAAATATTCGGTCGTCAAATGTGTTTGGGTCAAATGGACGAGGCGGGTTGAACAACGGATGGATAGGTGGTTGTTGTTCAATGGACGGTTCACCAAGAGGAGGAGCATTCGAAGAGGACGCTCCCTCGGTTCGAAGTCTCTTCCCGCGATTGAACAATCGAGGAGCCATGAAAAATAATAAAGACAATAGAGAAATTTGAGATGGAGAGGAGTATTGAGATATACCTCAATGTGATGAAAAACAATGAAGGAGAATCATGAGGGAGGCCTTCTCCTTGAGTTTGGGGAAGAGATGAGCTCTAGGTAGGAAGAACTAGGGTTAGGGTTTTGAGAAAAAGTGTTTGGAGAAGTGAAAAAGGTGGCAATGGAGGAGAAGGGAGAGGAGAGCCCGAATATATGTGAAGGGTTCCAATTGGTCGGAACAAATATGGGCCATTGGATCCATTTTTGATCAGCGGCTGAGGCTGTTCCCGGTTCTAGAACAGCCAGTCCGAATTTGGCCCAAACTCTGGTTATGGCAGAGTTCGGCCCGAATTTCGGATTCTGTTGACAGAACAAAAATCAGGCTGTGAAGAAAAATGGTTAAGTGAGAGAGACCAAAGGAAAAATAAAAGTGAGTTCATATACAAGAAAGACTCAATTGGAGAATGACAGAAAGTTAACTCTGAAGCAAAGTGAAGTTTGGAAAATTTACATTTCAGCATGTGATAAATAAAAATGAACCATGTAATAAACAAGGAATTATGTCATAATTCAATATTTTGAAGCTGCCATAGGTTAGTTACAGGGGCCGGATACCAGCTAGCGGTAGTCCTGAGGACTAGTACACCGTGTCGCTTAGGCTTTTACGCCTTGTTGTCAGAAGGACCCTTTCGGCTTGTACCCATAGCAATTTTATCATAAAGGAATCAAGACATACTCGATATTTACGCAGGTTTTAATTAATAACAACTTCATCCAAAATTCCAAGTTTACGACAGAGAAAATTGAAGCGCTCTTCGGATAATGGTTTTGTGAAAAAATTTGCTAGCTGATAATCAGTGTCAATAAATTCTAAGTTAATAGTGCCATTTTGCTGATGATCACGCAAAAAGTGGTGACGAATTTCTATGTGTTTCGTGCGTGAGTGACATATGGGGTTCTTAGTGAGATTTATAGCACTAGTGTTGTCACAAAAGATTAAAATATGCATAAATGATAAGTTGTAGTCTTCAAGGGTTTGCTTCATCCACAGAGTTTGTGGACAACAACGCCCAGCTGCGATGTATTCAGCTTCTGTTGTGGATAGTGCGACAGAATTTTGCTTCTTGCTAAACCAAGAGACTAAAGCCTTTCCTAATAAATGACACGTACCGCTCGTACTTTTACGGTCGATCTTGCATCCGGCGAAATCAGCATCAGAGTAACCGATGAGGTCAAATGATGTTGACTTAGGATACCATAGGCCCACTGTAACTGTACCCTTAAGGTATCGAAAGATACGCTTAACAACAGTCATGTGTGATTCCTTAGGATTTACTTGATATCTAGTACACAGGCAAACGCTAAACATAATATCAGGGCGACTAGCAGTTAAATAGAGTAGACTGCCTATCATACCTCGATACTTACGTTGATCCACGGGTTTGCCGCTTTCATCTGGTTCTAGTTTAGTTGTAGTAGCCATTGGAGTGCTGATTGGTTTGATATTGTCAAGGTTGAATTTCTTTAGCATGTCCTTTGTATACTTCGACTGACAGATGAAAGTTCTATTTGACATTTGTTTGAGTTGCAGTCCAAGAAAGTAGTTGAGCTCTCCCATCATGCTCATCTCAAACTCGGTCTGCATACACTTGGTAAAATTTTGACAGAGGGTTTCATCAGTAGAACCAAATATAATATCATCTACGTAAATTTGGACTAAGAGAATAGTGTCTTTGAAAGATTTTATGAAAAGTGTGGTGTCAATTTTCCCTTTTGAAAAAATCTTTCTCAAGCAAGAAATTGCTTAGCCTTTCATACCAAGCTCTAGGGGCTTGTTTAAGGCCATATAGCGCTTTCTTCAGCTTGAAAACATGGTCGGGAAATTTGTGATTTTCAAAGCCAGGGGGTTGTTTTACATAAACTTCCTCCTTAATAAATCCATTCAAGAAAGCACTTTTAACATCCATTTGAAATAATTTGAAATTTTGAAAATTTGCAAATGCACAAAGCATCCGAATGGATTCCAATCTCGCAACAGGAGCATACGTCTCATCGTAGTCGATACCTTCCTCTTTGTTGTATCTTTGGGCTACTAGACGAGCTTTGTTGCGTGTAACTGAACCATCTTCATTTACATTGTTTCTAAAAACCCATTTAGTACCAATAATCGAGTGATTTGCCGGTCTAGGAACGAGTTCCCATACTTGGCTCCTCTTGAATTGGTTGAGTTCATCTTGCATAGCAGAAATCCAAAATTCATCATTAAAAGCTTCTAAAATGTTTTTCGGCTCAATTTGTGAAATGAAGGCAGTGCTAGCAATAGAGTCTCTTAATGATGATCTAGTAGTTACTTTACGTGAAACCTCACATATTACCAAATTTTCTGGATATGACAGCTTGAAAGAGAATTTCTTTGGCAAGCCCTCCAGAGAATTGGTTTCGGTTGTGGTATTCATTGGAGTAGAAGTTGATGGCTCAACATCATCATCATGAGTAGCTGCTGCACTGTTATCTTCACATTTTTAGACTCTTCCACAATTAATGAGCGTTTGTTAAACACTCTATATCCCTTGCTCTTGGCAGCATAGCCAAGGAAAATACCATCGTCAGCTTTGGCATCAAATTTGCCTAAGTTGTCTTTGGTGTTAAGGATAAAACATCTACAACCAAAAACTCTAAAATAAGAAACATTTGGGGTTCTCCCAAACCAAAGCTCATAGGGTATTTTCTTCGTAATAGGACGAATAAGCACTCTATTTAAAATATGGCAGGCTGTTCTAACAGTTTCAGCCCAAAAGTATTTCGGAAGTGAAAACTTGTTCAACATAACTCTAGCCATATCGCCAAGAGTCCTATTCTTCCGCTCCACAACACCATTTTGTTGAGGAGTTCTTGGACAAGAAAACTCATGATCAAAACCATTAGAGTTACAAAACTTTTCAAAATCAGTATTTTTGAATTCGCCTCCATAATCAATTCGGATTCGAGTAATCATGTAGCCTTTTTTGTTTTGAACTTTCTTAACAAAAATCTTGAAAACCGAAACAACATCGCTTTATTTGTAAGAAAGAAAACCCATGTAAATCTAGAAAAATTATCAACAATAACAAAAGCATAAAGTTTTCCACCAAGACTGGCTACTCTACTAGGGCCAAATAAATTCATATGAAGAAGTTGCAAAGGTCTAGTAGTACTTACAGAGTTTATGGAATGAAATGAGGACTTAGTTGCCTTATTTAATTCACATTCGGCACATACAGTGTCCTTTCTGAATATGATGTCGGGCAAGCCTCTAACTAGCTTCTTAGTCGATAGATTGGATATAGTATCCATGTTGGCATGACCAAGACGCTGGTGCCACAGTAATCTTTCATCCTTATGAGCATATAGGCATCTACCTGCAATGTTAGTATCTCTAGACAGATAGAAAATATAAATATTATCCTCTCTTACCCTTTCAAAAGCAATGTCTCCCGTTGACCTATCATAAATAAAACATTTATTTTCTCCAAAGTTAATGTCATATCTATGGTCAGCAAGATGACTAATGCTGAGCAGGTTATGCTTTAACTCGGTCACTAGGCAGACATCCTTTATTACGGGAGAGAGAGGATGACCAATAATACCATTACCTATAATATACCCTTTTTGGTTGTTACCGAAGGATACGTATCCTTCTCTTTTCATCGATAGTGATGCGAAATGATTTGCGTCTCCCGTCATATGCCGCGAGCATCTACTATCGAGAATCCACTTACTCTTAGTTGAGGAGGGAAGGTCCACCTACATCAAGAGTAGATGTGACCTTTGGTACCCAAGTTCTTGAGGGTCCTGAAAAGTTAGTTTTTGAAAACCATGCATATATCTTTCTATCTACTAATCTTCTAATTTTATATTGTGATGAAATGTGTCCATATAATCCACAATAAGTACATATAGCATTCCTATTTATGTTAGGAGCATGCATATGATGTCTATGAGTAGGGTGATGTGGAGTAGCATGATGATATGTAGAGTTAGCATGGTGATGATGTCTATATGTAGAGTGATGTGGAGCAATGTGGTGATAATGTCTATATGGAGTAGCATGATGATGATGTCTATATGTAGAGTGATGTGGAGTGGCATTGTGATATTGTTTATATGGAATAGCATGGTGATGATGTCTATATGTAGAGTGATGGTGATTTTATTTTTGTGCAACATAGTGATGATTGTATCTATGTGGAGCATGATGATTCTGTGACATATGAGAATTATTTCTACGTGCATGTGGTTTGTGTGCTTTGTAAAAATGTGTGTATATGTATGCATGATTACGTACTGCAGGTGGATGACGTGGTTGACTAGTATGAGTAGTATCATGCTTTGTGTGTGTCTCATGTGATTGGGTTTGAGGTTGAGCAACCTATTTTCCCAATTTAGTCTCTAATTTCTTAGAGACAGCCTGCAATTTAGTAACCGTAGCATTCAAACCACATATCTTAGTAATAGAAATCTTGTGTCTACTCTTTTCTTCAGCAAGCTCTGTGTTGAGTGCTGTGATTTCTTGTGTTTGTTGTTCAATGTGTGCTTCGGCATCATGTAGGCTTATTTTAAGCTTAGATACCTCATTTGTGACTTCCGTGGGTGATGTGTCTCTAATGTTATCAAGCAAAAAGGAAAGTCTTTGAATTTTGACTTCATGACTTTTGATCTTTTCCTTGGCATGTTTGTATTTACCAATGACCTTTTTGTGATCATCGAGTAAATCGGTGAAAGCATCACCAAGTTCATCAAAAGTGAAGTCATCAAGAGTTTCGTTTGATACCTTGTCGGACGTTGCCATTAGGCACATATTTGCCGTGTCTTGAGGAGAGTCATTTTCTTCTTCGGAGTCACTAGCTTCGCTTTCATGCCAAATGCTTGTGTTAGCATATTTCTTTGAGGAAGCCTTCTTGTATGGTTTCTCATAGCGGTTGTTCTTCTTTAAGAATGGACAGTTTTTTCGGACGTGTCCCATCTTCTTGCAACCGTAGCATGTTGGCTCTTCTTCATCATCTTCTTGTGGTTCCTTCTTTCTTCGGTTGAAGCAAAGGAATCTTTTGAAGTTGCGGACAAGGAGAGCTTGATCATCACCTTCCGAGTTATCGTCATCCGTCTCTTCGGAGTCAGTCCTTCGTCGGTTAGCTTTGAGGGCGATCTTCTTAGCCTTAGGAGCAGGCTCTTCGAAGTCCTTGAGGTCAAGCTCATGAGTCATCAGCTTTTCCATCAAGGTCTCAATGGACATAGTTGTGAGATCATTTCCATCTATGATGGCTGTCACCTTAGGGTTCCAAATCTTTGGCAGCCCCCTAAGTAGCTTGCGAATCTTCTCGTAATTTGAATATTGTTTGCCGAGCAAAGATAGAGGATTGATGATGTCGAGGAATCTTGTGAACATTTGCGTGATCGTCTCATTTGGCTTCATCTTGAAAGCCTCATATTCTTGAGTGAGACGGCTTATCTTCGATTCCTTAACTTGGGTGGTTCCTTCATGCGTCACTTCTAGAAGTCTCCATACTTCGTGAGAGGTGGTGCATTTTGAGACCCTGTTGAACTCATTCCTGTCTATAGCACAGAATAAAGCATTAATAGCTCTCGTGTCGAGACTTGCCTGTTTCTTCTCTTCGTCAGATTATTTTTCATGTGGTTTCTCAACAAGATCACCATTGACAACTATCCTGGCGGGCTTTTTGTAACCATCGGTGATGATGGTCCACAGGTCGAAGTCTAGCGACTTGAGATAAAAGCTCATCCTTGTTTTCCAATAGGTGTAGTTAGTTCCAT